>JARVJO010000365.1:21392344-21417378 GCA_031762555.1 Cynodonichthys magdalenae
CCCCCCCCCCCCACACACACACACACACACCTCTTCTAGATCATGTTATTTATTGTAAATTAAACCAACTTACACTGGTTGACTTATGAAAAGAAAAGCCACCTGAAATTTTCTGTGACACCATGTTTAATATTTGGATGATTTAATATTTTATAGCATTTAATCTTAAATTTTAAATATTTCATCTGTGGTATATTTCATAACAGACATGTATATTTATTTTCTTTTATTAAAGCTAAGTTTGTTAAAAATATTCACCTTATGGATTATTTGCATTCTATTTTTGTTTTAAACTAGGATGACCATTTCTCCAACATGGCTAAGAATTTAAAGAGTTCATTGTGTTAAAAAAATGAGTTGATATTGAAGGTTTATTATGATTTCAGAAAGATGGAACTGTTTCCCAACAACACTGGAACTGCCATTTGTATTTACCATTAGGGGTGCAATGATTGCAGTTTTCTGCCCAATCACAGATCTTTAATATGTCTGAACTGCCAATTCCGATTTTGGCCGATACCGATTTCTTAAATACCTGATACTGTCAGGTAATGTCTACATACAACTTCAATGTTCCAATCTTATTGTATTGAAAACCATCAAACAATACCCTTGAAACAATACAAACTTGTTTTAACTGGACATTAGGTAGTGTTCACAGCAGAGCAAAAAAGGAACAGTGGCTGATTTTCAGAACTTTTTGGAGGTAGATGAGAAGCCGATCTTTTCCACCGATCGTATCAAAGTATCGGCTGATCTCTGAACTCCCAAAATTAAAGAAATCCCCTTCACCATGTCTTCAAGTTCTGCAGAAACCCCTTAATTACCTAATCATTCAAATCAGGTGCATTGAAGCAGAGGAACATAGAGGGTAGTGTCCCTCAAAGAACAGGTCACTGGTTTAAGAGAATCATGATGTCAGTCATTCCTACCAGTGATATACCTTGATATACTGCAGCTGCATTGTACCAGTCAAACCATAAGATGCTGCTAACGTCCTAAAAATCTCTGTTGATGCTTATCAGCAGAGATTTTCCTTTCTTTTTTCCTGTAGATTGTGAACGATAAACCCACCATGCCTCCCGCAGCTGACATTGTGAAGGTTGCCATTGAATGGCCCGGTGCCAATGCTCAGCTCATAGAGATGGACCAGGTGTGTTGTCGTCTAAAATGCTTTTCCAGTTTGCGACTTAAATGCTGAAACGATTCACTAATGGGCAGTAAAAACCGTGTTAAAGGAGAGAAACGATGCACATCTTGTACCTGTTTTAATTTAAAAAGCACAAGTAATAAGGAGTGAAAAGTAGCTTTAATTATTAATGCTAATGTGATACCCAAAGGAGGATAAATTGACTAAATGTCACTTGTTGCAATCATATTCAAAATAAAATAAACACCTCAACAAAAGTCGTAAAGGTTTTTTTTCTTTCATCCTTTCAGTGTTTACCTTTTTAATGTTTCGGTGTTTTGCTTTTGCAGAAGAGACCTTTGTCCTCTATAATTCGGGAAGTATGTGATGGGTGAGTGTTACAATTTATTTTATTTATGAACTTATTCACTGTTTTTACAGCTGTGCATTACTGGGTATGACATCTTACATAATGCTTCTTACTCATTGTTTTCATTAGTAATTTTTTAGCTTCAGTTTGTTTTTTATTTCTGAAGTTAAGCATGTATTACACAGTTTTTCCTGAGCCACCCATCTCTCTACAGGACTGCATCTACCCACTTGCCTCTCTTTAAAATTTGAAGCAGAAAATGATTTGTGCTTTGCTGTTAACACCCACTGAATGACGATCTGTACAGTTTATCACTTTGGTAAATGGTTTTCTGCTGGAGGGAACGGTCTGACTTGAGCAACCTTTTGTTCATGCACGCTGGAGTTTGCTTTGTTAAATATTCCCACATTTTGTTCCTGACTATCATCGTGAATCAGTGTTAATTTTCAGTGTTTTTCTCTGTCCTCAGCTGGTCTTTATCAGGCTCAGAGCAGTTCGCGCTGCGTTACGCTGACGGCCCTCAGCTCTATATCACCGAACAGGTTTGAGTCAAAGTTTGATTTCTTATTTTGTTTTGAAGACTTTATTAATACTGAACTTGAGCTCCACTTCTTTCTTATTTTCCAGAGCCGAGGTGACATTAAAAATGGGACCATCCTTCGATTAGCAATTTCCCCCGTAAGTTAGACGTATTTACATAAATGTAGTTGTTTTTGTCAGTACAGTTGGCATTAAATTAATGTCATTAATCCATAAACAAGTTAGCTCTTTAAATAGTGCATTTAGATACATACAAAATAGATAGTTCCCTTTCAAATCTCTCTGTGTCTCACTATGGAAAGAGCCTTAGTTTTATAACTTGGATTATTTTTTTGCACTGCGGTGTGCAGCTTTTTTTATGGCTGCATATTCTTCAGGGCTTCTTAAATAACCAAAGTCTCATGTTATAAAAAAACAGATTTATTTATTTTAGTTTGGTTTCAAGTAGATTGTAACATTTTTGAATGAATTAAATTCAATAAATAATAAAATCTGAAAACATAAATTAGGGTTTTTACATTGATTCTGATGATTTTTGTTTATCTAGTTGGTCTGTATTATGACCAATCATAGTTTTTATTGTTCAAGTACTTTTGGGAACAAGAACGTCTATAAATTGGAATTTCAAACACAACTCTCATAATGTGAATGTTCACATTTACTCTCACAGAAAGGACGTTGTGAGGGTTTTGAAAGCAAAATTTAAAAGTTAAACAAAGACACACCAGCATACAAATATATATATTTTTGTGTTAATATTGTTTAAACTGAGAAAGAAAGCAGCAGAAGCAGCAAGTCTCACTGAGAGAGAGATTGAAACATGCTGTGCGCTCCTGTTCCTCGGCGGAATGATGTATCGGCTTTTGCATCTCCACCAGCTGCAGTGAATTGGTCGCATGTGAACACCTACAGACGTTCATTAATTTATCACATGACCTCTGACCTTGAGGGAGGGGGGTGGGTAGTTCTGTTGGGGTGGTGGGGCGTTCATCATGATATCACTATAAGTTGCAAAACTGTTAACGTCCAGTTTTCCCAACGGGAATAGTTATTATTTTAAGTGCAGTCATTTGTGCAGTATTCAGACAACACACACTTGTTCAGCTGCATTAGTGGCAAATGATTCCCATCTGCTAAAAAATGCTAATTTGAGATCATCAGCCTCTGAAATACAGATGTTACATTCTTAGGTACAAACGGAGTCACCACAATTTGTTTTTTTTGTAAATGCTGTAAAACTACTTTCTTTTTTTTTTCTAGTTAGGAGCAAGCTCAGATGATCATCTCTCACTTTGCTGCCACAGGCTAAACAAGAACATTTGTTTGGCCTCTGCATTTAAAATAAGTTAAAGATACACATTTTTAGATTGTTTGGGATGATTTTACCTGTGTTTTACCATGTTTACAAATAAGACCAAACTGGTTAACAGAAGATATGAGATATAGAGGAGAATAAGTGAGACCTAAAAGCAAAAATAAAAAGCACCCTCTCAGCACAAAGACCCACCTTAGGTAGGTCAAATGTCTCAGCAGTAACTTTGTTTAGTCTGATACCTGCACTCACGAAGGAGATAGTCCAGGAAAAAAAAATCCACAAGATGATCCTGGTTTTTAAGTCATCAAAATGACCCCTCAAAGTTCTCCAGTTTTCTGAACTAACTCCGGTCTGTGAAGACGTAGTGTTAAATTTGGGATAGATTCTTGGGAATGAGTGACTGTTTCTGTCTTTGACAGGGTCGTGCTGCTCGTCAGCTCCTGGAGAGGATCCAGTCTCATGGTATCGATGCTCGCCTCGAGGCTCTGAAAGAGCTTGCTAAGCTGTCTGCAGACCCGACGTTTGCTGCAGAGTTCCTAAACATGGAGGGCATCGGGACGCTGGCTCGCCTTGTAGAGAGTGGTACCCAGTAAGCAATGAGTCTGTTTTCATTTCTAAGTTTTAAGCCAGGCTTTCTTCAAGAAACTGTATTATAAACTTGGTGAACATGTCTAAGTCGAACTTTCCTCCTTTAGCTTTGGGGAGATGTTGGCCTTCACTCTCACTGCTTTCCTGGAACTGATGGATCATGGCATTGTGTCCTGGGATCTTATCTCCCTCTCCTTCATCAAACAGGTACTTCCTGTTCAAAAAAAAATTGACATTTCACACAAACTCCTTTGTACAAATAGCTTTTGTTTAGAATTTCAAGGTTTTCCTTTTTAATCCACTCACTTTTCTTTTATTGTTTGACCGTCCTTGCGTCTGTACAGCTGGAAGTGTGTGGGTGATGTTATGCAGCGACTTACTGTATTATCCAAAGCTTCTTCAGTTTTTATTGAAATATATTTTCTCTATAAACATCTCTGCAGCCTTGACAGTCACTCATTAAAAACAACTTTTAGAACTAAAGTTTGCAGATTTATTTAGACTTTTTATTCATTTTTTAAGCTCTGTGCAGTCTATATTTTAGTTTTACGCTAACAATTGAAAGTCTGCCAAATGTGCAGATTGCAGGCTATGTGAACCAGCCGATGGTAGACGTGTCCATCCTGCAGCGCTCCCTGGCCATCCTGGAGAGCATGGTCCTGAACAGCCACAGCCTCTATCATCGAGTCGCCCAGGAAATCACCGTGGGACAGCTCATCGGGCACCTGCAAGTGTGAGCACACACACACGCACAGGGACTCCCTGAACTCTCGTTATGTAGGGAAGGAGGAGAAAATGTTGTGAAGGCTTTGCTAGCCCTGATGGACTTATTTTTATTTATGTGATAAATATTAAATCAGGACAGATTTACTGTTGATTTTGGTCTTTTTGTCAGATCAAAACAAATTCTTGTTACTGTGAAGCATAAACAACCTATTGGTGTAAAAAAGAAGAAGCTTCTAAGAATCCTCCTACTGTCCCTGAATTTATATTGATGATAAAAACCTAAGATAAATTAGCCTGTTCTGTATGTAGAGTAGCTGTTAGTCTGTAGTTTAAAGATGTTGGTGTATTTAAGGAGCACAATGCTTCTAATTGGTTGTTGCACTTCTGGATATTTCCTCAGGTCAAATCAGGAAATCCAGACGTACGCTATCGCTCTTATCAATGCTCTTTTCTTGAAGGCACCAGAGGACAGACGGCAGGTCAGTGAACTGCTCGCTCAGCACAGACGATGACAGAATACTATAATAGATGAATCTAACTGGAATACTAATACTTTAACCTTAAATACACTATAAAGAAAGCCATTACTATTCAGCGTACAGCTATTGTTCAACTCTTAGGCACAGTAGACTGGTGTTTGTTTGGAGTTAGCCTGCTGCAGACTTTAGTTCACTTTGGCTGCTAATATTTCCAGCAGTAAACTTGTTAAACTAGTCTGTCTGCAAGCTCTCATGTTGTGGATTCTGTCTTCTGGTAGACACTAGTGATATGGTCAAAATCCTTACTTTCCTTTTTAAAATATGTAAATTTGCTAAATATTTTGTGTAGAAATTGGGGAGCTGCTGAGGGTGCAACCCGTTTTTTGTTGACTTAACACTTGTTTTATACAACCAGAAGCAAAGAACTTCTTACTTTTCAAAAGCAAATTTGGTAACAAAACCATTGTTAGCTGTAGCACTATTACAGAGGACAAAATAAAACATAAAATAGCAGAAAACAAATTTACACTTGTTCCTCTTTATGTTTAAGCTATCTGCTAAAAGTTAAAGTTATTTTGTACAAACTAGCTGCTACAAGCTACAGCAAGCTGCTAGGAATTTGAAAAACTTGCAGAAATATAACATCTGGTCATTTTTTCTTTAGTAATATTTACATTAGTTTCTCAGCTATTTTAGTCAGATACAAATAAGCAAACATCTTTGTAGCACCAATTTACAACTATTGAAGAAGTGACCTTTTGTCTGTTATGACTGTCATAGCATTTATTTTGTCTGCTCTCTTGTCACTTTAATGTTTAACCCATTTCACACTGTACTGTTTATCTCTTTGTCTTGTTTCTGTATTATCCTTTCTGTTCAAGCTGTGATGTATTGATGAAGAAGAGGAATTAAACTCATATTAATGAACTACTGTTCATATATAATATGTTGTTTCATGTATATTCGAGAAAGAAACATTGTGTTAGTAAATACAGAGAGTCTAATTGTGTTAGCAAAAACTTGCTACTTAGTTTAAACATGTCAGAACTTAGGTACACAAATTAAAAAAATCCTATTTTTTCTGGCCTATTTTGTGGTTTGAACATTTTTAGCAGATGTTGAAATGTTTATCACTCTGCTGGCAAAGCTTACGTTTAGGAAAGCATTTTTTCTTTCTCTTTTGCTTTATAAAATCTGTTTACACTGAACTTAAAGCAATATGTTCGTGGATAAAAGTTTTCCGAATGTGAATGTCCTTAAAGAGAACATACAAAAATGTTCCTAAGTGTTTTGACCTTGGGTTTGTTATAACGGAGGATGAAGATGTTTGCTCTTTTGGCCCTCATATTTAGATGCTTTAGTTGGCCACCAGAGGGCGACCTGGTTCAGTTTTAGTGAGTGACAAACAGCAGAGAGATGTACAGCATAAACTGAGTTCAACTCTACTGTTAAATTACTGTAATTACAAGCCAGAACATCTCATTTACTAAATTAGTTTGGAGTCTCTCTTAAAAAGATTGATTTAGGGATTTCTGCAATGTAGTTTTTCTGTATGTCCTCCGGCCCTTGCTGGATGAGTTTTTGTTACAAAAGCAAAGAGGCAGGAAGTCTGAAGATGAGGAGTGGATTTTATTTGATAAATGTGAAGGCTTGAAATGAAAGTATGTATAGCCATGATGAATGTATAGCATGTGAGCTGTATTATGACTGTTTGATGTTCCTATTTTCTATGATTCATCTTCCCTCGCATGCTGTGCTGGTGATGTATGCCTGTATCTCATGGTCCGTGTGTTTGCACTTTTTTTTGTTTCCATTACTGTCGCACACATGTCCCTCCTCCCTGCCATCAACTCGTAGGAGGAGTATACTAACCCACTGGAGCAGCACCTCACTGTGAGTACGCATCTCTCAGGAGCTCATGCCTCACCACAGCCTTTCTTCTTCTTCACTCTGTAGCTCTTTTTGTGTCACGGCCAACCGTTGCATAATCCATTCAAATTAAGACAGAATCACAGCTTGCTGCAGCAGCAGGCAGACTCTGCTGACAGAATCAAGTTAAATGTAATTTTTGAAGAGGGTTTGAAGACCAAATGGTTTAAATCAGTGATGAAAATTTAGCTGTAGGGTATAAAAATTTCCATTTTATCTCTGTAGACTTCAGTGAAGTTACCGTGGTGCTGCTTTGGTGTGCTTTAAATCGTCTTATTTGATTTGCTTTTTGACTTGTTTGCATCTGCAGGAAATGGCGAGCACCTTGGCTCAGAAACACCTGCGGTCCATCATCCTTAATGTAAGTATCAGTGCGGGAAAGAAAATATTGCAGCTTCCCATCAGAAAATAAAATCACTCTGCGGCTGTTGAGCTTTAAGACGAGCTTTGAGAAACACAGTATGCTTTTAAAGTATTTTGTTTAGAACTAGTTATATCAAAACGTTCAGCCCACTGGTGAGAACATGTGACTGTGAGACCACAGTTTCATCCCTGGAACTAAAAGTTGGTGAGCATTTGGAATATGGAAAGCTTCCCTCCCTCGGAGAGCTGTGACTTGAAACCGGTAAATGTGATATGGCACCAAGTCCAAAATCTGCTCTGAAAATGATTCCTTCTGGCATTTGTTAAGAAATGCCTGCCTGAACTGGCTGCAGAATGCAAATGTTAGTGAGGAAAATGCAGCACTCCTGCATCCTGCAGCACCTGAGCTTTCCCAGAGCTAAACCTTGCAGTTCTGAGCACGTTTGATGGACGAAAACAGCGTCTCTCTTCACACCAGTTTGCTTTAGTTAATTTTTTCTTTAGTTCTAGCTGATATTTGATATTACAGAGTGTGCAGATCAGTGCAGTTTGTTACAGTTCCATGTACTTGTACGTGAAGGGGCTGTTTTGTACCGTGTCATATGACATATCATTTATGCACAAATTGCATCAACGCCAAAGCTTTGCTGTAAACACCGGCTCATTCTGTTCCAGCACGTCATCAGAGGAAACCGACCAATCAAAGCAGAAATGGCACATCAGCTGTATGTGCTGCAGGTGCTGACATTTAACCTTTTGGAGGAAAGAATGATGACCAAAATGGACCCTAACGACCAGGTAAACGTTTAAGTCGACTCTTTATGTATCCAAAAACGCCGGGTAATTATTTTGTAATGCATTTCAGTGCCATCGAACGCAGTTAAGCTAATAAAATGAAAATAAAACAACATGTAAGCAATCCTCTGTGGTATGTTTAAATGAACAATACGGTTAATTGAACGGTAATAGCCTGCATGCTGTGAACGTTTAATAGAGATAACCCCCTAGCAGGGGAGATGACTTTCTGATGGATCTGCTTTAGGCGTAACAAGCGGACCAGA
Organism: Cynodonichthys magdalenae; assembly: GCA_031762555.1. Taxonomy (NCBI): domain Eukaryota; kingdom Metazoa; phylum Chordata; class Actinopteri; order Cyprinodontiformes; family Rivulidae; genus Cynodonichthys; species Cynodonichthys magdalenae. Next base: position 21,400,845 of record JARVJO010000365.1, read on the forward strand.
AAATTAAGATTTTTTTTGTTGTTTTTGCCAGAGAAAGCCATCTGCTTATTTCTGATTGGTCTATCTGTTTTATTGCTTCTTTTATTATTTTGGTGCTTTTGTGTTAAATGTTTCCGTCTTTATGTTGATAAGCTGTTTAAATTGGTTTTCGTTTACAGGCTCAGAGAGACATCATTTTTGAGCTGCGTCGGATTGCCTTTGATGGAGAAAGTGATCCCACTGGTACAGAGAAGAGGAAAGCCATGTACACCAAGGACTACAAGATGTTGGGGTTCACTGTGAGCAACAGATTTAGCTTTAATCGTTTAATTAGAATCAAGTAAAAAGAAGTTAAATGTTTTTTTTTCTTCTTCTTCTTTCTCTTTGCTTCAAACGCAGAACCATGTGAACCCCGCTATGGATTTTACCCAGACTCCTCCTGGGATGCTGGCTCTGGATAACATGCTGTATCTGGCCAGAGTTCATCAGGACACCTACATCAGAGTTAGTGTTTGCCGCAGACACAACTTGGTTCTCTTGTTATTTTTTTTTTTTTAAAGTCAGACATATCTCATATAACATCTGTTCAATCCTGACAGATCGTCCTGGAAAACAGCAGCCGGGAGGATAAACACGAGTGTCCCTTTGGCCGCTGTGCCATCCAGCTGACTCGAATGCTGTGTGAGATACTCCAGGTTGGAGAACTCCGTGAGTAGATTTGTATTTCTAGCTGCTGTGCTGCTATTATTATTATTATTATTATTATTATTATTATTATTATTATTATTATTTTCTTTAGGAGTCTTTCCAACAGCAGGATGTTGAAGGTGTCTTCTGGCACCTTTTTTTGGCAGATTTAGATTTTTTGGGGGGGTAAAAACCAAATTAAAACCAATAATTTGTTTCAAACCCCATAGGTAAAAGTGTTAAATTTTGTCATTATCACTCTTCGCCAAAGGTGTGTTTTGCTTGTGTGTGTGTGTGTGTGTGTGACTGTTTAAAACACTCATGAATAAATCATTGAATGTCTTTCTACGATTAGTTTCTGGAGTCAACGTCATTAAATTTGACCGTCACAGCTAATTGAGCTTAGTGAAACACAAAAATGTTTATTATTTAATCCAGTGGTGGGCACAGTTCCACTCATCTGTTAACCCGCTAATGAGTTGTTTAGCATTTGCATTAACTTTAGAAATTATTAATGGACTTAACTCCCACTAAAATAATATCAGTTATTTTTTTTTGCCTCTAAAAATCTTACAATACACATCACCACATTCTTGATATTTTTAATAATATTTCTTGTCGCACATAATTTACAGACACTGAATTGAAGGTTCTGATGCGGTAGTAGCTTAATGACCTCTTCAACAGTTTCACTGAGTGCTAACACATCTCGTAATGTCTCACATTATTGCATGTCATTTATGATGTCAATAAAAAAACTTTTATTTAACATTTTACATAAGTTAAGTTGGCAAAAAAAATTTGTTCAAACGTGTTTAACTTTTCAAAGCAATCCTTAGCTCAATACGATGACCCCCTCTGCCTTCAGTTTCTGTTTTCCTGGTTGAAGATTTGCAGATGGCTGTCAACAAGTTAAACATCAGCCAGTATACCCGAGCATTTTTAGGTTCTAGTTCCAAAACAAAAATGTTTTTTGTCTTTAGCAAATGAAGGCTGCAACGATTATCACCCCATGTTCTTCACCCATGACCGAGCCTGGGAGGAGTTCTTCTGCGTCTGTATTCAGCTGCTCAATAAAACCTGGAAGGAGATGAGAGCTACAGCCGAGGACTTCAACAAGGTCTGAGACTAAAGCGCTCTCACAGCAGTTCTGTGCATTTTCACACACACTTGTTGGCTTTCATTTGAACAAACCTTGAAGGGTCATAGAGTACATGTACCAAAAGGTGAGCTGTAATAAAATAAAAACACCTTCCAAACAGAAGAGTTATGGTTTTGTTTTATGCATCTACTAGTGTCAGACTGGTGAATTTAGCGCCTTTGACCACCATCGTTTTTATTGTAAGTCTTCAAATTACCGCCTTCTAATTATAGAGCTTGCTTTTTCTATTTGGCTTAAAACCAAAATGTGCCCACAGGGATGCTTTGCTGCTTTTGTTTTGAAAATAAATCCATGATGTTAATGTCGGTAGATAATTAGCTAAACACAGCTATTAAACCTAAGAGCTAAGAACACAACAGGTGAAAAAAGAATACTAAACTAGTAATAAAACATATTTCTGTTTGTTTTTTTTTTCTCCATCTGTTTTTTAGTCCCAGGTAAATAAAAACACCTGACAGTTAAAGCATCAGATATTAACTTTAGTATCCCTTGTAATAAAATACAACTAGCAGCTTTTTTTTGTAGTTTTTCAGTTCTGATACAAAATCTAATTTGGCTGACACCACATGCTTCTGGTTCCGTTATGTTGAGTAGATGAGGTTTTGTGGAGGGTGATGTTTAACCACCATCTGTCCAGATGAAGCTGGTCCAATATGATTATAAGAACCACCAGGTTTCATGCAGACATGTATTAATGCTGTTCTGCTTATCAAACAGCTCAGTGAAGCAGGAAGTCAAAAAAAGTTTTGATTCATTGAATTTTATTTATACATATAAAATTTCTTTTAGAATTTTAATGATAATTTAACGCTGACATTTTTGCTCTTTTATAAAAGAATTGAGGTAAACTAATGATGTTAGAATAATGGTGATTGAGCTATTCATCACTGTTAGTTTTTTTATTTTAAAATTATACATATCTTTAATCATCTACCCTGATCTATTGCTTGTGTGTGTGTCCACGTGCCTCCCCAGGTGATGCAGGTAGTCCGTGAGCAGATCACCAGGGCTCTGGCCATGAAGCCGTCGTCTATAGACCAGCTGAAGAATAAACTGCGAGGCCTCAGTTATTCAGAGATTCTGCGTCTGCGGCAGTCGGAAAGATTGAGCCAGGACGACTTCCAGTCTCCACCCATCATGTCAGTCAAACTGTTCTCTTAGATCTAAATGTTTATATGTTTTTTATAACTGTGGAGTATTTTTTTCTGAGCACTTTCAGACATTACCAATAGACGTATTTGCAAAATTCCACTTAAATTCTCACTTTGTCCTGCTATATTTTACATATTATGTAATAGTACGCTGTTTGTATGCTTGCTGGCCAGCGTGCCTCTTTCTGGTTTCTTATGCTTCTTATGCTGTGTTTCCTGCAGTGAGCTGCGGGAGAGAATTCAGCCTGAAATCTTAGAGCTCATAAAGCAACAACGACTCAACCGTCTGTGTGAAGGAAGCTGCTTTCGTAAACTGGGGAACCGTCGGAGGCAAGGTACATACAGAAGCCCTGCAGCCTTTCTTTTTTATCCTGCTGGAACAGGATTGTTGTTAATGATCGTCTAAAAATTGTGTTTTTTCCTTTGTAGAAAAGTTTTGGTTCTGCAGACTCTCTCTTAATCACAAAGTGCTGCACTATGGGGACCTAGATGAGTCACCTCAGGGTGAAGTGCCTTTTGAGCTACTGAGCGATAAGAGTAAGACGCAATGATATTTTTATTTCTCCAAGTGGCCCCATCTCTTAGCTAACAGTTTTTATAACGCACACAATGTCTATATCAGCTGTCAGGAGACAGACGGCCCAAATTTCTCTAATTATTTGTTTTCTACTTTCCCTTCAGTCCCTGTCTCGGATATAAAGTCTGTGTTGACAGGAAAGGACTGCCCTCATATGAAAGAGAAAAGTGCTCTCAAACAAAACAAGGTAGTAACATTTTCATTTAGTTTTTGCCACACGCAGTCTGTCTTTTTATTCTTTGCCGCCTCTCAGTGTGGCTGCAGTATTGTTTAACTTGTTTCCTTCCCTCAGGAGGTGCTGGAGTTGGCCTTCTCTGTCCTCTATGATCCAGATGAAACGCTCAATTTTGTTGCACCCAACAAGTACGAGGTAAACGGATTTGTACACAATAAGTGTTCAACCTTGTTATTCCACAGCCAGGGGAATGTTCCTGCTGGGATTAGGGGACAGAATTTATTTTCATTATCTTTTTTAAATTGAGGACAGCAAACACATCTTTGGATCACAGTGTTAATGTTTTTCAGATTGACTTAGGTTTGTCATATTATCATGACTCCAAAATAACCTATTTTTAGACGAAAATCAATTCCATTTCTAACAAATATGTAACGGTACATGTATTGGTACTGTGACGGGTACAATGAGCTCAAGACAAATGTGTCAGTAATAAAGCAGTTGAGGGAGATGATGTGCCAGTATGGCAGGCAGTTGTATCATGTAAGCATTGTTTTAGAAAGTACTACTGCAAGCCATTTGTATATTTTATTCAATATCGTTTCATCTAGCCCCATTATCTAACATTAGGTCTCAGCCTGCTGAAGTTCAGTGTTTCACACTTTATTCATTTAGTTTTAATTGTTTTAGTTTTTTTTTTTTCAGTTCTGTGTTTTTATTTTGCATGAAGTTTGGGTCAAATCATTGAAGCAAACACTCCTTGGTCGTTGTTTATTTTAGTTTTTGCAAAAAAATTAGAAAATGATTCTGGATTTTTTTTATGTCCTGTGAGTTACTCTTACCAATTTAAAATTGATAAAAAAGACAGTAAAGTTTGATTTTTATTTTATGGTGAGTACCAGTTGACAAATCCTACATTATTTTACATGACCTTAGATCATCTTCCCTAACATGGATCATTTTTTGTTTTATTTTTGTTTTGCCTGTTTTTTTTTTTTTTTTAAAAGATGGCGTTTGGATATGGATATGCTTTTATTTGTCGTTCAACACAACATCAGGGATGCAATGTAGAATGAAACTAAGTTAAGATCTATAAGATCTAAATTTGGCTTTTATTCACAGTTTTTTTTCTTGTTGTAACTTGTACCAAACCAAGAACCTCATTTTAAGTTACTCACCAACCCATGACTTAGACGTACCGTTGCACCCATATTTTTAAAGAAAATTAAGTGATGATGAGGTTACCACTTGCTGAAAAGTAAATTTTATTGCGATGTGGTGTATTTTTTTTTTGGTTCGTTTTCCAACACCACAACAGTTTATCAGAAAGGAGAAAATGTGACCATATTTCACACTCAGTCAGAGGCTGAAATGCTGAAGCTAATTTCACACATGAGCACCAAAAAATGTTCTCTCTGAAAGTGCAGAGAATTTGGTCCAGATTTTCTCAGCAGTTGTTATTCACACATGCGCCTCACAGCAGGAGAGTTTCTAGTGGAGAAGCAGCAAATGTGAGGGAGGGGATTGTGTGCGGAGAAGATGGGGGGATGCACAACATGATGTGTGGTGTGGAAATTGCTGCATTAGGTCCACATCGTTTGAGAACCTTAACGCCTGCTGCCAATGACGAAAGGGTGATAATGTTTTTACTAGTCTGTGTTTCTTTTTTCAATTGGGTTAGCAAAAAATTGCATGAAATTCGGAGCAGATTTTAATTAATCTTTTAAAAAATAATCATTGGATCTACTACTGATTTATGTTTAGGGTCAACCTAAATCAAAAAGGTGACAACTTAGCAAACACCAAAATGGCTATACCTCTGTTTATTTTACAAATACGGAGCTAAAATTTAGTGTGGTAGTAACTGAACATCAACCTCAACAAATAGTCTGAGCTCTACACACACATGGTCTATTGGTGACATCCTGTTTGTGTGTTAGCAAAATATGTAATTAACTACTGCCCAGATTTGATCAAAAATTTCAAAATATAATCATTAGATGTGCAATTCAATTTGATAAACATTTAGTCACCGTAATTTAAGACATCACAGCTAATTAACATTAGCCAACATAAAAATGACTATAACTCATGCAAATGTACAGATATTGAGCTAAAGGTTGATGTGCTAACAGTTGAGCATCATCACTAACGCATACATCAAGCACTAACACATTTCACAGTAATTCACAATATTGCATGATATTTGACCAAAATTCTGTTTTAGTTTAAAATTCTGTCATGAAATAATGCATTCATTCAAGAAAGGCTAGACCTTTATTATTATTATTATTATTATTTTATATATATATATATATATATATATATATATATATTTTTTTTTTTTTTTAATTATTGTTAATGGATTTTATTTGTGGGTGTATTTTAGAATACTCAAGGACACCTTTCAATTGAGAGGCACTTACATATCTGTAGATATACAGCAAGTGTATATGGCTGCTCAAGAACAAGTTCATATTGTGTCTTTATACTAAGGTATTTTAAATAGAGAAAGTAGCATTGACTAAAACAAAAATGAGTTTTGAGAAAGGATTTAAACGTGAACAAAGACTCTACGGTTGAACCGAGAGAGGCAGCCCTGGACTGAAGGCTCTGCAGCTCATTGTAGACGAGATGACAGATTGAATAGAGAGCCTGGAAGAAGAGGATCTGAGAGTTCAGGAAGTAATGTAAGGTTGAAGCATTACAAAGCAGTATGGAGGAGTGAGGTTAAAGAGAGCTTTTAAGAAGACAAGAAGAAACTAAAATTCAGTCTGATACTGAACAGGGAGCCAGTGGAGCTGTTTTAGGATGGGAGTGATGTGATCAGTAGACGGGGGTTCTGGTGACAACACGTGCAGCAGAGCTTTGTATCAGTTAAGGTTTGGGAATTAATTTATGTGGTTGGACAGAGAGAAGAATGACACAAATCAATACGAGAAGTAAAACGAGTGAGGATGAGATCAGCTGTGCATGTTGGCTGTGGGTGACTAACGAAGACAAATAATGAAAGTAAGCAGAAAGAAGGAGATTAATAGTGTTTTTTTTAATTCTAAACATTAGGAAAGAGACTGACTCTTGAATTGTTAGTGGTGATTAAGAGATGAGGACATTTAGAGAGGATAAACCAGCACAAAGAAATTATTTTTTAACCATGAAGTTTGAGTCGGCAAAACATAGTTCTTGGTTTCTCCTTGTTAGTCAGACAGGAAAGAGGGAGGAAGTACATAAGTGGGTTCAGTGGACAGTCGCATCTTCGTGTTGTCATACTAACTGAAACTGAATGTTGTGCTTCCTGAAAACAGAAGTAGAAAAATAACAAAAAGGGGTGCATGGACTAATCCCTGAGGTACCCCAGTGATAACTGAGGAGGGTTGCGATTTGAATTTTGTGATTTGTTGTTGATACCAAGAAGTAAAACAGTTGAGAGCATTCAGTGCTAAATAATGGACAAATAGTTTCATTGTCTCTGGATATGTGTGTACATTGCTTTTACTGAACAAACTCAGTCAATCAATATTATATAACAATATTAATGCCAATGTCGCACATACCGTTTATAAATGTGTGCAAAAGCACTGTAGTGTCAGTAAAAACACACTGAGTAGCAGCAACCAAAAAAAACAAATTCTCTCACAGTAAATCTTCTTAAAACTTTACTGCTTCATAAAAAAATATTGCTGTTTTAACATTAGACCTTTGTCCTAGTATTTTGTGTTTATTGGTGGATGATAGAAAGGAGCTGTCTAAAACTAGGCGGAACATTATGATGTGGAACAGCCCTCACCTTTGAATGCTCCTCTGTATGTGTGCAGTATTGCATCTGGACCGACGGGCTGTGTGCGCTTCTGGGCAGAGAGATGGGCAGTGACCTGACACGCAGCGACCTAGATACCCTTATAAGCATGGAAATGAAGCTCCGCCTCCTCGACTTGGAGAACATCACCATCCCAGAAGCTCCGCCCCCTGTGCCAAAGGAGCCTAGCTCTTATAACTTCACCTACAACTACAGCTGAGATGCGTGTGTGTGTTTCTGTGTGCGCCTGATGCATGCATGTGTAGATTCAGGATGGTTTTACTCATCTTTTGGTGAGAAAAGTTTAGTTGCTGTTTTTGTTGTCTCTTCTTCCTACAGTGTGATTGTCAGATGTCAGAATAGCTTTGCAGAATAATCAGAGGTCACCACACTGCTAGATTTAGTTCAGTCAAAAGCAGAAATAAAATATGAAGTAAAAAAAAAATCAAAACCTTTTAATATTGTAGATTAAGGGATATTGGATCAGTCAAGAACTTGTGTGGTGTCCATAGCAACAGAGGAGGAAGTAGCCACTATAGCAGTTTAATTCACGCATTTGCTCAAAACCTGCCTACTACTCTAAATGTACAGATGTACAGAATGATGTAATCAGTTTAACATATTTTATACATTATTATTACCATTTCATCAAGAATTCAATGACTATTGAGAATCTTTGAGTAGAGAGTGTGAAGTGGAGGAACCCTTTCCTTCACTGGACACTCTTGAAACAGTAAATATGACGGTAAATGGGTTTAAAATCAACCCAAATCCTGGTGCTGAAATGATTCTGAATCTTTAAATTCAGATCACCATGCATGGTCTGTTGTTATAAACTTCCTTATTCTCAGCCCACATTCCTCTCAGATCCCGTCTACGTTTGGTAAACATTACCGGATGGGCGCAAGCAGATGGCGAAACACAACCAAGTTTGCAGACTGAGCTTCAACTGGCCCGGTTCGATTGGTTTCACTGCCAAAAACTGTATCGCTTACTCGCATCACCAGACAAATACGCCTTTTCTTCAGCTGTTCGGAACTCGGCATGTAAAAAAATATTCTAGCAGGAAAAAGAGAAGTGACGTGTGATAATGTTGCCTACATTAGGTGTCGGTTTTTGTGTTTGTGCGTATGTCTGGATGTGAAATTTCTATGTTTGTGTGTGTTTATGTCCAATAATCTCAACTTGTTATGAGCTTTTAGCTCACTTGTGCCAGGGTCAAACGTCTAACGCGTAACATGTTAAACATGAATGATATCATAGTCACTGTGTTGCCTTATCACTCTGACACTCATAATTTGGGACCTTTTAATGTGAAGGGTTTATGAAACATGACAGCGCTGTATGATGTAGTTGTAGCAGCAAATTAGGGAAGTTTCATAAACTGGAATCTAACTGTGGAAGAGACACTATAACTTTATTGTTATTGGTAAATAAATCCTCAGTCTTGCATTATTCAGCAGGGTGTTATAAATGTTATTTATTGCTTTATTTCCTATTTATTGTGCATATGTGCAAGAGAAATACATTGATTTTTAGGATTTTTCCTCAAACATTTGTTGCTTCACATGCCTGTTGGTCATTACAGACCTTATTAAACACCCAATAAAGTGATTAAATCAGCTACAACTACATTATACTGTCATCTAAAGCATTTATTGTTTATATGTTCTTTTATTCATTTATTCATAAACATTGTCATATGTTAAGTTTGTTTATACAAACTTACCTGATATGATAGAAACATGAAAAAGCTATTTTCTTGTAATTAATTAGCAGATGGTTCATTTAATGTTCCTGCTGCCCTTGGGTCAAAATGATCCACATGATCATTTTGACCCAAAGGCAGCAGGAAAACTACCGAGTTGTTCTGACCTAAACTCAAACCTAATCAGTAAAATCACAGGCCAAAGACAGTGAAGTCTACCCCTACTTGTGTGTAATGTCTGTGTACACAAAACACACGTTAATTTGTGTACAAAAATATTAAAGTACTACTGCTTGTCATCTTTGTCTTTATTCTAACATTTGTCTCATCATGTCACTTGTAATCTAAGACTGATCCCTGCTTCTGTTCAACACACTACAGATTTATATTTTTGTAAATGATTATTGGTTTGTCAGTCGTGAAGAGAGTCTGTTTTGAACTGAGTCAGCATGCTCATTTCACACTGAAATGATTTGTTTTATTATTTTGGAAAGAAACCAGCCCCAGCGCCTAACTATGATGTCAGCTTGCAACAAATACTGAAAATTGCTACTACTGTCATATTTGTTCGTGGGAAGAAATATGTACAAATATAACCTGTTTTAGGTGTTAAAAGTTAGTTTTTTTTAACTGATCTTGAAGCTTTAACTAGTTAAAATTTGTTGTTTCTGTTTTAAGTGGCCCTGAGAGTTCATTTCAATGCAATTGGAGATAAAAATTAAATATTTACCACACGTTAAGTAAGACAACCTAGTGCAAAATGCTGCAAACTTGTGTGTTTTGTAATTATCGATTTTTTTTTTTTTTTTCATTATATCAGCAGGATGCTCTAAGCTCTCATGGTCACCAGATTTATACCAGTAAAGGACTGTGTTCAGACATGTGTGGTTAAACCAATAACCACAGGATGATCCACAGTCACGTCTGGTTGGATGACTAACGGTGTGTTTACTGTTTTCTCACCTGGTTCTTTTTGACATAACAATTTATTTACTCTTGGTAGTGCTACTAAAGAATGAACAATTATGTAAATATTTGAATATGGTATAAATCTAGTTTATTGTATGTATATATACAGTATTGTCTTGCCTTAATGGAGAAATGTATTATGGTTTTTGTGAAGAAATATAAAGTCCTAACAAATCATTGTGTTGCCAGTGCTTCTGAATTTAGCGTTTGTTTTTGAATGCCCAATTTAATATTTTCTCAGGGATTTTAAAGTGAAATAAATATAAGCCTTCTAAAGATATCGCTAAAATAAGTATACTTGAAGCAGTATGACTTGTTGAATTATCATTAAGGCTCATATTAATTTCAGATTTATTTTTACAGCATTAACACTTTCACTACACTCAACAAAAACTTGTTGGATCAACATAAAAATGTGAGAAATGTACTCACTCTTTTTGTCTTTACAGATAAATCAATTATGTAAGAATTTAATATATAGGACTTGTGTACACATGTTATTAAGAGTCTGATTGATTTAAATTTTTTTTTACCAGTACCAAATCCAAATGATCTTAAATTGGTTGAGTCAAACTAATTTCCTTTTTTATTCTCATGTAAATTAGACATTTCAGTAAAACAAAAATGAATAGGTACTTTCTTTGTTACTTGTGTCAATATTTTTAAGTGAATAAAACCATATCTGTTTGAGGCAACAAAACTTTAACTTTAAAATCAGCCAATCAATTAGGTTGAAAACAAACAATAACAAGAAGATTGAATCTGCCTTAAAAGGATTAAAACATAAATCTAAAATATGAAATAAATCAATATTTGTGGAAAATAAATTACATATATTTTTTATTCTCATTCATCTTGTTACTTTTTAAGTGTTGGATTTATGAACATAAACAATTGTACAAACTTAAACTCAATATATTAATAGAAACATTTGTTTCAGTAAAACTTGTGTGGAAGAGCTTTACTGTAATAATGAGAGGATGGATACAGCTGCAGCTTAGTTTCATGTCTCATCCAGCAGGGGGGACACTGGGTCCTGAATTTATCTACTTCACATCAGATGACCTGTGCAAATTGAAATATGCTTATATGTACAGAAAGAAAGATAAAGATTTCTATGAAATACAGAGAAAAAAGACTTACAGATGACAAGTTTTTGTATTTTTGACACATTCAAACTCAGTTTGTCATGAGACGAAAAGAATAAGGTTCATAAAGCTCACAAATAGGCCATTACTTTTAAATCACTTTTATTTGAAAACAGAATTTGAGATGTTTTATCAGGACTCTGCATGAGTATACATACATACAAGTACTGCAGATGGACAACTCAGTCCAGGATAGTAAGAGCTAAGCAAAAGCGTTGTTTACATCAATCACTTTGACTTAAACTGTCCAAACAAGCAGAAAGGTCATTCAGCTTCAGTCACAATGCGATTATTATCAGCTTAGAAAAAGAAAAAAAGATGGTTCAGTCTGTGGAAATGTGTCAACATTAAGCAGGGTGAAACCCTGGAGGTTCGAGCGTCTCTTTTCTGTAAATATCTGTTTCTGCTTCGCGTCAAGCTCTCTTTAGTTTCAGTTCGGTGGACAGCTCAGGCTCAGTTCCTCTCGTGTTCAGCAGGAGTATGATTGTCCAGTTTTATTGTCCCGGTTAGTGGATAAACAGTCTTTACGGTACATCTCAACACAGAAACAATATATACTTTATACTGTATATAAAATAAATACAAATCTCTTTCTACACCATCGTCTGGAATTTCTCTCTAGTTCTGAGTTTTAAGTGTGTATTTGTTGTGTCATATATGGAGTGTGTGTGTTGCCACTTTACCTCGTCTGCAAAGCTCTCAGCAGACCTTAAGTGGAATCTCAATCTGATCTGGTTTGTTTTCTGTCTTTTGAGGGACGATAACAGTCTTGGGACCCTTTTTGTCATGACCAAGAGTGTTGTGGTTCTTCCATGCCTCCGGGTTAAGCTTCCTGTCAAAAAACTCCATTACTGATAGAAGTAAGGGAATTATAACCAGTAGTGAGAAAATTGAATTGTTCACATTTGAGATAGGTTGTAGTGTAGGCTCAGAATGTGGGACATCCTTTGTCCTGAACGAGACACACTGGGGCTTTTTGCTCTCTCTTGATCTTTGACCTGCGTACTTAAAACTCTCGCTAATCCCTGAATGGAGACACACTTTGTAAAATGTTTCTGCCTGTAGGTGAGTCAGGTTGAAACTTTGCGTACCAGCGAGGACACGTGTGGTGTGCGTTGGCGCATTACCGGTTGAGCATATAGCCTGCCAGGAGAGACGAGTCGAGGGAAGGTTTTGTCTGCTCTGCCAAGACATGACAGCATAGTGTTCTCCAATCTCTCGCAGCTCCAGCCTGACATCTGCTCTGATTGCTTGAAACTTCCTTAGCTTGATTGCCATTCCCCTCTTTCTGTTTTTTCCTCTGTTGTGGACTCCCACAGTAACACTGCGTGTATCTGCTCCTAATGCATTCTCAGCCACACAGGTATACAGTCCAGCCTCTCGGGGGGTGACCTTGCTGATCTCCAGAGTTCCCCCAGGCAGAAGTTGGTAGTGTTTGAAGAGCTGGCAGGAAGTTTCATCCTGAGCCTGTACACTTGAACCAGATAAGTGGTTGAAGCCATCAGAAGTTGTGTTTTTGCAGAGGATAGAAGCTGAAAAACCTTTGGATTCCTGGCTTGGTGAAGGTCCAAGTCTTAGGCCAGAAGGAGTCACCCAGTACAGTTGAGGTTGCGGTTCTGCGAGGGCTCGACAATGCAAAACCAATTTCCCCCCCTCTTGAACCCCTACATAGGAAGGGAGAGAGCTGGCAGGAATGGTGGGTAGACAGGAGGCAGACATCTCTCCAGAAGACACTTCTCGCACTCTGTGTCCTCTCAGTTCTGGAGGTTCGGAGCACAAGGTCGCCTGGGGTTGGATGAAGCGCACCACCCTGACCGTTGATGTTTTCGTTTGTGTATCCTTCTTAATGTGAAAGTGAGAGGTGTCCCTGGCGGCCCAGTAAAACAGGCAGTCGCATCGCAGAGGGTTTGAGTGTAGGCTGACTTCCTGAAGACTCGGCAGAGAGAGGATGATGTGCTGGTGCAGAGCACTCAGAGAGTTAGAGCTCAGCATTAGACTCTCCAGCCGGCTCAGTTTGACAAATGCCTGAGGGTGAACATAGGACAGACGTGGGTTGTTGGTAATTTCAAGCTTGGTGAGCTCCGGAAGGTTCTCCAGGGCAGCTTTCTCAATCGACACCAGCTCCTCCATGTTGTTGAGACCCAGCTCCTTCAGGTGAAACATATCTTTGAAGTCTCCCGTCTCGATCAGTTTGATGCGGTTTTTATTGAGATCGAGAAACTTTAGTCCTGGCACTCTCTTCAGGGCTTGTCTTGGGACTTTGGTCAGAAGGTTGTCATAGAAGGACAAGCTTTCAAGGTCATCAAGCCCTTGAAGTGCTTCTTCAGCCAAGCCTTTTAGACCCATATTACCGAGGACGAGGCTCCGAAGGGATTTTAGAGTTGCAAAGCCCCTTTCAGGCAGGGCTTCCACAGGGTTGCCCCCTAGCATAAGAACCTCCAAGCAAGGCAACGCTTTGAACCACACTGGGTCAACAGTAGTGAGTCTGTTGTTGTTGATATGAAGGCGGAGTAGAGAATCAAGACCAGAGAAGGCTCCAGGTGCTATTGAATGTAAGTTGTTATGGCTGAGAAAGAGTTCTTGCAAAGCTGGCAGTGAAGAGAATGACGCTTCTGGAAGGTGACTGAGATGATTTTCTTCCAGGTGTAAGGACAACAGGGCAGGCAGGGACACGCTCTGAGTTATCATCCTGACACGACTGAAGCGGTTCTGGGAGAGGTCCAAGTCGGTGAGGTTGGGCAGTCTGTGCAGCACTGCAGTGTCCAGCACTGACAGCAGGTTACTCTGCAGGCGCAAGGTGTGTGTGTTCAGGGGTATGGGCAAGGGGAGCTTGGTCAGCAGCAGGTTGTTGCAGTCCACAGTGGGAGCCTCATGGTAGACTGAGTCCGGGGAGAACCACGGTTTGATCTGACACACACACCTCATCGGGCAGGAAACGTGCCATGGCAGGGCGGGAGGCAGTGAGCCCATGACAATGGGCACACACACACCGGTGAAGACACACAAGAGACAATGCAGAAGCACTAAAGCCGGCCTCATAATCCTCGCAGATTTCAAGAGCTGATTCAGACAAGGTGAGGAAGTCTTTGTTATGGAGAGGCGAGATGAATCATTTGGACGAGAGACATGTGAGCTAACTGTAACTGTATAACAGATGCTTTACTGTTAACACTCAGAACATTGTTGCTTCAGAGAAATGTTTAAAAAAAACTGAATTGTTTTGAAACCCTTTTTAAGTCTTGTTTTCTGAGTGAGTATGAGTGCAGTGGCAGGACAGGAAGTGCTTGACGATGGTCTTTGCTGTCACAGCATCAGGCTTGTGTGATGACCACTGGTGGGCGTCTCATTATTGAGTCACTGTTGTCAGAAACACAAAGAAAGACAAATAAAGGTTTAAACACAGACAAAAGAAAAACACAGGAATTTTGTAATCCAAAATTAAATAAGGTTTGTGAGAACAAAAGCTCCACTTCAATAAAAACTCTTACATTTTATATTTCATCAATCTATACTCCATTTGGATGCTATAATTGTTAGAATAACAAGTTATTTTCAACGATCTATCATAAAAGCAGAAATTTGCTGCAGCTTAGAACAATAAAGGAGAGCTGAACAGATGAGAAAATGGACAAGAATGGAGAGAAAAGACTGAAATGGCCTGCGGAGAGCAGCGTTTGTCCTTTGAAAGAAAGCTGGAGTCCATTCAGCAGACTGTGGCAGATTATTAGTACATAAATGATGACAATCATGGTAAAACCCAGGAGAAGATGGTTTCACACAACACTGGTGGAATAAAGACAAAAAGAAAAATCGTGTTCTGTTGTAATCTTTAGTGTAAATTTCATCCAGGAGTGCAGGAGTGATGAAATCTTCTAGCAAGCATGTAAATATTTCATGTGAGTACTTCACGATCTGTGTTAGTCGAAGCATCGCCTCCCATAAATGATATTCCTTATGTACGTTTTAAAAAAGACCCCAAGGATCTTTTATGATATTAGTCATCTATATTTCAGACTCTTATTGTGGACGACAGTCTGCTGGAACAAATATCGACACACAAAGCAGTTACATCAATCACTGGTAGGCTTTTAAATCTAGAGCGTTAACATTCATGCTGCATAATGATCACAGTACCACATCATGATCAGAGCATCCCGGTGACTGACTAACTGATGTTCTCTGCAGCAAAAATAAACAAACAAAAACTTCCTCAACCTATTTTCAGTAGCTTATTTTAATTAAATTATCAAGACTGTGGAACAAAGAATGTCTAAAACATTGCTGTCGTCACAGAAATTGAGAAAAATTAGTGATTCTTTCAAAAGCTATCTTATAAACAAGTGGACAAATTTTAATGACTTTCCAGGAATAATTATTGGAGGAACATCTAAAACTGATTCACTTGTGGGGTGAACCCGACTGATGATGGCTGCCACGGCCAACTAAGTTTATAAAACAAATAAAAACAAAAACAAATACATAAAAAGTATTTGTACTACTACATTTGTATAAGTACTACAACTCTATTAGTTTTTCAAATATCGAGCCAAAATTTGATGTGTTAGTAACTGAGAGTCATCCCCAACATACTCTTAAACAGGACAAGATCGGCAGGCAGTTGATATGGTTCCCTCAAAGATTGTTAGATCTTTAATTTATTAAATGTTTCCGGCTTGTTCATTTGGTGCACCAGTTGCTTATTTGAAAATAAATGTAATTTTCTGGGGAGGCCTTATGAAACCTAAACAAAGTAAATCATTTTGGGCCTTGGTTATGTTTGTATTGTACAGGTAAACAGTTTGAATAAGTTAAATTTTTTCTTGTAATGAAATTCTAGTTTTATGGAGAAAACTTAAGTAAATTTGTTTTCTTCTGTTCTAACGTTGGTGTAAGTTTAATTAAAAATAAATCTAACTTAAGTGCATTTAGGGTTAAAGCTACTGTACTTCCACATGCTGAGAAGTGATGTGACATCGTTGCTATGGAAACCAATCCTCCAACCTCTTTCTGTAGTCTTGGTAAATGTTGGGATTTCTTGGGTTCAGCCACTTTAAAGGAACTGGGATGAAAGGGAACTTGATGCTTTTATTATTTGTTTGGACTTCAGGAGGCAGAGCAGCTGGATCAGTGTGTGTGTGTGTGCGTGTGTGTGTGTGTGTGGGGGGGGGGGGGGGGGGATTCT
>JARVJO010000365.1:21419992-21440866 GCA_031762555.1 Cynodonichthys magdalenae
TGTTCAGAGGCCATGGATCCTTGCTGCAGCTTGTCCAGCTTCTTGTCCTGGACTTTCTTTTTTTCTCTCTGCCCTGTTCCTGTCTGACTGCTTTCAAGTAAAGGTCACCATCCGCCAAAAATGTTTTTAGATTTTTATCAACCATATGGAGCTCCCTGATAAAAGGATGTATTTAACCTGCAGTGGAAAAAAACAGATGTGGTTGGATTTCTTACTTCCCTCGAACAACTGGGGTTTAAAGAAAATTTTTAATATATTCTTCTGAATGACGATGAATGTTATTTGTCAATTTTTTAGGTCTAAAAGAAGTTCTAAAAAGTTTTTTTTTTTAATCCTTTCAGGTGTGCCTACAGTAGAGTATGTAAAAAACCTTTTTGTGCTTTGAAGTCAGTTTGTGGTCTGAGGGGGAACGGGGAACGAGTTGGAAAAGTGCTCGCTAAGTAACAATCAAGGTGAAAAGTAATTTATCAAATTGGTGATGCAACATGTTCTAACATAATGCAATTTGAGCAGCAAAACGGTTGGACTTTGTAGCGTGTTGCACGTGAGTCAGTTTAACGTGAGAGCACTGAATCAAGGGGACTGTTTCTACCTCCTGGGACTCGTCACCCTCCTCCATCATCCATTCACTTTAATCTCTGTTCCCTCGTCTTTTCACATGCAACCCGCTCAATAATGGATCCACCATTTCATTTTGATGTTCGCCACTTTAATCATTTGGTCCTCAGAAGCTCACGGCGTTTATGGACAATTCAGAAAAGCAGAATTGCTCTCTGACGTGGACCAGAAAAGTGTTTTTTCCCTGTCTTTTGGATTGTTTCATAAAAGTTAAATTAAATAGAGCTGTATGAATCAGTGACTGCATTCTTAACACTCCACACTCTTTTCACTTCGACTGAATAGAAAACATTTTGGCTCTAAGTGGTCATTATAACTCTGCAGACTTCTCTCTGACTCAGATTTTTGCAAAAGTCTTAACTGTAACTGCTCACAAATTATTCTGCAACGGGAGTCTGGCAGAATCAGGATGAGAAAATAAAAGAGCTCAAGTGGTCATTTTGATGTAAATAATAATCAAATGGTTGTTTTTTTTAAGGACTGATCACAGTAAGTGTGGTTAATTCTTTTATTTTGACCTCGGTGATTCAGCTGTCTGTCAACTGTAAATATTTTAGGTTGTATTTTTATTATTTTCTAAGCTGCAAACATCCTTGAAGGTCACTTCTTATTGGCTTTATCCTCTCTGAAGTTTGAAATGAATGTTTCTGTCCCTTCTGTCCCAGAGACAAGCCGTTCATCAGATGAAAGACCCTGTTCAGACCTGACACTAACATCCATCCTGAGTGATCAGATCACAGCTCAAACATTCATTCATCCATTTTCTTTACTCTGCTTGATCCTGTTCAGGGTTGACTGGGGGCTGGTGCACATCTCCAGTGGTCTCCAGAAGTCAGATTACAACTGGATGAAGCTAAAAACAGGTGTGAACTCTAAACAGACTGAGGATCGTGGCACTGAGACCTCATTCAGGATCAGGATACATTTGATGTTTTGAATGCAAATACTTCCTGAGCCACACATGACCTTTTGTATCCAGTCTGAAAACTAACTTACAAAAAAGAAGAAGAAAATAAGGCTTTTAAATTTGAGTTTAGCTTTTCAGGTCTTTTATTTTGTAGGATTTCCTTGTCTTATATTGTTTTAGTGCATTTTATGTTTGATTTTGTTGTATTTTTGTTTTTTGATTCTCCTTTTTCTTTTAAAATAAAGAGTCAACCCTACTGCTTTTAAACAAGCTAAAAAATAGACATTAACATAAGTATAGGAGAAGCAGAGTCACTTTGTTAAACCAGATCTGCCTGGTATTTGAAACAATTAAACAGACATGTAAATTAATATATGTATTTTATAGCTTATGGTAAAATAACTGATAAAACAAACAAATTTATCAGGATAATATAAATCAGTGGATCATCAAGACAGTTTTTGTGTGAGTTGTTGTTTGTTCACCACTGAGCTGTGTGAGGTGATGAATCTTTTTTTTCTATTGCATTGAGTCTGTTAGACTGCATGAAGCTCATCAGTATTTTTCTAAACAGCTCTACAAGCAACCTAAATGAGTCTTAGCCATGTTAATTTGACAGAAAGCTCATCAGACCTGCTAATGACCTGTCTGACGCTCATCTGAACACTTTCACTTGTGATCAGAACATCCAGGACTCATGTTAGTTCTGGGTCTGAACAGGGCCTTGAAAGGCCTTGATCTCAGTCTTCTGCCTCCACAAGCTCCTCTCGGGGAACACCAAGATGTTGTCAAACTTTCTGCCTCCCACACGTCTCAAAAATGACTCAGACTTGAAGTTATCTGCTTGAGGAAACTGTTTTTTAATGCATTGTTTTTGGCTTGTAAATGTAAATGTTTGCTTCATGTCTCCGTCTGATCCACTTGTAACACTTCACCCTTCTCCACATGTGCACAAGATTCAGATATATAAACTTTTTAACTTGAAGCAACAATCATCCCTAAGCCAAAGAAATGAATCAACTGTTTTATAGGTAAAAGTCACATTTAGCAAAGCTAATTCCTACTTATGCAAAGTTTTCTCACACAAACAAATTTTTTTGCAGTACACATACTGACAAATGAAATATACACATAGACCTTTGACCTGCTTCTCTGTCACTTTAATAGGGGACTTCTTTAAAGCTGGCAACAAAGGTTTGAAAACAAAAATATCCTGAAAAAACATAACCTTCGCACTTTTATGCTTCCATCATTTTTGTCAACTCAGTGTTCAGTGAAGTTCTGGAATGGGTTAATTTGGTGGTGATAATCTCTGTGATCTAACAGCCAACTGTGAAGAAAACAGTGAATTAAAAACTGGAGAGACGAAAACATGGAGATCAGAAACAAATTTAGATCAATCTCTCATTTTGTCTCTTTGTTTTATGTCATTGTGCAGAGAGAGAGAGAGAGAGAAGCAGAGTTAAAAATGAGGATGAAAGAGAGAAAAGCTGCATTAAAAATGAGAGGAACATGTATGAAATATTCCTGTGCCGTGGCTTTGTGTGGGCTTGTGCAGCTACGACACAGAGGAGCTGTGCAACAGGGCAACACACAGAGCAGGGAACAGGGATGCTTTGACAGCGATAAAGGTGCTGGATAATGCAGTTAGAAAAAAAACACATACAGAGACGCATTGCTCTGCATCTGAATCTGTTCCAGCATGCACACACTTTAAGTCAAACACTCATTTTCCCCTCAACAGACATGTTGTCTCTCCCCCCCCCACACACACAAACACACAAACACACTCTCTCCTCCTCCTCAAAGCTTCATTTCAAACACACACCTGCTACCTTTAAGGGACTGCGTTTGCATGCATCCGCTGCTGCATGAGGGACTTTTCTGTGAGTCCTGCAACGTCCTGCCCGCTCAGAAACATTCAACCATCACACTTCTAATGTCTTACCGCAGAAGAAGCATCAACTACATCTCTCTGAGTCGTTTCTTCTTTCTCCATTTGTTCCGTCTTTTTTTTTTTCTGATTTTTCACATGCCTTTTTTCTTTCTTTCTTCTCGGTCTCAGTTTCTTCTTTATTTATCTCTACGGATTCCTAAAATATCACTTCCCCGACTCTGCCTCTCTGTCTCTGGAGCAGAAGAGAAAATTGGCACAGACTGAATCTCTTTCTCCCTCTATCCCTCCAGCGAAAGAGGAGATGAGGTGTGTTCTGCAGCAGCACCTCTCATCTCTTCTCCTCCTCCTCTCTCTATTGCCTCCCTGCTCTCACCCTCTTTTTTTTCCAATTTCACAAGCCAATAGAAAACCTCTTATGTTTGTACCAACATGTTATTTTTCTGTGCTGGATGAAAGGTTTTCTGTGGCTCTTGGTAGCACTTTTCTGCCACGGCCTGCATGTTAACGACACGGGAAGAATGCTGGGTCAGACATACAGATACAGCGAGCTATGTGCAGGATTCCATTATAAATAAATTCCTTCTCCAGAGCAGTCAGGACTTAATGTGGAGTTGTTGTTCAAAATAATTACAGTATAAATAAAAAATATGTATTTAAAATTTTAAATTAGTCTGTGTGATTTTACAAGCTGCTTGTTTGAGTATTTATCATTTTCTAATTCTAAACTTCTTTTCAGCCTTTACTCACAACTAAAAGTAAAGTGCAGATCTTTTGAACTGGAGCTGTGGAAAGATAATGAACTGTTAGCATCTTACCTGTTAGAGATGACTGTTTGAATGACTTCAGCCTGGAGAATCAAAGTAGAATTTTTATCAGATTGATGAGCTAGTCTAAACAAGAGCACAATAATTGAAATAAATTCCTGTAGTCTTAAAATGACTCTAATCTCTAAAATTGTATAGGAATTTATGCAAATATTGTCGCATCACCATCAGTTTTGCATTATTTATGTAGAAGTCTTTGATTAGTTGTAAATGCAGCTTGCAGCAGCAGCTAGCTGTAGCACTTCTGGTGCAGCCATGGGAACATGCTGCAGGATTATTATAAAGTTTCAGCCAGGATTATTGTGCAATGCAAAATATTTTGGTGTATAAATTTATATTTAAGAGCATTTGTATAAACTGGGAAGATGTTTGTGGGATTGAAGTTGTTTTAAGAAGGCAGCAGTAGTCTTGGCCCTGCTTGGATTTTTCTTTTTCTAGCTGAGAGCTCGTTAATCTGTTCTGTATACCTATATTTTTAAACATTTTTTTGTACTGAAACTTAAACATTTTAAATATAAGATCTGTTCACTTTTTAAAAATTTTACTTCTGAAGGGTTAGCAGCTCAGACAAAGGAGGAGACAAAGTTTACATCAAAGATGATAATTTAAGGCATTTTCAACAAATATGAAAACAACAGATGTTAGCATTAGCCTTAGACTGAAGACTGCATTATGGCCTATTTCCACAAATTTAATGTACAACATCTGCACATTATTTTTACTTACCCACATGATGAGTTTCAGAGGACAAGATGAACACAGCCATAAAACCCAATTTTTAAACTCAGGTTAACTAAAAGCTATCTACAACTGGTAGGATATTAATTGCTAAAAGCCTTTTCACCCATCTTCACTTCAAAATATCTGATCCTTTTCTTTAAAGCAAACAGCTACCAGGTTCTGTTCTGTATATACAACACTCATAAATTACTGCTGGTAATTTATGTGTGACAGTAACTTGATATGACTGCAAACACTGTGAGGGTCTCAGACATACTGCAGTAAGTTAATATATCAGTAATGTGCTATGATGCTGTAAGGAGTAAAAGTATTACTTTGGCTTTATGTTGCAAATGAAAAACAAAGCAGTAAAGGAATATATCCAAACATGCTCTCAGAAATGAACTGAGAGATAATTAAGAACACAGATGCAGAATGGTGCAAAGTTTCTTATGTAAACCACAACTCCTCATAGGAAATACAGTAGACAGTATAAAAACTGAACAGGTGGAACATAAAATGGGGGAGGGGGGTACTCCGCCACTGCAGTTAGAGCAGTAAAGTGTGTTTGAGTGCTGAGAGTAAATATGAGCTGAAAACATAAATCAGATTAATAGAGTGAAGTGATGAGGAGTGAGGAAATCATATAGAAACAAAAACACCTATCAGTGACTAAACCTAAATAAATTGTGAACTTTATTGCTCACGTTGCATCGTCACAGTAAGAATCATGCAGTGAATTGTTTGTTTTGTAATCAACTCAGACAGCATTTGTCCCTGTTGATTTGATTGATGCAGCTCTTTATTGGTTGTAGTGATTTTAAAGATGTTTTATTAGATTTACTGACAACCTGAACTTTTCATGACATCATCTGCTAGATATGTTTTGGATATAATGTTAAAGAAGCAGTTTGTGGCATTTAATGACTTCTAGAGGTAAATATTCAGATTACACTTAAATGAATATATAAATCCTTTATTTAAGGAAGAATAAATGTGGCAAAAGAATCAAAACTTATATTTTCAGAGGTTTTCTTACTGAATTTCATTTGCATTATTGTAAATAGAAAGCTGTGTGCAAGTAAAACTAATGAAGGTAATCTGCATAAAAATACCAACAAAAAGTCTGAAACTGAGACATGATGACTTACTTATTCCTCCAGCAGCAGCAGGGCTAAAAAAATAGCCTCCTGAGACTAAACAAAACAAACATCAGGTGCATAATGGAAAGATGTTAGAAAGGGCCCATGGTGCCAGTATGTGATTTAACATACAAGGATGCAATCATTTATTTTACAGCTGAAAAAAGTGGGCAGGTGGTTAAAATGATACATGAAACAAAAAGGAAAGAAATTAGCATTTTCTGCAAAAAACTTGCTGAAATTTGTTGAACTAAGTTGTTTACAATTAAACAAGCAGAATAAAACTAAAATCTAGCAAATTAATTAAAAGCCAAATATAGCAAAACTGTAGCTCAACTCAAAAAATGGCAAAACAGAAGCAAAAAACTAAAATTAAGCAAAGATAAAAATTGCAAAAAGTAAAAGATTTATAGAACATTGTTAAAAGCTAAAAAAAAAAAACAGGAGCTAAAAGCAAACAAGAGCACAACAATTCATATGTATGCTCAATTAAATTTTAGGGAACAATGAACTTAAATTATTTCCATGAGCCAGCAAAAATAATAATAAAACATTTAAAAATAAATACAACTGATCGATTCAAAAAACTATAAAAGTTACAAACAGGTCTACTAAAAGTCATAGCACATTATTTCTGATTGAGCAAAATAGTTTTATACATGATTGGTTAAAGTAGGACAAAATATAGAAGTAGTTTTATTCTTAAAAAAACAATAGTGTGAATGCTGACTCAGCCTTAACACTATTATAACCAAAGCCTGACTCAGTGTGAACAAAACGTGCTGCTGTTTTCCATGACGACAGCAAAGTTCTTACAGGCAGAACAGTATCAGACCTCCTCCATAACCTGTCAGCTGCAGTTTAATCAGGGGGCATTTTAGATCAAACTTAGACAAGGTGAATCTGATCATCATAGACACTGTATTTAATGTGTGTTTTAAATGGTACAAAGGAAACTCAAATAAACTCAAATAATGAGTTATCTGGTACAGGGTAGTTTCTGAAACTCTCAATATGAAGAAAAATGCAAAGAAACATGACGCCTGGTAGGCATAAAAAAAGCTCCAGTGCTGATGTTGAGTCACTGATTCGTTCAGAAGTTTCTCCTCAGCGTGAAAACAAACAGAAACAGTATGTGAGCTCGGCTGTCTTCAGAGGCTCGGCAGAGCAGGAAGGAACAGGAACTACAGTAAAGCTGAGAGCTCAAACTGAAGACATTTAAGGCTTCATTACTGTGACGTCCTGTCACTGGTTTGTTTATATGCTGTTGAATTCCCCTGTTCTTGTGTCAGGAAGCTCAGTCTTTAGTAGTATTGTTCACATTTGCATAAATAGCAGAAACGATGATGTGTGCTTGTAGAAAAGTCAAAGAATATGGAAGATTTACAGCAGGATATATTGTGATCATGATGAAAATAAAAACTGAGCTCATTAATTTAAAGAAAATGGAGAGAAAACACAGAAGTCTGCAAACAGAAATGTAAGAAACTGCAGACTTGGCTCTCTAAAAGCTCTTCCTTTCATTTGCTTGATTCATTCAAGAGCCAACACACAAAAGCGGACACACACCCACATGCCCCCGCTGACTGAAAGGCACCAAGGATAAGTGGTAGCTCGCTGAAAGGAAAAAAGGGGAGCTGGAGGAGGTCGCCATGGCAACACGAGGAGAGTTGAGGGTGGTGGTGGTGGGGTGTCGCTTTCATTGGAGAAGGAGAATCAGCTTTGACTATCCCCTCATCTCCCCATCCTCATTTCTCCCATCTCCGTCTCACCTTTTCCTCCTGTGTGTGTGTGAGTGAGTGAATGCATCCTCCACAAGCTGACGTCAGCTTCCCGGGACATCTGCACGAAGACGTGAACATTCAAGTCACGTCTGTTGTTTTAATCTTTTTTTTTCACACGAGCACAACAAGTGATGCTCCAGCCGGAAATCTCATTCCTGCCTCCTTAAAGGAAAAAAGGCAGAGGATGGAACTATTGCAGAAAAATGAGACAAATACCTCATTTTTTTTGGGGGGGGGTTCTTAATTAAACAAACAAGCACACTCTGTAAAGAAAATTCAGAGGAAATGCTCACATGCACTTGTGTGACAGTGGACATGCAAACATTGAGTGGATGGTGTTGCTCATGCAGGGCATGTCCTCTGGCTGTCACACCATTTGAATTCTGTTCACAGGTGGGTTGTTCCCCAGGCCGGACCTGAGAAGACTCAACAACTCAAGGACAGCCTCCCACCACATCGCAGCCAAACACGGTGCCAGCCTGTGTACGTGTGACTGCGTGAGGATGGAAACATGACACCGAGAGTATGATGGAGCACCGGCTGCCATGACGACCAGCCCGGCGGTATCTAATAGCAACAGGCTGGTGGAGAAGAGAAGCTTGGGCTTTTCTGGGTGGGTGGAGGCTGCGGGTGGACGCAGAGACAGAGACAGATTTGAAGCCTTTTGGCTTCATGTTTTTTAAAACAGCATTTAGGCTTGGATTCTCTCGATTAAAACTTTTGGCCTCATCTCCTTCTTTCAATATTCACTCTAATTCACACAATATCTGCTTGCTGGGCCAATTTGGTGCCCTAAGCAAGATTTCTGGTGGCATCTTTGTGCAATTTACTAAATTTCACTGACAATTTCCATACATTTACATACCAAATTAAATAGCTTTAAAATTATTTGTTTATTTAGAAATCCGGTTTTACAATAAAATAGGTAACAATATAATTAATTAGAAATAGAATACCTGGAGTCTACTTCTGACCTGCCAACATCTGTTGACGTTAACAAGCAGCTGTGGAGTAAAGCAGTTCTAAGGGGGTCCAAGTGTATGCATTCCCTCAAAAGTTTGTAAAATATCTACTCAAAACTAATTTTCCACCCATTTGAAGAACATTTTACTGAATTATTGGAATTATTAAAACAACATAAAATCAGTAAATTATGAAGGTAGAACACTGAAAAGCAGACTTTAACCTGAACTTTATCTGAGGTCATAACTGAAACTTCCATTATTCTTATTTAGTTTTCTATTTACACACTGAGCACCAGTAGTTAGTCTTGACTGTGTCACATGATACTTTTATCATGAAATATCCTCTGCACCATATAACCTCATCTTGTAACAAAGCAGCTGAAAACCCAAAGAACAAATTACCTTCATACAATTGACTAACCAGTGATTATTCTACACACTTAATCAACAATACTCTGATAAAAAGTTCTAAAATATTTTTTCGTCCCTCATTTGTGGCACCCCCTAGATAGATAGCACCCTTAGCATTTTCCTACACTGCCTATGCCACAGTTCAGCACTGTCTCCCTGCCTAAAGAATTTTAGTCAAATCAGGTGTTGGAGCAGAGAAACAAGTAAAACATGCAGGATTGCCCACCCCAGTGTTATTCAATTAGGGCAGAATTAAATTGTTTCTCTAAATTGAGGTTGTTCAAAGAGCCAGCAGGTAAGATGTTGATTGTTCAAAACCTTTTCATGGAAACCCACATTAAAAGATCTGAATTACTGCTTTCATTGCCATTCTGCAGCAGTTTCATCTTGTCTTTAATATCCAAACACCAGCTTATGTCATTAACCCTCTCTGTGTTCATGTGTGAACACCGTGTTTATCACGGAGTAGACAGCAACAGGTTTGTGCTCATCTGCTGGCTCTCTGTGCATGGTTGCCATGGTGAGCGAAACGGAGGGAGTTTGGTTAGAGGTGTGCTGAGTTGGATGTAATTTATCTCTGCAACAAACAGAACAGGGTTTTGATTTCTCAGAGGTGAGTTGTGTGCGGCTTGCTCAAATGCTTTGATCATTTTTAGGACTGGAAGGGAAGGAGGGAGTAAAAAAAAATAATCCAACATCACACAGTCCGCTCTGCTGTTTTGGTTTGTATTTTATTAAAAAAAGATGGACTTGTCCTCATATGTAGCTCATTGTTCCCCTCTGGTGGTGAGATGTGATGGCGCGGCTGTGTTTTCACAGAAAAGATAAATCTGTTGAATTTAAACTCAATAATAAAACAATGTCTACTTTTAACCGGGGCTTGAACCCAGGACCTTCTTGCTGTGAGGCATTAGTGCTAACCACTGATCCATCGTGCTGCCAAGCCAGTTTGTGTTTTCATCAAATCCGTTCTTGTGTTTCTTTTGTGCCATTAGCAGTTTCTAGTCCCTCTGTTTGCCTGCCACGCCCAACTACACCTGCTTCACTTTCATTTAGTCAAAGATGCAGCCGAGTTACCCATCAGCCTCAGTCTATTTTATCCTGTTTTTTTAATTAACTCAACAATCAAACATTGTAGACTCTCATGCCACATGTGGTTCTCCTCTTGCTTCTCTGTGTTCTGTTGTCATGTATCCGTGCATATTTTTTGTAGTTCTTTGCTGCCTCATCAGTAGTTTCGTTGTTAAAAGTTCAGTTATTTTATTGAGCTCCTGTGCCACTCAGCACGTTTGGATCCAGCTTCCATACAACCATGACACTTGCGATATTTTATAAATTTATTTGAACTTGTTTTTACTGTTAATGCATTTGTCTTTTACATTCTAAAATGAATAACAGTATCGAGACACAAACAGGACTTTGTGATATTTGATGTTTCAGAAGCTCCGAAAAAAGGATCACAAACAGATCCAATGAATAATTTAGTTTATTCGTATGAATATTCTTACAAGACTGTATAAGATAATCAAACAACTAAAGTCTATATCAGCTTATGTAAAATATATATATAACAAAACACAAAATTCACAAGATAGACTACTTTTTTTTACACCTTTACCACTATGAAGGAAAATTTTTATAACTGATAGACTAAATGTTAGATTCAGTTTTGTACTTTTACACATTCTCTTCATTGCAGCCTTAAGTATAAAATAGATTGAATGAGTATGTGTGTGTGTGTGTGTCTTATTGATGTGTTTTGGCTGTAGCATAAACAAAACTTAGTGACGTTCTAACGTCTGACATGAAGGTAACACCTCCAGGGGTGTAACCGGGAAGA
Organism: Cynodonichthys magdalenae; assembly: GCA_031762555.1. NCBI lineage: Eukaryota > Metazoa > Chordata > Actinopteri > Cyprinodontiformes > Rivulidae > Cynodonichthys > Cynodonichthys magdalenae. The sequence continues at coordinate 21,431,101 of JARVJO010000365.1, forward strand.
GACGTACATAATGAGGTCAATTCATCATTATATGAGAAGACGTTTTTAGAGGTTTTGAGTTGCTTTCAACCTGGAACAGACTGGGCTGTTTTTGTTTTTGTTTTGACTCTGAGGCCTGTGCTGTGTACTGCTGTACACAGCTGATTAGAGTCAGATGAAAATAAAGATTTTTAAAGATATCCAAGTGGGTTTCTGCTATTTTTCAGACTTCCATTTTTGAACGCTGCTGTTTTCTACAACTTGTGTCACTCTTTTTAGATATTAGTACTATTTGATTAGTTAGTGATTATTTTTTGCCTTTTAATGTTACCAGCATTTTCTACTACTTTCTTAAAGTTTTTTTAATGTCTAGCTCTGCTTGCAAACAACACATAAATCTTCCCCACAAATAAAAAATGAAACAAGCAAACAGAATAAGGGACTCATTAGAGCCACGAGCTTGAGATTACATCAACATTAACCTCTAAATGACTTTTACTTTTCTTCTTCCGGCGGCAGCGCTCCTCAGAGTAGCGCTCCCCCCGATGCATGTCCAGGTAGGGGTGCCAGGCTTCAGAAGGAGAACAAAGTGACTTCATACGCTGTAAAGTCAAAAAAGAGGATGGTGAACATACATTTTTTGTAATTCATCATTTTAACATTATCATTATTTACAGACATCTTTTTCTGCAGTTCTTGCAGAGCAGTAGAGAAAATGCAGAAACACACCTTCCAGGGGTTTCCCTTTGCATTTATCAACTTGTAAACAGCGACAACAGGGATCCAGATAAGGACAAAAGCGACCATGCACCAACCCAGAGCCAAACCCCAGGCTGGATATTCTACTTTTCCATAGGTGGGGGGGACAAAGGTCACAACAGACCATCCCAAGATCACCTGAACAGGAATACAAGTTTAGGTTTAACCATTTATTTTGAGAACTCTATTGCTGTAAACATGTCACTTTAAAATGTTTTAGACAACTTATATGAACTTTGTCCAACGCTAAAGATGTCTACGCTGAAGATGGAATTTTTAAAAAATCTACTTAAAGTCTCTTATGGACCTTTAAATAATGCTAATGATTAGATCGAATATACACCCGATATGAGTAATTCAATCTTCACAAAATTTTTATAAGTTGTCTAAAATATTATAATGTAACAGGACCTTCAGATGCAGCATCACAATGCCTTTAATATTTAAGAGTTATGTTCAAATACACTAACCTTTCAGGTACATTTGAGTAGACAGAAGTATGCGTGAGAGAGATTTTTTTCTTACCAGTATGATGCAGGGGCTGACAAAGAACCAGCACACTCTCCACCACAACCAGAACGCTGAAGTCTTGCTTCCAATCATCATCTCAATGTCTTTTATAAAACGATTCCCACCTATGAAATGTTTAACAACCACACACAAGTTGGAGTTTAAATCCGTTACCTTTAAATGTGTACATACGCAGGTTTTCAATTATCATATTCACCGTAGATGTAGGAGATGCCAATGATCTCCAAGAGAACCAAAAACAGCAGCACCCAGCTGGCTACAAACTGATCGATGAGAGTCACCCAGTATATTCCTGCCTGTAATGTTCACACACACACACACACACTGAGGATGTTGAGTAAGCGAGTCTAAGTAAGGGACGTTTCCTTCATTCAGACTTACTCTTGTGACACATGGCAGACCCAGTAGGTAGAGAAAGGAACAGGTTGTTATTGTCAACAAGGCTCGTCTGGATTTGAAGATTTTTGGGAACGCATCAAGCAGGCAGGTGGTTAATACCTCTAAAGACAAAAACAATATATTAGTTAAAGGTTTAATGTGCAATATATACAATGAGGTTGAAAACCTAACCTATTCCTGCAAACTGAGAGTCCAGGCCAACTGTTAGAAGCATGAAGAAGAACAAAACGGACCACAGCGGGGAAACAGGAAGCTTAGAAAGAGCTCCTGGGTAGGCAATGAAGGCCAAGCCAAATCCTGCAAAAATAAGCAAAATAAATGAAACTCCACAAGATGATAACTAGCTATTTTGTTATTTTTTTTAAATAGGTTTCAACTCATTAGCTTCTAAATAATAGGAATGTCTGACCTTCCTTCACCACTTCTTCAACAGGTATTTTATAAATATGTGCCATGTGACCCAAAATAGAAAATATAGCAAAGCCGGCGAGCACACTGGTCCCTGTGCAGAAAACAGGACATACATTAATGCTGCTTTAATATTCTATCAAAAAACATCCTCTATAAGCTCCTACCAGAATTAGTAAGTGATATGATAAATGAGTCCTTGAAGACGTTGTTGTGAAAGTTGTTATAAGAAGCCAGAGTCATGAGTCCTCCCCAGCCGATGGAGAGAGAGTAGAAGGTCTGAGTCGCAGCATCTTTCCACACCTGCAACACATCAGCAACATTTTCCATCAAACCATTTTTGTCTTTTTCTTTTCGCTCAATCAACACAACTAATTTAATGTCCTTTCCTGGAAGTGGACGGTCAGATGCCTACCTGGGCTTCTGATAGCTTTGTCAAATTGGATTGGACGCCAATGTAGAACTCGATTCCATCTTTAGCTCCCTCGAGGGTCACACCTCGGATCAGCAGGATCAAAATCACCACGTAGGGAAACGTGGCCGTGAAATAAACAACCTGGACAAACAAAAGTAAATATATATATTTTACTGTTATCAGGTGGTTTTTTGCATGTTTCATATTTTCAGTTTGGGCAGCACACTTTTCAGTTCTCCTTTTTGCACCAAAGCAGGATGCTGACTTACTTTGCCCGATGATTTGATTCCTCTGATAAGCGCTCCTGCAACAATGACGGAGCTCAGCAGTAAACAGAGGGCCAGGTGCCAAACTACTGGCCCCGTTTCATCCAGACCACTGGATCTCTGCAGAGCTACATGGCTACAGTGACAGGAGAAATTTTACCAGCATGTGTGCATTTCGAGGCATGACAGTAGTAGTGCATTTGTGATTGTTTCAATTAAAACGTAACACTCTCTTACTCCCAGTACTGCTCACTCGGGCTCTGCACCGGAACTGTGATTACATTTAATGGACAAGTGTTGTTGTCCTGAGTCCAGTTGGTCATCAAAACACCACTCACATTACAGTAACCTAGGAACAAAATAAAAACACTGGTGAGTGGCTTACCTAAAATATCCCTTGATACATAATGTTTCTCAGAAAGCATTTATCTATTACTTTACGATCTTCAAAGCAATGGAAAGGTGAATCACCAACATCCGCAAATCTTTTCATTTAAGTTGTCTTTAGAAGAAAGACATAATTTACTGAATAACAGATTTAATCCTGGTAAGAACAAGAGATTACAAAGAAAATATTACCAATAGGTGTGTCACTGCAGTTACTGTCAGCCCAGCTGAAGCACCTGGACCACGGCAGAGGAAACTGCATGGAGGCGAACATGTAGTAAAGACTGTAGGCAATGATGACGTTATAATAAATCGATACTATCAGAGTGACCATGACCATTCCAATACCAACACCTGCGGGAAGAGAGAAGAGAATTTTGTACAGGTATGTTTTATAACTAAAAATGTATAAACATATCCTGGTTCTCTCTGATGGTCTTTTAAAGTGCCTGTGACATCAAATTTTTGTAATAAATATGAATAAATTTTTGTAAAAATAGCATTGATAACATATTCCAAAATAAATTTCACGCCACTGAGATGAACAGTGGTTGAGATATTCACATGTGAAATAACAGGAAGTGATGTGAAAGAGGAATGTCTGTATGTAAACAGAGAATTGCTACAACGGCTAACAACACAGTCTGTAGAGAAGAATCTGATGTTTCTTTAGATTATTCTGAGGGAGATGAAGAAGAGTTAGAAGAAGAGTTCAAATATTATTGTTTCAATAAACAAAGACCAGGGAGTTATTTTTCTTAAGAGTTCCACCTTGATGCCACTTCCTGTTTCACTGCCAAATTAAAAGAAAATAAGCCAGCTACATGACACAAAATGGGTATAATAATGTGTATTACGCTATGTTTTTTAAATATAAAGATATTTTATTAGACTTTTTGTAATTAAAGAATATTCATGTCACAGGCACTTTAAAGGTATTTTTAAAACTCTTTTTATGCATTAAAAAAGAAAGAAACTTTTAAAAAGTAGAAGACAAAAGTCCAAAAACTACTTACAGCAGATGTTAGGGAGAATTTTACCGTATAAAACAAATCTCATTGTGCAAATTTTAATTACATATAGTCACTATTTTGATCATGTTAGCTGTATGCAGCCAAAAAGTCATAAAAATACACCGTTTCATGTTCAGAGTTAATTTTTGCCTGGAGCTCATTATCAGTGAGTCTCATTAAATAGAAGATAGGATTGATTTGTGATTAAACGGTTGATTATTAACCACATTTACCCGCTGTCTGTTTGTTACTGATAAACTGAGTTAAGATAAACTCAGATAGTTTTCCAACATTAGTGATGAACACCTCACCTTGCAGAAGTGGAACTGATCTCCATACATTGATCGGCCCTTGGCTGCAAAACTGACCGAAGGCACTTTCCAGGAAGAAAAGGGGAATTCCAGTCAGCACCAGCATTATGAAATAGGGGATTAGAAAGGCACCTGTTCAGGATAAGAAGCAACACAATGATAACAACTCACTAAAATAAAAAAAGCTAATGCTTAATAAATATCCATACCTCCTCCATTCTTGTAGGCCAAATATGGAAACCTCCAGATGTTTCCCAGTCCGACAGCATAGCCGATCATAGAGAGGATGTAATCCCGTTTACTGGACCAGTTCCCACGCTCGGCATTTTCATCCCCAGCGTCCACATGTGAATCCTGATCATTGAACAGGTTCAAAGAGAAACTTGATTGATGGGTTTTAAGAATAACTTGATTTATCCTCATCTGGGATTATGCTTCACATAATGTTGTCTCCATCATGTTTTATAACATTAAACATCAATATTCAATTAAACAAACTTCTTGTATTTTTCTGTTATTTAGATTTCTAGTCAAAAATAGATGCAGAGTTTTTATTTTCAAGTCATTTCCTCCTCAGTATAGTTAAACTATATGATTCTACATACCTGTTCAACAGCTGCAGGATTTCTGAAAAGTAGGTCTGTAAAACTGTCCCAGCCGTACTTCTTCATGTCCTTTCACCCGGTGTGTTAGGTTCTAAGAAAACTGGACGTTCTTGCACGTTTGTTGTATTGTTTCTCCTCCAAAGAATAGAGTGAAGGCATGTTTCTCAACCCCTTACCTGCCTTGACCCTCCCTCTGTGGTCTCTGACTGTGTTTACAATCTATCTTTTTTTAACAGGAATGCCTGTTGATGAAGAACACAATGTCCGTAAGACCCACTCCCTCTGACCTAATAAGTACCTTTATTTAAAGACTTTTAGTGGTTTATGCAGCTTGGTGCTGTTACAACAGCTCCTCCACCTCCTGTAGAGAAATAACAGTTTATAAATAGACAAAATAAAGAAGTTTGACAGTGGTAGTGTCAGGAGTCTCATAACAGTGTTATATGTTTGTGTGTGTTTCATTACTCCCTAATATCACTGCTGCTGATGCATCTGAATGTATCATCCTGGTCAGTGACATCCACACATAATGACAGCTTGTGTGCAGGTAGTCATTTTCTATAGATCTGGTCACATCCTTAGTGTGTAATCATCCTGACCTGATGATGTGACCTTGACCGCATGACTTTACTGCTGACAGAGAAATAACTGCAAAAAAAATAAAATAAAAAAATCTGCTCTTTTTACCTGATGTTACATTTAATAACCATTATGAAAACTCATGTCAGGAGTAATTCTTCTTACCTGTTTGTATCACTACATATTTATTTTTCATGGTTAAACTGTTTCCTTTTTCTGAAAATTTTAATTTAATATACTGTATACACAAAAATAAGAGACCACTGCATAGTGCAAACCTAAAGAGTAAAATCATAGAAACTGATCATTTTAAAGTGGTCTCTTAATTTTTTCCAGAGCTGAAGATGAAGTTGTATTGTATTGTAAAATGTTCATTATGTGTATTTTAAAAATAGAACACAAGTTCATTCTTTGAGTTAGGAGCAATTTTATGCTTGAATAATTTTTTTGTCAGAAATAAGTGGTTTAGCAAACAAGTTAACAATCCTCTGAAGGTTTTCAGGAACTAAAACTGAGCAAAGACAAACAAAATCAAACCTAAGACAATCAGTAAACCTGAAAAATAAAAGGGCTTAGTGGTGCAAATATTAGATAATTGAGCCTGTGATTGGAAGGTTGCAGGTTCAACCCTCTGGACCGACAACAAAAGGCCCTTAACCCCCCAGCTGTTCCATGGCAGCCCCCTGCACCACATGTGTGCTCACGCCATCTATCGGAAAAATGCAGAGAAACAATTTCTCCACATAGGAGAAAAGGAGATTAAAATAATAATAATAAAGTAAAATTATGTCAAGTCCGCTTTAAAAAAAGCTTTGGCTACTTGCAAGAAAATTGATGTAATAATACAATAAAAAAAGACAGTGACTAAAGAGTTATGCAGCTCTGTGTAAAAGCTCTGTCAACCAAGTTTAAGTGAAAAAAGCAATGAATAAAAATCGCACTAAAAAATCTTAGATTTCTTTGTTAAACTTGAGTTCAAATAATACAGTTTAGTTAGTAAGTGATTTACCAGCTGAATGAGTGTTATCATGACAAATATTTTTCCAGCCACACCCATTGTAGCAGAAACCACAATTGGAGCATTTGAGTTCTTTTTCTTGCCGCCACTCTGTAAACATGCCTTACATGAGATACAGTTTGTTAACACAATACTATTAAAACTGTTAGTGAGATCAAAATGAAGCCTTTTATGTCCTTTAGTTTGATTGTGGGAGTAAACAAAAGTTTCCAAGTGACATTAGTTGTAAACAACAATCATTGGAAATCTGTTTTTTGTTATTAAGATGAAATCGTCACAAATCTGCAGAATTCTCCAGAGGAGCTAATTTATGTTACAGCTGTTGGTTGTGGATTTATTTGTGTTTTTCCACCTTTGTAAGAAAATAGTCTAATACCTCAAAAATCTTTCAGTTCTAAATAAAGTTGCTCAAAGTTGCCCTCGATAAAATAAAATAAAATATTAGCTATTTATCTGACAATAAGTACAATATGTTCATTTACAGGACATTTTAAAATGCCAGTTTGAAAAAACACATCAAGAAGATTGTGTGGATTTTTTGACTTTGTCACAAACTCCCATCCTGAGCAGCACAGAGGTGACAGTGGGAAGGAATGACACTGTTTTAGGAGGAAGAAACTTCCACCAGAACCAGGCTCAGGATGAGTGAACAACAAGCTTACTGAGCGACTGTAAGAGTCATTAGCGTTGTCACGTCTCAGTGATTTATCCGTGTGCTGTGGTTTACCCTAATGTCCTTTGGGCCCATGTGGTCAGTGACATTTGACTCTTTATCCACTGAACTATGACACAACATGATGACAAATATGATCCAAATAGTCGATCTGAGTCCGCTGACCACCTTTTTAGGTGACACACACTCAGGGTTTGGTTCTAACAGTGTAAAAATTAAAGAATAGAAAAGGATTCTTTGTCACTCTTTGTATCAATTCTTTATAATCTCATTGAATCACATCATTTTCACTGTACATACAGGACAAACTGCAGGAGTTTATTGCTAATAATAGACATTCAAGATAAGACAAAACAACTTTTTAAAAGAAAATTGCATTGTTTAATTGTTGGGCTAAACAAATAGCAATCATCAATGCGGTAATCTGATCTGTGAAGCATAGAAGGAATCACAATACAGCAAGGATTTCTAAAATATCTGATATTTCCTAAATGAAATATATATTTTTAATTAATACTATATTGTAACAAAGACAAATGCAAGAAGTCAGGTTTCATATTATTTAAAGACAAGTATTGCATTAATCTGGAAGTGGATTTTTTAAAATGTACTGGACTGTTGTTTTGAAGTTTTCAAAGGCAGCATTTTTTTAATTAAACAATTCAATTTAAACATGGTACTAAATGTTTATCATCACTTTATCTGAGGAAACAGAAAGAGGAAAAGATAAAAACACACAAACATAAAAATTAAAGCTGTAAAATATTAAAAACACTAAATGAAAAGTTCACTGATCCGTACAGCAACATGGGACTGGATCCTGGTCACAAAGATATTAAGTGTATTTCACAAGCTTATATGCTGCTTTTAAACGTAATTATACTCCTTAAACTAAATTAATCCAACTCAGATCAATGTTTTTAGACAAGAATACTGTTTATTACTGAAAGAACTGTTCGGGAAAGTTTTAGAGTAAAGACTGTTGTGTGAAAACTGCTGCCTCCTGCGGCCAACATCACACATCATCCATCCATGCTGCAAATTAGTTCTAGTACATCTCAAAAATGTATTTTAGTTGGAGCTGTGAGTGAAACAGTTAAATGTCGATGTAGAAAGCCTGACGCAGGCAAAGAGACGATTCTGAAGGGATGTCCTCCCGGCTGATCTCATTTCCTTCCAGTCGCAGCGTCTGCAGCTTGGAGAAGTTTGTCACATCCATGATAGCACAGAAACTCCCCAAGGTGAACTCTAACAGCCACAAGATGAAAGGAAAAGGGTGAAACATTTATTTTACTGTCTGAGTTGTACACTGACATTAAAATAAGTCATCTTGAATAACAAGAATTGCATAAAATCTGGAATTAAAATCTATTGGAGTTTTAAAAATGACAGATCATAAAAAGTCATCCAACAGTTAACAGAAATCATTTAAATGATCTAAGTTTGACAGAAAATACACATTTACTAAGTGATGTTTAGTCAGATAGTTATAATAATTAGTACCTTATCAGCCGTGACATTAGTCATTAAGCACACTCGTTAATGGCTAACCAGACGATGGCTTGTTTTATGTTGTTTTACAAGCTAATAAAACAGCTCAGATGTGTTATACTAGTGTGAGAGACATTAGCTAACAATAGATGTTTTTGCTTGAAACCACTTGTTTAGTTATTGTTTGCTCGACTGAACCATATTTCCCTTTACAACTCCTGTTAAATGTTATGGACTCACCACTCTTGGAGGATGTCCTTGTAAGGGTTTAATTTTGTAAAAAAATAATAAAGTAAAAAAAGGCAGTGGTGATTCCACAGCTTTTGGGCTGTACTGGACTGTACATACATGTCGGTGAGGTTGCTGAATGAATCAGTCCTACTGTTAAGCTGGTTTCCTACACTCAGCAGCATCAGGACACCAACAATTACACAATTTATTTTCTGCATTCGTACTTGTACCTTTGTCTGTTAACTGAGACAACAGCGATAAACTAAACAGCGTCATGCAAAGTGTAATGGTCTAATATTAGCTAATGTAGAGTTCTTACATTTGTTTGAAGGAACGTTTATTTATTTTAAATGTACATCACATATAAATGTTTTATTGAGATGTCTGAACTATTTTTGATAATCAATTGTGTAATTATCAATTTTTTATGTGATTAAGCTCTGATTAAATGGGAGTGTGTACTCTATTTCAAGTGACTCGTGATATGTGTCATCTCAGCACAGATTGCACTTTTTAAACGACAGATTAGTTAAAACTTTCTTCACTCAAAAACACAGACAAACAGTTTTTTCATCAAATTGCAGAACTTGTGTTTAGGACCACACTGCTTGGCGGAACGGCCTTCCATGTTTCCATCCAATTTAATTCGAATTTAGAGCGAATTTTTAAAATTTCGCAAAAAGGAAATGAATAATAAATGC
>JARVJO010000365.1:21451427-21478950 GCA_031762555.1 Cynodonichthys magdalenae
AGGTATGTTGATGACACCTGGGTTAAAATTAAATCCCAGGAAGTCCAACATTTCACTGATCACATCAACTCTGTGGATAAATATATAAAGTTCACATGAGAGGATGTAAAAAAATGTCAGGTTGGCTTTCCTAGACTGCAATGTCTCAGTCTTTGATGGAGGACGCTTGGAAACTGACTTGTATTGCCAACCCACCCACACAGACCAGTATTTGCATTTTGACTCCTGTCACCCACTGGAACACAAGTTAGGCTGATGGTCACGTGAACACCAGTTTTGATTGTTGTCGTTAACTTGTTTGTCCACCCTGTGGAAGTACTGAGTTTACCTCTAAGTCCCCAAAATGAAAAGGTCTCTTGGAGAAGAGACAAAATGTTTCTTCAACAAAGAATAATTTTTTTTTAGATTATTTTTCATAAGCTCTCCTGTTGGGGTTTAATGAAGAGTCAAGGTTCAGACTTCGTCAGGCACATTCCAAGCTCTCCAGGGAGGCTGAACGGAGGAAAAAAACAAAAACAAAAACAAACAAAGAAAAAAAAACCCTGAACTTCTATTTTTGTCTCACAAACATTTCCCCAAGAAAGTGTGAAATTATCAAAACTATTTTACAGGTAAGTATTTAATCTAATAATGTTGCTGGTTTATCCAGACAGAGCCATTTTTGTTTTTATTTTTCCAGAATAACAAAAGCATGACAGATTTTGCTTATTTATTACAGTTTGTTTATTATATATTCATTATTTTATATTTATATCTCTTATGAAAATATTAAAATATTTTCTCAAGCTGAAACCAAAATTAAGCCACGATGTGGGTTCATGAGTATGTGTGTGTTCAGTTAAATGTTGAAAACTTTGTGCTATATTGAATTTTGTACAATAAAGAATCAGAAACTACTTATCTTCTTAAAAAGCATCATAAAAAGCAGACTTACCTGATCAGACAGATGGGTCTTGCTTGTCCCCGTCCCTGCTCTTTCAGGAATGCAGTGGGGACCCTGACAAACACTTAAAAAATGATCCCCCCTCCCTGCTCTCCTCCCCATCATGCCAGCCCTGAGCTCTCACTCCACCCCTCTGTCTGTTCTGCATCTGTTTGGACCCTCCAGTCCCTCGTCCAATCGCCTGCCCCCCTCGCCCCAGTGTTGTGTTCATTTCGTCGTGGCTCGCTGTGACCCCCACATGTGAATGATGTGAGATGCAGTGAGTGTGAAGAATTGTTCCTGCCTGTGTGCCCCTCACTTCTCCCTCCTCTTTCTGTACCCTGCTGTTCTCTAACACTGGATGGTTTTATCTTGTTATTCTTGGGGAAACAGGTCACTGTTAGAACATCTCAGAAGAAAGTCAGAAACACTGGTGGGACATTTTAGTCCAAACATGACAAAACAGTGAGTATGTATACCAGCATTTGTTACCTTTTCCAAAACAAACAATGTGAGGACCTACTGCTCCTTATGGGGCCCAAAGCCCAGGCCCTGAAAGTTTAAATACTGTTTTTGGGTGAGGGTTAGGGTTTAGGACTAAATTGAGTTTAGGGTTAGTTATGGTCATGAAAAATGAATGGAAGTCAATGGAAAGTCCCCATGAGGATAGAAAAACATAATGCGTGTGTGTCAGAGCAACCTTCCTGCTGATCCCAACATAAAAATAGCTTTTTAACCTCACAATAATTTAACTGAATCTGAAGGTTGTCAAAAAATTGTAGAGACAAAAAAAAAACAAACTTCCAAAAATATTATGACTAACAGCACAAAAGCTTTTTTCATCACTATTAACCATCAGTGTGCACTTAAAAATCGTTTTTACAAAATAAAGACAAAAGTATACAAAAATAGAACGGAACAAGAAAGTATGAAAATGCTTGAAGAAATAAAAAAAAAAAACTTCTAAATTTGCAGATTTTGGATTTTTGCAAATGCAGAGAAAAATACAACTTTTTTCACGTATTTAATCTTCTTTGTCTTTGAGCAGACAGAACAAAGTGACGACACAAAACAGGTAAACACACACATTCAATGAACAAAACATTAAAACAACTTCTTCTGTAAAGACAAATACATCTTTTTAAAGCTGCTTCTTCTAAACCTGATTTGCGTTGCATCAGACTTTTGTTTACATTTTTGGAGGATATGCTAAATCCCTGCATGCAGATGCTAATGGTGTGCAGATTGTAATTTTCTAAAGGAAACACAGCAAACCAAACTGGAAACCAAAAATTAGAAGAATCTGAACAAACATGGCAATTTAAATTAAAGCCACATCCCAGGCATTTATTGGTTAAAAGATGCAAACGCTTCTCTTGCTCTTCTGCAGACAGTTTGTTGGAGAAAACATGTTTCACCTTCAGTGATTGATAGTTTTTGTTTAAAGCACCTGCTTTTTTATTGAACGTAATAAATATTGTGACGCATTATGCAGATTTGTTTTCGTTCCCAACATTTTTTTATGTTTTCATTTTAGGAGTATGTTTATTATTTTTTGATTATGTTTTATTGAGTCTATCTCTACTTTGTGATCAGGTTGTCTGTTTAATTATGAACACGTTTCAATCAACCATCCTGACTTAATATAACTTTATATATTATTAGAATGAGCACCTTTTCCCTTTCTGTGCTCTTATTTTATTCTTTTTGTAGACATGTTTGATGAGTTGTATAACAGCCGTTCAGGATCTTCTTTATGTATCAAACTGTAATTTATGTGTGGTACTTTAAAGCTTTGAAGCAGGATGAATCCAAATTTTTCTCCTCAACAATCAAACATCTTGTTGAGTTAAATGGAAACACGTGTGACCGTCCTCTCATGTTGTCTGTCTGCTCTGAATGTGGGCCTCTTCCTGCCTCTGAATCTGCTTTAAACTGCACCGAGCTCCATCTGGAGCAGTGGTTATGCTCACTTTTATTATTAATTCTGTGTCAAAAACTCACAGATTTTTAAATCTATTTTGTCTCAGTCCCTGTAATTCCTTCTCTCAGGATGAGCTCTAACCTGTATGTCACAAGGGAAAGGACTTGTTGCAAAGTTTACCATGAAACTGAGAGAGTAAGACAGAAATAAATGTCACGTTTAAACGCTTGTTTTTTTTAAAGCACAGAACATGCAGTTTATCAGGATGTCTGTGCCTGAGAGTTTTATTAAATGGCTCAGTGACATCTGGAAAACTTCCTTCCTTTTCAGGGATTATGGTGATCAAACTGCCTTCTCAGCTCCTCTCATGCACAACTCAGCAACTGGAAGGCTTCACAAAAACAATTCAGGATTGTTTTCTTATTGCACAAGTAAATATTCCTTTTGATGTCAGTTTAAATTTAGAGATGTCATGATATTTGGTTTTTATGTTTGTTGGTTGTCTTTATTATGTTTAGCATGTTTTTGTGAAAATCTGTGTGTTTTCTGTTTTTTGTGTGATTTTTTACACTAGCACTAAAAACCAAGGACATTTGAGTTTGGTAGATTACTTCTTTGCTGTAACAATGCTTCTTGGAAATAAATCACTGTTAGAAAGTCTGTTAATTTCCCTTTTGAATGGTGCCTCATTTGTAAGGAACATGCATTTGTGGAATGAACAGTAGAGCTGAATATGTGCGTTGCTATTGACACTTATTTTGAGCTTCTGGTTTCTCCAGGTGCTGCCAATCAAGAGCCCACTATAAGATTTATTATATAAACAGATATATAACATATATATTCACTAGCAAGGACCACGTCAAGGTACAGTATGAGTTTAAAGATTTTACTGAAGGAAGGGGTCGAAAGGTAGTGGGGATGAATGACGAGACGTCTGGGAAGGTGCATAGAAGGAGGCTTGAGGAGAAGACTCAGAGAGGAGCACAGTCTCCAGTATAAGAATGCTTTCCTGAGCCTGCTTAGGACCCCCCCCACAGCTGGAACCTGAAATAGAATGGATTAGGAGGCAGTTTAAGGTAGGGATGGAGGTGGAAGAAAAAGATGCAGAGAGGAAGGGATAAAGGAAGTGAAGAAGGTGGTGCAATGAGGGCCTGCAGAGGGGTTTTTGTAGAGCAAAAGGGGAGGGTGGGTGTCGAGATGGCGAGCCGAGGGCAGAACACCTGGTGAGGCAAGTTTATGTAGACACTGGCTGATTAGCTGAATAAAGGAGGCGTGGTCCTGCTCCTGAACTTAAGTTAATGTATTAACTTCATTATGTATGTATGTATATATGTATTCATTTATTCATTTATTTATTGTTAACCCTTGTTTCTGTTTCCTGCTCTTGTTAATCAGTTTAGTTCTCTGCTCTGGCTCTGCCCACTTTCACCTGCTTCTTCTAATATCTCTCCAGGTGTTTCCAATTGTCCACTCGTTTACACTCATTTGTATTCTGTCCCTTGTGTTTTCTCAGAGAGTTAATTGTAACCTTGTTGCAGCCCTGTCAGTGTGTTCTTTTGTTATTAAACCAGTTTCTTTTACTCCAAGCTTTTTGAGTTTTTGTCTGCTTCTGGGTCCAATCTACAACAAACATGACTACAACTACTACATGACAACTATAAATTGTCCCTAGGCATGACTAAAGGAGTGAATGGTTGTTTGTCTCCTTGATGGACTTGCAGTGTGTCCAAAATGTACGGTGACTGCTGGATATAGGCAGCAGTGACCTCTGTGACCCTGAAAGGAAATCAAGCTCATGGAGGGATGAATGGATTTAGATTGCTTGAGTTAACATAGTTCCACTCTGTCATTATTACTACACCTGTTCCTCATATTCATCATCTCAACATGAGTCCCAGCCTACATACAACCTGTGTCAGAAAGCAGAGAATCACTACTCTCAGTGGATGTTCTTCCAATTGTTTAATTTTGCCACAGACATGCCACAAAACAAAACATTTTTCCAAATTCCAACCTTCTGGCATTAAGGAAAAATTTAAAAAGAAAGATTATTGCTGTAATTAGTCACAGTTTCTTTTTTTAGATTGAATACAGAAAGAAATGATGGACTCATGAGAAAAGCACTGCTCTAGTACTGTTGTTGCACCACTTCTAGTTCTTCTGACATCTTGAGTTCTCAGGGGATAATGGACCAAATTAATCTAAAACAAAACTCTTCATCAGTCTGACTCTTTATGTTTTTGCCAGATCAACTTTGCAGGTTGGAGCTTTTGTTTTTGTTATACAGTAAATATGAAGAGTGCAACTCTTAAAATAAGATGTCTGCATCGGTATGTGGTGCTCTGAAGGTGAGGATGAGTTGGCTGTAGTTTTCTTTTTAATTTCATAAACTACACTGAGTTTAATAAAACTCAAATCAACACTTTTTATTCAGCTTCATACACTGCATGCATGGATACACACACTTCCAAAAGTGCTGACAAGTCTCCACAGGTCTTTTATGTGCTTTATAAAAACTCTTCATCATCATTTTGATCACAGAGCAGTCCCGTCAACACTCCTCACTGCTCACGTATCTCTGAAGGAAAAGCTTAGAAAGGACTTCTGGCTTTGAGCCGAGACCTTTTTTCATCTTCCTCTCTCTGCAGCCGTTTTCTTAAATAAAAGACAGTAAAAGTCTTTATACGTCAAAATATGAGAAAAAAGGAACAACCTGAAGTCTGCGCTGCATTAGAATGGAGTTTATCAAACTGTGGGAGAGACATTTTTCTTTTCTCTGAGCCGCAGGCATTTGTGGACTCCAGATGTAAGAGACACATCAGAGCTCTGTACAGCCAAAACTCCATAAAAAGTATCTGCTCACCATTTTCAAAGTGATTTTATGCAGTTGATTAAATATTTCTCATTGTGTCCACACTGAAAAAAAGAAAAGAAAAAAGATCAGACGAGTTGACCGGGGTGAGTGTTTAGCTCCTGTGAAATGAAGTGTGGTGAATTCTGTTCCTTTTCCCGTGACAGGCAGCCATCAGCCTCATGACTCCTAGAGGTCATTTTCTCCCCCACAGTGGGACATCAAAGATGTGTTTTTATGAGATGGTCACGGAGATAAGGGTGTTGTGACTGCTGTGGGAGGATAAGGCGACTAAATACAGAGCACAAAGAAATGTCAAAGAGAGAGAAATGGAGGGTGTAACAGTTAAACGGAAATAACTGATTCACCTGACTTCAAAGAAAAAGGCCAAGATGGACTTTGGGGGTTGTCAAAAGCACAAAACACACACCTCTTCATTCTCTAAATCTTCTTTCTGACTGATGTGCAGCACAGGGAAGGGTTTAGATTCTCACATTTCAGTTTAGAACAACTCAAAGTGGAAACAATCAGAATTCAAATGTGTTATTCCAAGAACCACATCCACAAGAATAAAAAAGCAGAGTTTACAAAATGTTTAATGCAAATTAATTTGTTTTATTTTGTTAATGCGATGTTCTCGTTTCAAGCTTCTGCACAGAATAACACTACTCGGAAATGAATTGGGTTAAAAAAAAATAGATCAATGAGTAGAACCCTATACACCACATGAAAAAACAAGTGTTTGATTCACAAAATGACAATATAAATCAGGTTTTGGACATCAAAATCTGCGCCAGTCTTCATTTTGGAGAAACAAGATTTATTTGTGACGGGACTGAAAGCGAACAGCTCGTCAAAAAAAAACTAGATAAAACAGGTTTCCTGTTTTTTTAAAGCAAATCTGCTTTATAAATATTTACATCTCCATTAATTTTACATCATATGGTTAATTAGAGATGCTCAGACTAGCCATTAGCTTGTCATTCTGATCAGAGTAAAGCTTTGTTACAGCCATCTGTCTCAGGTAAATTATGAACTATTCATAAAAGAATAAACTTTCACATAATGCTCACATGCTTTAACCCAGCTCTGATCATGATCTTTATTTTAGCTGAAAGCTAATGTAAAGCATTTCCAAACCAAGCTTTCACCTTCACCATGTTGTTTATCAAATCATCAAACACAAAAAGTGTGTTTTTTACAGATTACTGACATAATCACACACTGAACAAAAGCATATTTGAATTCACCCAGTCCTCCTCCACAAGAAAACAACACATGAAATGAAGTAAAACATGCAATAACTTTATTAAAGCAGTATAGGAGCCTTTGAAGAAAGGATGGGTGCTGTGGTGCTCGGACACTGTGGCTCCTCGAGGTAATATGAACCACGGCCCTCCGGGGCATGGGGGCAGCACAGCCAAGCAACAGAAAGCAGATGTTCATCTCTCACACAGAATTCACACAGATGTTGAGGATTACAGCACACCAGCCCTCTCAACTTTGTCTCACGTGCTGAAATTAAGAAGAATCCTTTGAAATTGCATCAATATATTTGATTTGTTTCAAACACAAAATAATTATTCTGAAAAGATAAAACGTTATTACCTACACAGAATAATGACCTTTTTAATTGGGTAGGATGTTCAAAATAATAATTACAAAAAAGAGTTTTATTTTTAGCAGCAGGGATCATAAACGATGCTGTGAAAGACAGAATATTAGCTTGAGTTAGATTTCATTAGAAAGATTTGGGACAAAATAAATCACGTCATAGTGAAGATTTAGCTCCATCCTTTTGCTATTCTATCAGCAGTTTATTGTTTTCATCTTGTATCTCAGAAGTCATTTCAGTGCAGTTGATTTATGAGGAAACAGTGCCCTCTGGTGTTCAGCATAGGAAACACCGAACAGTGCAATAAACTGAAGGAGACAGGTTTGCTTTGAAGCAACAAGGTCACAGGTTTTGACCCCCAGCCGGATGTGTGATTTTTAAAATTAATATGAAAAAAATGTATCATTCGATGTTTAAAGTATTTGCGTTTGCAAATTACAATGAATGGTAAATGGACTGTACGTATATAGCACCTTTCTATCCAACCAGGATACTCAGAGCTTCACACTACAATCTGTGCCCTCGTTTACCCATTCACACAGCACTCTATTATGTCTCTATAAAGCTAACATGTACAATCATCTATGGAGACTAATCAGTGCCAACCACATTAGAGACATCAGGAAGTGTGAAGAGCCTTGCCCAAGGACACAACAACTGAGTCAGCTGGAACGGGGGATCAAACTGGCAACCTTCCGGTTCCAGGACGACTCCCCTAACCACTCTGCCACAGCCACCCTGAACAAATATTAAGAAGAAAAAAAAATGTATACTTGCATACTGTGTTTGTTTTTACCTCAATGCAACTAGTACCTTGCCAACTCTAAACCAAAACTGAAACTCAGGCGTTGTTTTTGTTCTTTTGGCTGTTCCCTTCTTCAGGGGTCATCGCAACGAGAGAAGTTGCAGGAAAAATTGGTTTAAAATCAGGTGCTTATCCTGATGCAACCTGGGCTCAAACCTGCGGCCTCAGGATTACAAGGAGAAGAGAATAAAGGAGTTCTTAAAAAGTTTAATCTGTAATAAAAAAGAACACCGAATGTTTTAGTCTTCAAACATTTACAGCTTATTTTTTAAAGTTAATTGTTTTAAGGATTAAAGCATTAAAAAAATTTCCATCATCTGAACAATTAAACTAAACATTTTAAACACCATGTGAAAAAATCCATCGCAGAAATGAACTATTTATAGACAACTAGGAAGTCTTTTTATAGCACAAGTCAGTGACAACAAGCTATTTTTATCTGTTAAGCTTCAGTGGTCACATTTTTATTTTAACAAGTGAATTTTTGTTTTTGTATGCTTCCAGCTTATATAACGAGACAGAACAGGTTCAGAGCTGGCAAAGAACAGACTGCTGCTGAGAAATCTGGGAAATAAATGAGTCATTCTCAGACAGCTAAGCTATTTTTAATGTAAGAGACACAATCATTGATTGTAACATAAAGGCAGGCTTTGTTTTATTCAGGAGCTTAGTGATGATAATTACTGAAGCTGCTGTTTCCTCATAGCTTTCAGTTCATTTCTCAGGTTTGTTGAATACTGTCACAGCCAGTGGAGGATGAACCCAGATGCAGACTGCAACAATTAATATGTTTTATTTAACAAAAACAAAGAGCTGCCCTTTTTATCTGCTGAGTGTGCATTTGAACGGAGGTCAAGGTTGCACAGATGTGAACACAGAGAGCATGCAAAGAATAGAATTTCTTACTACACTGCAAAAATGAGTCATCTAAGTTCAAGTTATAATTATAGTTAAAACTTTCTCAAATTAAGTGAAATAATCTGTCACTGTAGTAAGACAATTGCACTTGGTAAGATTTTTTTTAAAACAAGAACATTTTCCAGGTTAACTAGATTAATTATCTAACACACTCAAAAAACAGATGAGGTGGATTTAATAAAAATATGTTAACTGTTTCCACTGTTTCCACTAAGCTGAACCAACGCATTTACTTTACATTGACGTAAATTACTGTAAATGTGTTACTTTTACTCAATTCAGTTGGAAACAGCTGACTTTTTTTTTAAAAAAAACATTCTGCAATTGTTTAGTACAGGGCTATTCAACTATATTGCTCTGGGGGCCAGGGTTACTTGAAGTTCATAGCTCGGGGGCCTGACATCCATCTGGGTGTGTGTGTGGGGGCACGTTTTTGCTACATCGTGGGAACCATTTTCCAGAAAAAGGCAGCCTCAAGGGGACTGAATGTGCATGCCTGGTCCCCACAGGTACGGATGCTAATTTTGGGAGGGGGGTTAGGTTTAGGACCAAGGTATGAACTGAGTTTAGGTTAGTTTTAGGATCAGGTAAGGTACCTGTGAGGGTAAGTTTGGGGTAGTTTGTCAGGGTTAGGCTATAAAATTACCAGAAAATTAGTGGGAGTCAATCCACGGTCCCCATAAGGATATAAAAACAAACCTGTGTGTATATGCACAGTAATGTTAGGTGAAACACTGCAGCATGTAACAGAACAAGCCTTATCTCTTACTTTTTAAATTTATTTTGTTCCACTGAAACGTAAATTTTAAAATTACAAACAAATTGAAATATATTAAATAAAAAGAAAAGAAAATACAAAAAAATAAAATAAATTGCGGATGGAAGACACCCGTGGGCCAACTCCGGCCCACAGGCCGCCAGTTGAATAGCCCTGGTTTAGTAACAGTCTCAAAACAAGATCAAAAATACTCTTTGCTTGGATATAAGACTGTAAGTCTTGTAAGATCGATACAGTGTCGTTTATTTACTTGCTAACTCTTGTCAGCATAATCTTGAAAACACCTGCAGGTGTTGCTCCTCATGTAGACAAATGGTTCGAGTTACCTGCCCAACAAAATTACAACTGTACCCAATATCATTTTATTTCAATAAAAGTTTATAAAGAAACAAACAATGTAAATAAAAGTTTAGGGGAATCCCCTCAGCAACCGTACACAACGGAATGACAGATGTGAGCAGGAGGAGCCGAGGAGAACAAAACAAACAAATTCCTTCGTCTCTGCCATCGTTTTAAAAGGCATGTAAATGGAAATGTTATGTAGAATTTGACAGTGTGCATTAGTTACACAGTGTGTATTAGTTTAAGCTGAAACCAGTCTCCGACTCAAGCCTCCAACACTTCCTGTACACTCTTACTGTTTCAGCTTCTCCCTGCAGGGCTCATCACAGCAAGCAAACTTGAAATATTTTTTCAAGTGTTTCATGCTGGATGTCCTTGCTGACAGAACCTGGACTCAAACCAGCAGCACTGGGATCACAAGATAACACTGATCACAGACTTACTGTAGTCACATACACCATGGTTATTATTAGTGTTCCTAACTACAGCCCATAGATCCATTATTCAAATATACCCCCTACAGGAAGCAGAAAATACAAACCTTTGTACAGCATGTCTGTTTTAAAATGTAATGCAAAAAAACCAAAAAAACATGCAACTTTACTTTGTGAAGAGCATATTAACCAGCTGCATTACACAGCAGCATCACTGTCATGGACCCTAAATGCCTGCAGAGAGTGGTGATGTCTGCCAAAATCATGGTACCTGTTGCACATTTTTGATTTTCTCTCTTTTGAACATTATTGGTTTTCTTTTCTTTTTCATTATATTTTTAATTTTTTTTCTGTTTTTCACGTTTCCAGCTGTGCACGTAAACACTATCCTTTGACTGCAACAAGCCTGTAAAGTCCTCACAAAGGGGGAAGATAGAGGTCAGATGTAACACTTTCAACCATGACTCTTTTATTCAACAATATAATTTATTTTATCATTGTTACATTTCACCTGTGATCAGTTAGTGGATAATATGAGTTTATTGGTTGGGTTCAGTGCTCAGCACAGTTTGCAACATGTATCTTCACTTTCTGACACTTCTTCCCCAGCGACACTTTCCAACTTGTGCTGGGGGACCCGAGATGTTCCCAGGCCAGCTGGTCCAGGGTCTTCCCTGGGACCTCCGACCAGTTTGCAACAAATATTTACAGCCTCCTGAGATCTTGTGTTTTAATTGCACCTTTGGGGAAAAAGCTGCACTGCTGTCTTCATAAGAACTGTGCAGAGATGTCAGGAACAGTTTTGCTGTATTATATTCAGAATTTTAAAAGCTATTTGTTTAGTGAACATGATGCAAAAAAATAGAGTAAACGGGTGGGCCCATGCTTGGAGCTAAACTGGAGCAAATTACAAGCACTAGTGAATTCTGTGCCTGTGTGTCTGAAAACATTTAAAAAGTATCAAAACTGATCTTTGCCAAGTTCAGTGCTGTTCATTAGAACTGCAAACCACAAATACATAATGAGTTAACTTTGGAATGGTTCCAGGGTATCTAAACGGCTGATGAAATATCTCTTCGCCAAACAGGTTCAGAGCTGTCTGGAAGTGCAGACTGCTGCTGGGAAATCATTCTTATATTAGAAAGCATTCTTTTCCATCAAGCCACACGCTAACTGTGTCCTCTGCTAAATAATTGGGTTTTCTCAGCAGGTACATCCATTGTCAATGTTTCATTGCAGTAGCTGTTGTTGTGTTGATGTATATTTATAGCTTTAATTGTTGTAATATCTTTCTTGTGGAAAATAATAAAATAAATGTACGTTTACATGTAAGAGTCTAATACTGAAAAGATTGGCTGTTGTGTAATATAAAAATGAAATTAAAACACAATGATTTGCATATCCTGTAAATTCTTATTTTTTCACAATGGAGCATAATAAACATATCAAACGTTTAAACTAAGACATTGTTTGATTTTTAGAAATGAAAGGTAATGTTGAATTTTATATCATTAACGAATCTAAAAAAAGTTGAGTCAGGGCCCTGAACTGAGGAGACCAGTCGTTCGAGGTTTTGAAGAGAAACATAACTGGTTCATGTTGCACCAAATGTTTGCAGCTTGTGAGAGGTCTGGACTGCAGGCAGGTCGGTTCAGCAGTAATGGATGCAGTTTAATTTAGCATGGTCTTGCTCAAGTATGCAAGATCTACCCTGATGTCATCTAGATCAGAGCACGTGTTCCTAAAACCTGTAGGTCTTTCCTGCTTTGATCCTTTTTAAATGTGTAAGCTGACTTTCTTAGAACTAATGCGCCCCCACACCATCAGAGAGGCAGGCTTTTAATTGATAATAATTCAGTATGGAGGACATGAAGTCTGAGGTTTGTAGAAAGGCTTTGAAAGTTTGATTCTTTGGACCACAGAACAGTTTCCCATTTTGCCTCTAAGGAGATGGCAGCATTTCTGCATGGTGTGGATGCTTTGCATGATAGAGCTTTAACTACTACAAGCTACTTTATATGTAGAAGGCACAACAAACTGTTACAGACAATGATTTATGAGAATCAGACCTGTTTATTAATCTGGTGCTGCCTAAAGGCCTGAAGATCAAAGCACCAAATAATGTCTTACGGCCTGAGTGGCACAGTGAGCACAGAGATTTCTCCAGTATCTTAAAAACTTTTTGTTCTTGCCATGAACTGTAGAGGATGAGCATTTTAACAAACTTCACAGTTTTTGTCAAGGAACAAATATTCTGAAATTCTTCCACTTTTTGAAATTTTACTGATCTTCTGATCTCCCGAATGCTATGACTTATTTTATATTTATAATTATATATTATTTTTTATTCAATTAATTTATTACTCTGTAGAAATTTATTTTATTTTATTGTTGAAGAGGTTTTTTTTTAATTGCTTTCACCAAAAAGACCAATTTATATTCACCATGATTGGTTTTTGACAACAATAGATGCATAAAACATCTAAGAATACATTTTGAAGGCTCTGTATACACCTGCAAGAAAGCCAAGCCCTGCAAAACATGCAGATATCCATAAATCTGTGTTTAGCCTACTGGTTATGACTGTGCACTATGTACTTATTTTAATTTTGCTGCAAGCCTTCATAGTTCAGTGAGTAAATAAGTTATTTAAATTCTGTAGCAGAAAGATTCCTGCAACGCTGAACTTATGACCAAAGTTTGAAGAATCATTTAGCAAAACTGCTACCAGTCTTCATGCATTGAGCTGCTTATCTGGAGCTTTTAAAATACTAACACAACATTCAGGGTTTAGTTTTCAACTTGCTCCAAACTGGATTTTTGACACAAAGTTGAGCTTTGGTGACATAAAATCTAAAAAAAAAATGTATAAAATCTATGTATTACTGTATAACATGCACATTTTATGACCTGCTGAAACTGAGAAAAGTCCAAATAAGATAAAAGAATAAAGAGTATTGTTTTACATAGTGGGTTTACTTATATTGCACTCTGAAACTGAGATTTTTTTTGATGGAAACATAATTGGAGTGGCTAAAGCTCACTATATCTGGGAAGTATGGCTTTCACACTTTACCTTTAATAAGCTAGATTAGTTTACAATCTTTAAATGTGCTCTAAATCAACAGTTATGAGGATCCTTTTTGTACTTTGGCTGCTTTTAACTCATTTTTGCTCAGTATATGACGATGACAGTGTCGTGCAGTGGGTGGTCGAAAAACAGGAAAAGTGAACTAGTTACTTACAAAATAAGTGTCTGACACTTCTCAGAGTATTGTTTTCAATATAAATAGAAATAGAAAAAAAAATACAGGGACTGATAATAGATTCATGTTGTCAACCTTCAAACAAGTTTTCAATCAATAGTTATTTATAAAGACCTAATTGTTTTATCTTTGTTATTTTATTATAAATCATGCAGAAGAAAAGAAACAAATTAATGTCTTTCTGACAGGCTGCTGATAACAAAATGTCCAGAGATCAAATTTAAAATTGATAATTTGTTAAACTCTGATAAACACTATAATTTGACTTTAGTCATTTTGAATTAAAGGGATTATTAAATCAGGATTATAAATTACTTTAATAAAAAATGCATTGCAGATGGTGTCATCTGAACTAAAAATGAAATTACTTTTTTTAAAACAGCCAAACCATCTGAAACTACTGATGAAGACCCCTTTAAAGAAATGAGCTCTAATCAAATCGTACCTACCTAACATCTGAAGAGTTTGTCAGCTGAAGTGTATTCCACCCTGTTTCTGCGTCTTAGTTCTGTGATGGAATAACAAATCATGCAGGATGTGTTTTACCTTTCAGCTGTAAACTCCTCTCTCCTGCAGCCCCTATGGGCCAACTTGTGCACAGCTGTGGAAGGTCCACATAAGAACTCAGGACCCTGTGGCTCCATCAGAATGGCTCAGAAAGCAAAGTTCAACACTTTAGGAGCTGAAGAACATACAGTGCCATGTTCAGGTTGACTCCCACAGAAAGTCGGTGTCACAGTAATTTCATGTTCCAGTGCAGAAATCAGAGAGTTAATTGCTCACTGGAAAACTTTTTAAGACTTTAGTGGATGACTCAACTCTCCTGGGATCTTAGTGGAAGGTTTGAAACCTGTTTGGTGAACGGAGAAGCTGCTCAGATTCCGAGGCTGCGTGCCACAATGTTCCTGTCTGACTGAACTTATGACCCAAGTTTTCAGAACCTGTTGACAATAAAACCGACACGTAGACATCACTGTGCGCCAGGATGCTTTTATAAAACGTTTTTTTCACTCTATCTTTATAACTCCATGAAGAAAAACAACAAAAACAGACAAAAAACTCACAAAACAAGACAAAAGTCTACTTGAATTTTATTTTATTATTATTATTATTATTATTATTATTATTATTATTATTATTTGTTTGAGCGTGTGTGGGTGTGGGTGTGTGTGTGTTCTAAAATATCTTGTAAAATTGGGCAACAAGTAATTAGTCAGAGTTGGACTAAAACCAGAGCACGTTACTGTAGTCTTAAAATAACTCCGCCTACATGGAAAAACCATCTTTTAATTATGTTACTTCTAAAAATATCCATGTAAACAATGCACTAAACTAAAAATATAAACGGAAACACTCTAAACCCTTTTGGAGCAGTGCCAGAACGTTTCTGTGTTGATGCAAGACTGAGCTGCTAAAAAAATAAATAAAAAATCAAATAAACATGTGCTTGCAAAGCATGTTTATGCGGACAGCCTCTAAAAGAATAATTGACGTCGTGTTATAAACCTTTACTTAATCAATATTACATTCATTTCTATAAAATCCTAATATTTTTTACAAACAGCAGCAGCAGCTCGTTGTTTTATATTTGGTGTAACCTGGTCACTTCCAGGAGGATTATGTTAATATTTCTGCTTGTATAACCATGATGTGGTGTAAAAGTTTGAAGTTGCTTAAAAACTCTTGCCGTCTCGCTCTGACCAGTCATCTCGTCAGTCTGGACAGGAACAAAATACCTCTAAGTCATTTTAACGAGCTGTTTACAACAGGTATGTGAGTAATTGCTCATCAGTTTTCCATGGAAAAACATTTTCAAAACATCTGATCCATCATGGTACCTGTCACAGTATTTTAATGTCAGTAAAACACAGTAATTTGTTACAGACATTCTGAAAACTTGGAATTAAGATACATCACACCACCACCAACTACTAATCTGTCATGACAGATAACATTTACATTTACATGACACTGAAAAAGATAGAATGAAAAAATAAATAAATAAAAAAACCTATATGTTACATTTTAGCTGATTTGTTAACTGTAGCAGGAAGGAGTTCTCTCCTGACCTCTTGACCCTGAAATGGTGTTAAACCAGAACTGAACCGTTTCCTTTAAAGTCACTTTTGACCTGAATTCTCTTGTTTGCTTTCTGTTAGTCCTTTAATACTAAATCAAACTGGCTGACAAATTGCTTACACATTTCTTTTAATCATTTTTAAAGGAAATGTTTCTTTTCTTAGTTTTTGTTTTGTTTGACTATGACATGTTTTACACAAGAATAATGTTTCATTGTTTGACAATAATTACCGCTATTATTGTAATAATTTTTATTTAATGTGTTTTAACATATTTTCTTTTGTTTTTTCAGAAAGAACTTCTCTCTAACTGCTGGACTGAGTTCATTTGCACTTAGAGGAAGAATTGCTACCTTGAAAGACAAAATTAATCAAAAATAATTTTTCTAACCGTCAAATCAAAATAATATTCATTAAAACTTAAAACTAAAATATTTATCAAATATTAAATTTAGTCTAAATTTATCATGTGTTTAATCAATTCTGTCCAAAATAACTATTTTTGTTTTTGTAAATGAGTCTTGTTTTTGTTACACCAAGTAGTTGCTAATCAATTATTTATTATTTATTTTCCAAATTTCTTTGATAATTTGGTGTTATAGATTTTGACTATTTTTATTCATTATTTCATTAAAATTTTGATTCACCTTTAAAAGACAAATTTGTTTTCCTCCTCATTGAGTAATCATTAGTAAAAGTGTTCTCTATAATTATACGAGTTCACACTTTAATGGCATGAGCCTGATTATGAAAAGGGTGAATAAAGTAGGTATTGGACATTAAACTTGACCTGGTGTCCCATCTTTAACGAGAGCAATAGTCTCACCCTTCTCCTCACTCACATCTTTTATAACTGTTGTGTGTGTGTGTCTGTGGATGGGTTTTTCCTACTACGTGGGGAAAATTTCCTCAAAAAAAGCAGCCTCGTGGGGAGTGAATCGTGGGGACCAGGCTTAGGTCCCCACGGGTCCAAATGCAAGTTACAGGTGTGGGGTTATGTTTAGGACCAAGGTTTAGGTTAGTTTTAGGGTCAGGTAGGTTCCTGTGAGGTTAATTTTAGGGTATATGGTCAGGGTTAGGCTATAAAGTCTAAAAAAATGAATGGAAGTCAGTGGAAGGTCCCCACGGGGTTCAGAAACAAACGTGTGCGTGTGTGTGTGTGTATAAAAGTTCAAAGTAAATTTGAGAAACTTTAATATAGATGTGATTTTGCATGGTTTTTCTAGAGGGAGCTCTTTCTTCTCTGACTTTTTTATTTTCTTACAAAACTCTCCACATATACAAAAAGGCTGTGGGGGGGAGGGGGGGTGGGGGGCGCAAGAGAGTCTGGAATCGTTTTGCTCTCTTTTAAACAGATGCTTGCAAGAAGTTTCGTCCTTTAACACACAAACACACACTTACACACATTCAAAGAGTGGTCTCTTTGGCTCCCCAGGTACTCTGTGGCTTTAATGCCTGCAGGCAGAACACACACACACACACACGCACACACACACTGTAGACCCAATTTCCAGAGACAGGCTGAAACACACACAGACTGAGGAAGAGAAAAGCTCATCCAGGTTAATTAAATGTCTTATTCATTAAAAAACATGGATCACATCATTCACCTGATTTTTCATTTTATTTTGTCAAGTCATTCTTTTATTGTGTTCTTTGTGCATCTTTATAAAACCTTTATCCCCTGAATGATGTGTGTTTAACATTAATTTTGGGCTGCAGGAAGGGGAAATAAAGTGTGTAGATTATAGAGGAGGTCTGGTGTTGGGGTTGTGGGCAGTGTTTGAAAAGGAGGAATGTATAAGACAGTGGGCAAACATCACTGGTAGCTTGAAAACACACACACTCACACACACACAGAGTCCTGCACCGCTCCCAAGGGCTTCATTGAGGATTTAACAGCCTGTCTCTGCTCAGAAGCTGCTGATCAAACAGGTAAGTGTCGGTTTGCTGTCTGTTTTTCTTGTCTGCTCCACTTAGTGCACGAGAGGCAGAGCTGGAATTGATCCCAACTATAAAACGTGTGCACGTTTTATGACAGTAAGGCTCTTGGCAACGACGTCAGCATGTGTTTCACTGCAACTGAAAGAATCAAAAGCAACCGAACACAAACACGTTCATCAGGCTTAACTTCCCAATCTTTTCCTGCAAATCGGTGCGTTATGCAGCACCTCAGTATGTGTGTGCACGTTTGTCTGGAACTATTTCTGTCAATTTTACTGTAACCTCTTGTGCAGACAGGAAAGAAACAAAATATTTCCTGCAATGCTTCAAGGAATGCAGAGGCACTTCACTTCTAAGCAATTTATAATGCAATTCAAGACCTTGTGCTATACTTTTGAAATGGTCAAAGTAGCTTATATTTTATTGCAAATGTTTTTTGGGATGCCTGGATCAGGGCCAGTCTGTGGCATAGGCAGGAAAGACAAAAGCTGAGGGTGTGCCGTCCATCTAGGGTGCGTCACAAATAAAAAAATAAATAATTTTAATTTTTTTTCGTCAGAGTAGTTGATTTAGTCTGTAGAATAATCAGTTTTAACTCAAGTTCAGTGCGTAACATTTCAGTTATAATCCTAGATACAGTTCGGGTTATAGTCTGGTTTTCAGTGTTCTGCCTTCATAAAATACTGATTTTATGTTGTTTTATTAATCCCCAAAATTTTGTCAAATGCTCTTTAAATGGCTGTTACAAAATTGTACCCCTGGACTTCCCTAGAACTGCTTCACTCCACAGCAGCTTGTTAAAGTGAACAAGTGTTCCTCATTTCTGTCAGACAAAGACTTCTGATATTCTGTTTCAAATTAATATATTGTCAACTGTTTTAATTGGACAACCTGGTTTCTAAAGAAAAAAACATCAAAGAAAAAACTGTTTAATTTGGTAAATGAATGGATGTAAATTGGCTGTGAGATTTAGAAAAGTGCACAAGCTGTGCCATATTACCTATGGCCCTGACCTGGTTACTGTCTTACCTGTTATAGATAGCTTCCTAAGGAGTTTTATTCTGACTGGACTGACCAGCTAATGGCTAGTCTTAGACATTTTTTATTCAACATTGTTGCAAACATAGCATTTTAAGCAATATACTGTATAAAAAATACCCGTCTCTCCCAATAAAGCCCCATGTTCACGTCTCACTGACATGTAGTTCCTCCCTGCTGACACCTTGTCTTGTCCTTGTCTTATTGCACCCAGGTAGTTCTCACCAGGATCTGAGTCAAGCATTGTGTGATTGGTCAGAAATTTGTGGGCGTGTTTGTTTACATAAAGCAGCTGTAGTGAGCTGATCTCTGAACAGTGTCTGCATCTGCCAACATTACAAACTGTTCCAGTTAAAATGATACAGAAAGTTAAATAAATATAAACAGGACATAAAAACAATAATACTTTGACTAGTGATGTTTTATTCTAATCATTTCCTGTCCATCTCTGATACCAAGTAAAACTAAGGTGAAAATACTTATCAGATACTGATACTTTGTGCAAATACACCTAGTGTGTCTAGTAAATCTGAAATAAAATTATATTTCAAATCACATCTTCATTAAGAATACAAGACATCAGAGTCATTTATTTATTCATTTTAAATTTAGAAGTATTTTGATGTAGCTTTCTCATTTACAATTCAACCAAAGCTACAACAAAAAAATGAAGTAAAATAATAACCAATAAAGAGTTTCAAAGTTCTCTAATAACATTTTACTAAGTATCAAGAAGAGTTAAACATGAAAAATATTTCAGCTTCAACATTTTGTCCAGTAAAAACTGTTTTATTTTTATTTTTTTTATTCAGTCCTATTAACACTGGACTTACAGGATTTTGTGTCCCCAGTTGTCTCCATGGCTCTCCTGTTCTGTGTCATGTTGGTGCTGCTGAGTGGGTTTGATCCTGCTCAGACCTTACTCATCACTGACATGGAGTACGGAGGCATTCCTCTGTGGGTTAACCGCCTGCAGGGTGAGCCCAGTGTGCTTAGTCTGCACGGACGACTGGACCCCAACTGGTTCCGGGCCAACAACCCCCAGTCCTGCCCCGAGCAGTGTGTCTGTCCCATCCAGTGGCCTACGTCGCTCTACTGTGACCACAGAGGCCTGAAAAACATCCCTGAAATGATGCCAAACGAAACCCAGTACTTGTTTTTACAGGTAGAAACAAACATCTGTGGGCTTTTTATTGGTTTAAGTTCTTGTTTCCATGTTCCTTTTTTATGTTCAATGAAAAATAAAAAAATGCTAAATTAATTTTCTGCTTTTTCCAGGGTAACAACATCTCGTCACTGTCCTCTTCCATCCTGGCCAACATCACTGGTCTACGCTGGCTCATCATAGACAACAACCAGCTGCAGAGCGACAAGCTGGAGCAGGCCTCCCTGCAGAACCAGACCCAGCTGCAGTACTTGTTTGCCAATCACAACCAGCTGACCTCGGTGCCCAGCACTCTGCCAGTCGGGCTCAGACAGCTGCGACTGGCCTACAACCGCATCAGCAGCATCGGCCCGGAAGCTTTCCAGAACCTGAACGATCTGACGCTGCTTCTACTGCAGGGAAACAAACTGCAGATCATCGCAGAGGGCGACCTTAAAGGTGGCATATTGTTTCGTCTATTATCCTTTAGACCTAGAATATCTGCAATGGACAGAGAGACAATCCAACAAAGTCCAATAAACTGTATTACTATATGTTCCCAGATAAAGTTTGGATTTTGTCAAATTTCTTCTGATTAATGATAAATCTCAATGTTAGAATAAATAGACACAAAAGAGCTCTTATTCTGAAATAAATTGATTAAATCACTTTAACAGGCCTTGGTGGTCTAGTTTTGACTGTAAATGTGAGGCCCTAAAAGATTGTTTTACAATGTTATATAGAAATATTTTGGCTCAGAGTGACACACATTCAGACTTTGATGAATTATTAGATATGTTTTACAGTAGCTTTTACCAAAAAGAGTGTTCTGTAAAAACATTCTTATGATAAAAATGACTCACAAAAATAGAAACGATAAATTTGATTTATTTGGGAAAATGATGCCATTTTTGAGAGCCCATACGCCTTTCAGAGCCCAACTTACTGAGTTACAGGTCAACTAAGATAAAGCTGAGGCTGCTGTGAAAAAAATCATTGGAATAGTTCAAATTCAACAAGCGCAAAAAGCAGATTTAAAGCTTCGATATTGATGAAAAATCTTATCTATGATCTGAAAATGAAAGTTTAACACAAATCAGATGAGAAAAAATGCTTCAGGTTTGTATAACAGCATAAATTTATCAGATGAATTTGTTCAATTCCAGTGTTTCTATAGCAACCTCAGTGTTTCTACAAAAACAAAAATGTGAGCTCTGCCCACTTCACACTTCCGCATTTGTAACTATTTGTAACTACAAAATAGTATATTCATAGTACATTTCTTAAGCAATATAATGTGCTTTTTAAATGACAAGTTATGAAATCTATGTTGGTTTTAATGTCAGCTGTGTAAAGTTTTTGGACATAATGGAGCTTAATTGTCTTTTGTGGAGATTTTTTTGACTATACGGCTGGTCACAAGTTCAACAGAGTACAAGAGTCTGAGGAGGTTATGGCAAAGGAAAATACAAAGCAGGAAGTATGTATGTTGCCCAGTGGTCATCAGATTTGGATCCATGAGCCAATCGACTTCAAGGAAGTGTTCCTGATGGAAATGTGCACAAATCCTATGAATTACTGACTGATATCTTACAGAAAACAGTTGAGAACTCAGATTACAATCAAACGTCATGTTATTCCAATGATTTTACTGGAAACTAACAGATGACTATTGGGTATATGGTAATCTATTACAATGAGTATAAATATAAAACAAACATTTAGTAATTTTTAAACATCCCTAATAGAGAAATGAAGACATTTTGCCCCAACACTGAATCTGACAATGACCGTCTGCACGATTATAAAAAAAACTTTTCCTGTCTTCCTTTAGGTTTGCTCAGGCTCAACCTGTTGGACCTCAGTGACAATTTCTTCTCGGCTGTCCCCAAACATTTACCTCCTTCGGTCCAGCAGCTGTACCTGTCCAACAACTCTCTCTCTGGTCTGGACGAGGACAGTTTTGTGTCTCTGCTCAACCTGAAGTACCTGCGTCTCAGTCACTGTCACCTGCAGAGCCCCAGCCTCCATCCACACGTCTTTAACTTGTCCAGCCTGGTGGAGCTGGACCTGGCATATAACAAACTGACCTCCGTCCCCACAGTCCCCACCACTCTGCAGTACCTCTACATGGAGGCCAATTACATCGAAGGTGATGTATGAATTCAGTCCCTGTGTGTGGGAGGAGTTTGAGTTGGGCAGCAAGAGGGTGAGACAGAAAAACAGCAGCAATAGACAGATGAGAAATATCAGAATATTAGTATGTGAAGAAAGCAAAGAAGCAGAGAGAGTGTATGAAAACATCTGGGGCAGATTCAGAGGGAATAGTGCCAGATGTTCCCGAAAGCACATGTTGTTCCTCCCTCCAGTCTCCAGTTCCCTCTTTTTGTTTGTCTACATCATGACGTTTGCTTCTATCTCGCTGCAGAGCCATTATATCATCCTAATATCACGCTGAGTCACCATTTGGCACAAACTGGGACTCCATCATCAGCTAGGACTTGGGAACCTTTGGTTCTTTTCAGTTTTTCCAAGAGTAAAAAATAGGGGTGTTGTACAAATGAGACACACAGAAACGTAATAAATAAATAAATCAGCTGCACAAAAATACACCTCACTGTCTAGCCATTAACGTAAGAGCTACTGCATTTCCTCCCTGCTGCAGCCAAACGTGTGGGCTGAGAGGAAGCACTGAAATGCCTGAACAGATTTTCATCTTATGTACTTTCACCACAGCACCTGCACACTTCACTACAATGTTTTGAACAGACACTAAGCGCATTACATCTGACGTGGTTTTTTTTTTGGGTTAATAAGTTTCACTGAATAAATTGGTGATGGGAAACTTATGCTTTCTGGGCTGGACCAGGATCAGGCATGTTTTCGCTTTGGACGGCAGGACTCAAAATATTTTTTAAATTCTCCACAGATTTCAACGTGACTAGTTTCTGCAGAGACATCGGACCCGTTTCCTATTCCAGGATAAGGATCCTACGATTGGATGGAAACAGAATGACCTACCACCAGCTCCCCCCTGACTGGGTTTACTGCCTGCGAGTGCTTCAGAGAATTTACATTTGACTTTCCCTTCTTGATGGTTATTAAAAACAAGCTTCTCTTCAAAACTACAAAGTAACATCTAAACATGACTGAACCTTTGTTTTTTTTATCTTACGTGTCCAACTCACTATTTGAATGGGGCACTACGTGTAAAATAAAATGTTAAAAAATGTCACTAACATATTTGCATTATTTATCTTACTTTCTGTCTGTAAAATCCTAGTTAAAAATTGTCCACTAACATTTCATTATTTAGCTCACTGTTCTTACATTTTGCTTATTTACAATTTACAATTTACAAAATGCTCAATTTAAATGTTTTATATAAATATTCAAACATAAATCTAAATGTGTATATCTAAATGTAAAAATTAAATCTTAAATGTTGTGGCTAAATGTTGAAATTTACATTTAAGTATTTTGAAATGAAACACTGCCTTTTTTGTTAGCAGTGTTAACACAGCTGACGATGGTATTTAAAATTCAAAATGTATTCATTTCAAACAATATGGATGAAGTCCAGCTTGGACACCGACCACAACTGTAAGTTTGATGTCTTTTAGTGAAGCGTTAGCATGTTAGCAGCATCAGCAGTTGCTTTTGTCGCACCAGTGGCAAAGGCTGTGTTTCATTCTGAAATTCTGAAATGTAAACTTCAGGATTTAGCCACAACATTTAAGATTCAACTTTTACATTTATGACTTAATATTTAGACTTAGCATTTAAATTTAACATTTTGTAAAAATTAGCTACATTTAAGAACAGTGAGCCAAATAACAATAAAATGATTTTTTTACTATTATTAATGTTTTTTTATTTTTTTTTTACTAGGATTTTACAATCAGAAAATGAGCTAAATACTGAAGACGTGTTAGTGACAATTCTTTAACATTTTATTTATACTTGGTGCTCAATACTTTAGTGAACCTGAGCAACTTGACAATAAAGCTTGGAAGCACAGAAAACTCTGATTCATGTCTTTCATACAAACACAGCAAAGACTTTCAGGAAAACAAACCTCCAAAGGAAAATTAATACAAGTGTTTATTTTACATCTCCTTCCAGACTCATCTCCACTGAGGTCCGCCTCATCTGGACTGAACATCTGGGGTTTATTACTGAACAGGAAGAGTGGCAAACCTTCTACTTTGACTAGACTTAATTGTATTCTGAGCCAACGAGTGTGATCAGTCTGATTCTGCAGCTTTCCCATCACTGTAAATTGTGTGGTTGATCTAAGTTTAATTGACCACATATAAACCCAAATATTTTGTGAGATCCTATTTTAATAAAAAAAAAAGAATGTCTTAATTTTGACTGAAGCCAATAAATAGTTTGTTTGTTTGTATATATCTGTACTGCATTATCAGGCACTCAGTGTTCTGCATGAGTTCATCTTATTTAATAATAAAATGTAGGATTAAAGTGAGATTTAAACAGAAAACAACCACTATGGAGCACAAGCCATTTGAACTGAGTGACACTGCTTCTTTAGCAACACAAAGCTGTTTTATTCAACAGTAACTAATAGATATTTAAAGCCAACCTGAGCTACTTTCTTTAGAAAAGAGTGACCTGTATTTACCCCCGAGGGCAAGATCTGGTTGTGTGCTGTGTTCGCGCTGCGGTGCAGTCAGGCTGTTGCACACATGTGCATTCCTACCTTTGTGAAGGCACACTATTAATAAAATGCGTGCCTTTTCTTTCCAGCTCTGTTCAGAAAATGTGATTGCCACTTGAGCAAATTCTCATGATCCGGGAGTTAAAGTAAACAACACTTGACTTTATAATAGCAGTTAATATTAAATCATGAATGACTGTATTCAAAGCGCGTCTGCATGGGTGTTTCTGGTTCTGCCACGTGCTATCATTAACAAGTCCACTATCATATTTTCCAGGTGACAGCGTGTCCTGAACAGAGTGTGATTGTGTCTGAGGGACTGATCAGAGTTGTTGTTTTTTGTCTGAATCCTGTTTTACCAGAAGGGAAGAAACTCACACAGGAGTTCCTTCCTAAACTAAAGTTGTTCCAGTGATGATCAGTCAATAGTCCACTGTGTGTGTGCATGAAGTCATGGAGGAGTTCATGGAAAATGTTCACTTGGTTCTTGCTGCTGCTTGGTTTCTGTAAACATGGCTGAAGCTAAATAAAATACCAGCAGTTTATAAGTTTAAAATGTACAAATTAGCTCTTTTTGGGAACCATTTATGAAGCAGCACTATCACAAAAAGGTGAATGAGTTTGCTACAGTAATAACAGAGGAACACACATTTATTGCTAAAGCTCTAACATTCTCTGAAGCCTGCCACTTTTCATCAGAGTTTTAAACTAAGATCATCTAATATTGAAAAGGGACAGAGTTACAGTCATTTTGGACAAAACTTGCACATGAGATTAAACTTTATCTAAGGCAGGTTTTAAGAAATTGCAATTTTGCTACTCAGCTAATGCCACAACAAATGTAACCTCATTTTGTCATTTGACTAAATTACAGCTATTTTTGTGTTGACTAAAGTAAATAGGTGTAGCTGCCGTGTTGAAATGAGCTGAAGAGCTGTGAATTTTTGTCCTGTGTTTGCTGGAGAAAAAAACTGGAAAAGGAGGTTTGGGAATTTTTGCTCAGACTGACTCTCAGTTCACGTCTGACAGTCACACCATCATTTCTAAAAATGATTACAGAACATAAATAGTATGCAAGCTTTTGTATATTTTGTGTTAAAACATTTGGCTAGTGATTATTTATTTATACCACATTTAACTTTTTCTCTTATATTACATATTTTATTGCTGGTAAATTGAAAAAAAAGAAAAGAACTCACCAGGAGAGATGTTTTTCAGTGTCCTTGGGATTGTTTTTGCAGACATTTTACACCAGAATAAAACTCTGACTGGTGGAACCATTAAAGTCCTGGCCAGTCCTTCTCTCTGAACTCAAATCTCCATCAGAAACCAGTCATAGCAGGTATACAGAGAGCAGACATATCACAACCTCCTGCCCACTAACACAAACTCTCCAAAATCATTAAATTCTCCTCCAGGTAAAATACAAACTGGTCCAAACACCAAATTCTTATTACAGTGGAACATTTGTAATTCATTCTTTTTTATATTCACTGCTGTAAATCATCAGTTTTAGCCCTGTTAATATTACCAGATGGTATCTAGTCTCTGCTTCTGAAGACTACTGGATTTAAACCTAATGAGAAAAACCATTAATGTTGGCAGAGACTCAGAGGTCTGGCACCACACGGAGGAAGAACTGACTCTCCATGGAGTGAGAAGACTGTCCCTGAAAACAGGGACAACGCCCAGCTGGACAGGTCCTTAAAAATGTCTGTTCTTTATATTGTTATGTTCTCACTTTAGCGGAGGAGCATAAAACCCAATCATGCATTCAAAGCAGGAAGTCATTACAGTCACATGAGTCATTCCAGTTTTTGCCTCAGGTTAAAATTCTAATCAAGCCTCATAGAAAAAACAAGAAGTCACAAATTATAATCTACTGTCCGGGCACAAAAAATGATGTACAAAATCAACGCATTGATAATTTTTGTGAAAAATTTACAAAACTTTCAAATGTCAAACTTATAAACAATGGACACAATGATGTACATCTGTGCTTCCCAACCTATTTCCATCAAAGCCTCCCTTTTTTACTTCCAAGAAAAGTTGAGTTTGCCCAGGTTGGGAACCACTGACGTACATGACTGACACCCACATGCTAACAACAGTAAGGAAATGGAACAGTGTCTAAAAACTTGGAATTAATGTTGTACATTTCAGGAAAATTACACCTAACCTAATCGTGTCTCAGCTGCAGGTTGGAAAATCAGTGGAAACACTGTG
Source organism: Cynodonichthys magdalenae (assembly GCA_031762555.1). Taxonomy (NCBI): domain Eukaryota; kingdom Metazoa; phylum Chordata; class Actinopteri; order Cyprinodontiformes; family Rivulidae; genus Cynodonichthys; species Cynodonichthys magdalenae. Next base: position 21,478,394 of record JARVJO010000365.1, read on the forward strand.
CCGCTTAGTGACCAGGCTTTAATACTATTAGCAATACATTTACTTTCTCTGTACTTTACGTATTCAAACAGAAACATGTATTACATATTCAAATAAAAGTTGGACATGTGTGCAATAGGTTCAATGAGGAACAAACTAAGAGACATAAAATGCTTAATATTGTTGCTTTTAACCCTTTTTATGGTCATGGGAGCCATATTGGAGTTAGAGGTTGGGAAGAGTAAAGAAGCTATGGCAAATTAATGTTTGCTAGATTATTTCTTTGCTGTAACAATGCTTCTTGTCAATAAATCTTATATGGTTGGGAAGCCTGTTAAATACTTTTTTAAATGGTGCCACATTTGTAAGGAACATGCATTTGTGGGATGAGCAATAGAGCTGAGTATGTAGGTTGCACACATGAAAAAATTGTCAAATATTCTCTGTCAAACAGTTTATTTTGCTGTTTTTATTGACTCTTGTTTTGAGATTCTGGTAGTTTTGTGGTACTCGAGACTGGTCTTGGTCTTGAGACCGGTCTTAAGACCACTTTTTTATGGTCTCGGTCTTGTCTCGGA
>JARVJO010000365.1:21483399-21512763 GCA_031762555.1 Cynodonichthys magdalenae
GTGTTGAACCAGGGCAGCACCTAAAACATGCAGGACACCGGCCCTTGAGGACCGACTTTGGACACCACTGATGTAAAACATTATACTAACTAAATGGTAAATTTAAGTGTTGAAAAAGGACAATGTGTTTGACGGATCCTTTTCATTTATTGAACTCTCATAAAAGGTAATTGGTTGCATCTTCAGTTGAATCAAGTGAGAACTGAGTGGAAATAAAGAAAGAAAGCAACAAAGATGGTAGATTTACACAAAAAGTCAAAACAGGTTGTTGGTAGAGTATCAACAAGATCAAAATACTTCCCAAGGATGTAGGTTTGCAGGACCCAAATCAATGAATGGACCTGCTTTGTGATGATGGGACAGCCGGGAGCATGAATGACCCAAAAGAAGGTACTGCAGCACAGAATTACCTGGTCCAACGTCATGCAGGAGGTCCCTCATCAAGTCTGGTACAAGCCAGCACTCTACACATCTGGGTGATGAGATGATCTTTTAATAGCTACATAAATTTATAATCAATCTACCACATATTCCAGCTCACACCCACATTTATCATAAAAGATCTGTACATCTGGAAATAGTTGAATTTGTTTAAATTGATGGAGGTGTCAAACATATCTTTCTCCTCTCAGAGGTTTCTGTGCAGCTGAGAATCTGCCATCAGCTTCAGCAGAAGCAGAAACGAAAGAGACGCATTTGATTGTTTGACTGCCTGTTAAAAGTATCTGACTGCCGCATTCTAAAAGAAGGATTATGTAAGCTACCGTAGTTATTTTCTTCCAGTCAGACAAGTGAATATTTGTGATGTTAGACGATGAGGTCTGGCTCACAGTCAGCATTCCTTGGTTAAATGATGATGGCTCTCTGCAACCTCTAGACAAAACAAGTATTCATTCTTTGCTGGCTGTATGACCTGTGCAGACAGGTAAGGCCCTTTTAAAGGCGATACATTTATTTAATATTTCTGAAAGAGAAGACAAGATGACAACATGCAAAACTACTTAAATACAAATTCTTGTGGATTAAACCAAGAGAGAAGAGAAAACCATCACAGGCTGTTTCACAGAAGTATGATTCATCATCATTTTTTGGAGTCATTTGCATGTGAATCTGCAAAATGTGTTGACAGAATATATTTGATACTGGACGATTTTTAGCATCTTTAGTTTGTTCAAATCTAACCCATTTTGTTTGTTGTGGGATTAGACAGCTGCAGTTCAACATCTTCAACCAGTGAAGTTTTAATCCAAGCCATGATGTTTTACTTACTTCCTTTGTATCCAACTGTAAGTATTTATAAAATGCATAAAACAGCAGTTAATGTGTTCAGTTTGATGGATCTTTGTCACATTATTTACCTTGTTTACAACACCAAAGTGTTGTAAACCTGTTGAATTTTCTTTTCAGAAGTCATGAATTGTAGTGATGGCACTGTTTCCCATAACACATTTTTTTGTCTTTTTGCATTACTGAAAATCCAGATTGTTTATGTGAATCAGATACGTGAGCACATTTAACTGTGAAGTTGTGCTTTGACTGTTTGTTGGGATGTAATCTGACAGAATACCTTGAATTAGTAAAAAAAAAATAATGGAGGCAATTTTGATCACATTAAATTCATATAACTGTTGTAATTTTGTTACCACATTTTAAGCAGCTCTGTCTTTAGAATTTAAAGTTATTCAACTGGTTTGTGTATCTCTCTTGATGTCCAGATTGACCAAGAATGTGCAGTGCTGTTTTTTGCTTCATTTGGTGCACATCATTTGCAACCTTTATCTCAGCTTTGCATGCTCAAATAGAACAGTGTGTTTGCACATGTTTGCATCAGATCAGGTCTAAAAATGACCATCCTCCACTAACAGGTTTTATGTAGTAAATGTGTTCAACTTTTGCTTTTTTGTTCTTCACTGCATCTTTCTTTAAGCGACAACTAAAAATGACACCCTTATTAGTATATGCATCACTTATTACTGTAACAGAAGATGAATTAGACCTTTACCTGATGGTTTCCTTCTCTTTGTAAAGTGCCACACTTCTGCATCTTCTTCTATGACACAAACTTTATTTATTAGTCTTTATTAAACCAGGAAAATCCCATTGAGATCACAGAACTGAACTGGGGATCAAACCCAGGACCTTCTTGCTGTGAAGCATAACACTGCAAATACCACCGACTCTCAGGACACAATAGCTGCATTTGCATTGCAAATGTGCGCAAAACTTTGTTGATATTCTGTTAATGTCGAAAAAACGATGTTTCCATTAAATAGGAAATGCTATTAAAATCACGAGTGAATACGTTTGTTCTCGCGATAAGTCATTATAAACATGGCGGCTGTAGTGGTCACGGCAAAGGATGTAGACACTTACATGAGATATCTTCATATTGCTACCACGGCACTAGCACTCATCATCAGCCATTAAAGGAGACGTCGACGCCTTATCAAGGCTCTCGAGAGACAAGCCCCTTAAGCTTGGGATCACGTGACTCCCTTAATGTGAAAAAAGTGTTTCCATTGCAGTTTTGCCAAATAAAAAAGACATTAAAAAAATAAAATAAATAAAAAACCATCTCATCCTCAAAACAATTTTTTTGAAAAAAGGAAGTTTTTTCGAAATTGACGTGTTTCCATTAAGCAAATTTATTTTTGAAATTTTAATTTGCACATTTTCATGGTCAATGGAAACGCAGCTAGTAGGTATTGCATGTAAACCAAAGTCACAAACACTGATGCTCTTTGAGAATCATAGGTTTTTTTCTCCTGGTGGTAATTTACATAGAAAGGGTATTCTTTTAATTTGTGTATATTAGCTCTTGTAATCATGGACAAACTGCACCAGTACAGAAACACTTTGGTTGGTACTGCACTTTATCTCCCTTTTCAAGACAGCTGACAGAGAATAAGATGAGTGCTCTAAATATTTATTTATATCTAAAAAAAAGAGTAATTGATTGATGAATTCAGGTCTTAGTTGGGTAAGTTTGGTATGTGTTTTCAGTGTTTTTTTTAAACCCTTTGAAAACAGGTGACACTGACAATCTGAACAGGAATATAACTGAGTTGTTGGGACATCCCAGCTCTCTGAAGAATCTGCAGTTAGACAGCAGAATCAGGACCAGATGCAGATGGCATGGCGGTTTTGGCTTGATGACTGAGGAAGCTGTTAGTTTCATTTACTGGCCTGTTTACAAGCAAAGACTCAGACCTCCTGTCTTCTCGTTAGACACACACTCAGCAGATAAACATATGCTAATTGTGCTGTCTTTCCAGGCAGGTCTGAATAAAAAAGATACATTTTCTGCAGCAGATTACGAAGCACAAAGCAACAACCATTGGAGGAACTGCTGAAAAGACAGTATGTTAAATGGTTGTTCAAATTTGCTAAAAAATCTAAAATTGAATTATCATTTAAATAAAAAAAACAGTTCCTAACATGAGTAAAGGAGAGGCTAAAAGAAGTAGGTCACAAGCAGACGTGAGAAGAAAACAACTGAAAAGCTAAAAACATCAAAAAAGCAGCAGAAGAGCTAAATTCTAAAAGGAGCTGGGACGTAGCTAAAATTGAAAATATGGCTAAAATTAAAATGAACAAAATACATGCTGATATTAGCTAAATATATCATAAAAATAAAATAAGCAAAACTGTATCTAAAAGGTAAAAGTAGTAAAACAACACCTAAAATCTGAACTAAAAGTCAAAGTAGCATAAAAAGACAAAAAGAGCTTAATGTTGTATATTAAAGCTGATTTTAAAGAGAGCAGTGTTTATTGTCCTTGAAAATATGTGTGTATTTATTTCTGCAGATGATTTTAACTTTAATATTTAACTTAAGGTTTTTTTTTAAGTTATAAAAGTTACAACAACCAAACCTTATAGCATTCATGTTCTAAATGAATTGAAGATTTTGAAATATTTAGGGTTAAATTAGCACAAATTGTGCTGGAGAGGTTTTAGTGAAAAAACAAGAAAACAATAGTATGAATGCTGACTCAGCACTCAGCACTCACACAATTATCTTAAAGTTGAAAAAAATCCACCACAGTTTGTTTTTGGCATCAATCAGAGTTAAACTCTGTGCCAGAACAGAGATGGCAGAGAAAGTAGGGAACACAGAATCTGCAGCCTTCTGGTACTGATTTAACATTTTCAACCAAGGAAAAGGCAAATAAGCACAATTTAGTCCAAATGCTAACACTGGCTTTTACTTTCTTTTTACAGTATTGAACAGGAAAAGATCACGTGTTTTAGAAATTTAGCTGATTCTGCAGGTGAGTCGGCAGCGAACCTTGTCTCAGAGATCCTGTAGATGTTTGTAGAGGGGTTTTGGGTTCAAGTCGAACTTTAAGTGTTGCTTGAGAGAAAAGAAGTGAAATTGTTGAGGAATTTTTTCCAGAAATTCCTTCTCCAACAAAAGAAGTACCAACACAACCTCATGTGGGAAACACATGCAGCTCTCAAAATAAGTCTTATGCCTCATCCTTGTGGGCACAGTTTGCTTATCTTTCTTTTTTAACAGATATCCGACTGAGTTCGAGCCATTTTACTGTTTTTCATGCAGCTGTGCAGCCATCTTGAATTGTGATTATTTCCAGTTTTTTAGTTCTAAATGTTCAGTGACTACTTCAGTGATTTTCGAGATATTTTGCTAACACAAACAAACATCCGTTATGGCTGATATTTTGAGCTGTATAATGATGCCCTTCTCCATAAAACCATCTGCAGCTCAGCTCAGGTAAAGGTCAGTCAGATCAACAACGCTTTGAATTTCTCAGCATGTCGAGGCAGAGAGAATCCATCTGTCAGAGGGAGCCTTGGTGCTGGTTTTAATCAGGACCAGTTTTTATTGGCCCCAGCTTTAAAAGGATTCAGCTGGAAACCTTTATCTGGTAAGATGCCAACATCAGCTGTAACCATCCTGCCAATCACAGCTGAACAAACCAAGCAGCAGCAGTTGTCACTGTTGCCTAAAGGCAAAAATATGACAAAACCAAATTATCAGATTTTTTTTCATCTCTTTTAGAAAATTCAGAAAAATAAATCAGGATTTAGATCAACTGTTTCCACACAAAACAGAGCTTGCTGCACGCCAAGGTTTGGTGCATTTGTGCATTCTCAGCAGTAAATCTGATTTCTTATAAATCCTTGAAACGTGATTTATTACAAAGTATTTATTAAAAGAGAAACTGTCAAATTAGACTGACTAAATAAAATGAAATAAACAAATGTTAGGGGCAGCATTCAAGACTTATTTGCACTCAGTAAATATCAAGAAACCTAAAAATGCTTGAGTAGATTGTTTTAATTTAACCTACTCTAAAGTTTAAAGTCAAAGAAATTAAACAAAAACTGAGCAGACTTCCAGTACTTATATGAATATAGTAAACTTTTTTTTGTTTTAATCATCAACAGTATGCTTGTTTATTCAAAAAAAGCTTTCCAACAGGAATGTAGGTTTTTATTTTTAGTTAAAAATTTACGCATGCAAACTGTGATGTTGTTTGAAGAGGAAGTACAGTATATGTGAAGTTTCCTCACTCAGCAGGTGAATTTGAAAACATTCCTCTGTCAATAGTTTTGTTAAAGCATGAAGCTGTGTCAGCAGAATGGTATCTCTGAGAGAACAAAGATAAAACACATTCTGAGGAATCAATGCTTCACGTGAACTCATGTTTGTCAGGCTGATGTGAACTGTTTGGACACGATACTGAGATGAGCTTCAGTTTAGAAGTGACTGCTTGTTTAAAATAAAGACTTGGCTGATTCAAATAAAAAAAATGAATCAAGATGAAATCATGTTCGTCTCATTGGATGCTGCCAGGAACCCACAATGTCAAATATATACTGTTCAAAATGTGCCACAAAGATTGTTTTACTGATAAAACAAGACAAACATATGAGTATGTATTAAAAAAATAAAAAAGTTTGTATCTCATTAGGCAGCAGCTGCTTGTGACAAATTATTAATGATGTTCAAATGGGACTTTCCAAAATGTCTTAAAACATGTAAACATGAGTCATGTAAGGGCGCTTTGTTTATTCAGCTGAAATTTTGCTTAAAATAATTAAACAAATTCGGTTTCAAACAATAAATGGAATTTTTCTGAGTCAGAAAACGAAAAAAAAAAATGGTGTAACAACTTTTGGAAACAAAAACAGAAAAAGTCTAATCGAAATATGACGTAATAAAACACTATTTGACTTATTTTCAAGATAGAAATTTGCACAGAATTTGCAGGAAAGCAGAACAAATATCACAATTTGTTTGTGTGGATGCAAACGAACCGTGAGGACCGATTAAGTGTGATTCCAAGAGAAAGTTTGAGTATTTTCCTGCAATGATCTGCCTCTGATCAGTCATTAACAGTCACAGCTCGATGAAATAAAGGCTTGAACAAGAAAAGATAACAAACAAAACTTGCTTTATGGATTTTTCTTTGATAAATTGTGGTCAAGTTCTCAAAAAAACAGAAAAGAAATGTTGTTTTACACAAAGAAAGTTTGTATTATTTAAACACATACCTATAACTTTGTGTACTTCGTATGGTTTTCACATTTATCTGAGTTACATCACTTTAAACACCTTGTATGACAAATTTAGTAGTAACAATGTTCTTGATGGTGAAACAGAAAAACAAACATAATGAGAATACTGTAAAAACTGGTAATGGGTGAACAAATACAAAGTTTGACAGCTTAGCTTTACTCTTGGACGAAATCTTATAACATTATGTAACGTTTTGTTACTTTAGTACAACTGTGGTGCATTAGTAGGAGCTGTGGGAACATTTCCGACTTATTAATCACAAGTAATTTCCTTCAGTTAAACATTTCAGTGATCCAAATCACTCTGCTGATGAAAGCACAGACAGTCCCTGGAAAATTCCCAGATTATGGTGTGCACAAATCATTATGGGCTTGAACCTGGTTCTGCCTCTGTCCCTGTCTGCTCTGAAAACAGCTGCTGTGGTGTGTAACAGACCCGGGGAGGACAGCTGCCTGAAGATTTCCTGCCGTAAAACCAGGTTTCAGCTTCATAAATATGGATCTCCTCTCCTGAATCAACAGGTTGGATGTGGTCCTGAATGAAAGGGATACAAACATCCCAACATTTCTGTCCAGACTCTGAACACAATAAGGAAATACAATCCACAGGTTATGTGACTCTGTCTCTATTAGGAGAAAATAAAATAAAACTGCTTAAAGTAGACATACTATGCTTTTAAATCCTCCTTTTCTCATTTAAATCATTCAGTTGGGGTCTTTATAAAGAGGAGCTACAATGCTTTGGTCTGAATTACTCCTTATTGTAACTCCACAAACCCCTCTTTCACTCCTTTTCTGAGGTGTGTCTCAGATAAACTCGTTTTGAGGCTGCATCTTTAAATTCAAACGGAGCACTACACCCCACCTCCCTCCAGCTTCCAGAGCTGGAACTTATATAAAACTTATATATTAAAATGTCATAAAAACATGAAATTAAACTTGTGACTAAGAAGATACAGATGCAATTAGATGTTTATACATGTAGTATTATCTGACATAAAATCAGACTAATTGTTATTCCAAATTGTTAAAATGCCTAAATAGTATAAAGAATGTACATTCCTTGAAGTCACGTGTTTACATGAATTTTTTTAGTAAACTGAATTGGGTCAACTATTTTGAATTTACACCCTGCCTCCCTCCAGCTTCCAGAGCAGTTCATTCTAGTTAGAGGGCTTTACGACTGTATAGCGATGCAGAAACTTTTTTTTTATTAATTAAAGATTTTAACAAGTGAAGACGAGAAGACTTGTCCATCCAGTCAGAGTCAGAGTCAGACCCAGTTTTTAATACTGTGATGTAATATTTCAGAAAATGTCATTGAAAATAGAGAAAAGTGAATGAGTTAAAAAAAATAAGAGCCAAACAGAATATAAAGATATTTGTGCAGCACCAAGAAACACTAAATTCAAATGTTCTAAACTCCAAGTTCACAACAAAATTGTTGTGGATTTTGCATACGTCACTCTGAGATAACAGGGATCGTGACACAAAAGCTGTGCCTGCCCCAAGTCTTAAAACATTTGAAAAACCTATATTTTAAAATGTCATAAAAACATGAAATTAAACTTGTGACTAAGAAGATACAGATGCAATGAGATGTTTATACACGTAGTATTGTCTGACATAAAATAAGACTAATTGTTATTCCAAATTGTTAAAATGCCCAAATAATATAAAAGAATGCACATTCCTTGAAATCACGTGTTTACATGAATTTTCTTAGTAAACTGAATTGGGTCAACTATTTTGAATTTACTTCCGCAAGTTTCTCAGAAAAGTTTGCTGGAATTTTGTCTCATTCCTCCCGACAGAACTGGTATAACTCAGTCAGGTTTGTAGGTCACCTTTGCTCAAATGTGCCTTTTCAGCTCTGCCCACAAGTTTTCTGTGAGACTGAGATCAAGGCTTTGTGAAGGACGCTCTGCAACCCTGAAAGACTAACAAAAACCCAAGCTTTGACTTCCTTGATGGTTTGAGACATTGCTTCAATGTTTCCACATCATGTTTTTTTCCTCGTGACGTCAACTGTTTTGTGAAGTGTGCCACTCCCTCATAGCATGATGCTGCCACCCCCGTACTTCACAGGTGGGATGATGAAAGCCTACCCCCAAACACTGACAGACAAACAGTTCAGTTTTGGTTTCATCAGACCACAGGGCATGTTTCCAAATAATGAGCTTTTTGTTCCTGTGTGCATTTGCACACTAATAAGAATTAACATCACTGTAATCATTAACTCTATGACCAGCTTCAGCAGCATCTGCACAATGTATTTTATTTTGTTTTGTTTTGTTTTTATTTTTTTATTTTTTGTCGATCTCAGGAACACAGAACCAGTCTCCTTACAAATGATGGCAGGATGTTTCCATCGTTTGAACTTGGGTAAAATTATTTAAACTGATGTTGTGACACTTACAGGCATCTACAAATTGTACCTAAGATTGCACCAGAGTTGCAGATGTTACTAATTCCCTTCCACTTGGCTTAATTGTTTTTTTTTTTTTTGTTTGTTTGCTTGTTTTCTTTCCATGATGTCACAAAGAGGCCATGTGTTTGAGGTGTGCCTTCAATTAGCTTAAATGTTGTTATCAAAAGTTGTCAACGCCTTAACATCATTATCATTTGGACTAAATTATTTCAAAGTGTTGTCTCCTTATGTAACCTGTGACTTATACTGTATGTAAATTTATGACTTTAATAAATAAAACCTTTATTTCTTCAGACATTTACAAAATACGTATACTTGACCTGTAATGTAACGTTTTAGGCTGATTTAATGTCAAGCAGTGAAAAAAATGTTTTTTTTTAAACAGTCTATGTACTCATCTGGATTCAACTGTAATTATATAAATACAAAACACTTGAACATTGTTGTAAGTGTGAGAAAATGTGCATAAAAATCATTCCTGACTCAGACCAACAAATAATTTTTTCTTTTATTTTGTTTAAAACTTACTCAACAAAAAATGTGTTTAAAGGATGCTCCAACATCACCTTCATCCAAACTTCATCATTTGGTTTGATGACTGTCAGTTATATTGAATGTATTGATATTTTGAATGTCTTTTTCTAAATATCAGAAACCAAAATGCTTTTACAGGTAAAAGTGTAAAAACTTAAAAGAACTTAAAAATATATATATAACTTTAAGTGATCCTTTCAGTGAATCCTCACAATAAAATTACCTAACTCAGGTTATAGCTTATGCGTATATTCAGACTGGAAGACTCCTTCCACCTCACCTGCTCCATCCAATCGCAGCACCTCATGTCCAGCTGCAGTCAACCAGCGTCAGATCCTCACCCTGCCGTACCAACCGTCTCGCCGAGATCCAGGTTAAAAGGCCGACATCCAAGGATCGCCCACTCCCTAAACGAGTTCAATCCACCTCCACCTTCAATCTCCAGCTCTTCTCACCTACCTCCACTGTCTGGCCTCCACACCACCAGTGTCCGGGTCCCGGGGGGGAAGACGATAATCCTAAACTCAAGCTGATGCTAGCAGTGTTCAGCACCCATGTCTTCTGCTGGGACTCGAGTGCCAAATAACTTTCTCTTGTCAATAAAACTGTTTAACTGCTATCTTTCTGTGTGTGAGTCTTTCCAGATTGAATTGCTGTTTATTTGTTTTTGTCTCTTTTAAAAAATGGAATAAAGCATAAATAACATATAATTATAATTAAAACGAATCTTATTCCTTGAGTGATTCAGTGAGTTTCAAACTACAATCATCCTTTTGTTGTGAAATGAGGTTTTGGTCAAACCCTGAAAGTAACATTATGCAAAAAGTCAAGCAATATTGCGAAACATCATATTCACAACATATTTTGCGAAAGACTCAGAGCTGCTAGCTCATCAACTTTTGACTCAATATATCTGAAACTGACTGATGGCTGTGCTTTATTATCTGTATCAGTCGATTTGAATTGGATTAATTCTAAAAGTTAATCAGCTGTAGATGTATATCAATGTAGTGCCTGAGATTATTTTTTTAAGTTTAGCTAACGTTTAGCTTATTGGGAAACATTTAGCTCAATGTGTAGTATTCAATGTATGAGTTGGAGATGCCACTCAGCTATTAACACACCAGATTTTAGTTCAACATCTGTAAAAGTTACTGTCCTGTAGACATTTATTGTGATCAGTTGCCTGTGGCAGCCATCTAAAGTGAGTTGGCATCAAAGGTTAATAAGTTAGATGCATTTTAATGTAAACGTAACACAAAAAGTAAGGAATGTGTTTGGTAAATTTTAAATTATGCCACATTTGTAAGGAACATGCATTAGTGGGAAGAGCAGTAGAGCTGTGAGTTGTGCCCATGAAAAATTTGCCAAATCTTCTCTAAACAGCTTATTTTACTGTAGCTATTGACACGCTTTAAGCTTCTTCACTATGAGTTGTGTGCCATCTTTGACCTGGTTCTGTTCAAAGTCAAACTCAAAACCTATTTTATTTAAAAGAGCTTTTTGATGTTTAACTTTTATATTTCATATTTCTTTTTATCTACTTTTATATTGGTTGTATTTTTAACTTGCTTCGATGTAGTGTGCCCTATTTTTATTTGTTTTATCTTGCGAAGCACCTTGGTCAATGCAAGGCATTGTTGGAAGGTAATAAATAAAGTTTATTATTATTATTATTACTTCTGGTACCAATCAGGTGTTGCCAATCAGATTTATTGCTAAGAAGCATTGTTCCAACAAAGAAATAATCTACCAACCACAAATTTCCTTACTTTTTGTCCTAAGTTTAATACAGTTTCTTTTAATTTTGTTCAGTGGTTTAAAAGACATTTTGCTGGAAGACAGAATTTATAGCAAAAATTAATGGGCAAAGTTTAAACAAAGATCTTGTGGGATCTGTTCAAGGGGACATATCATACAAAATACACTTTTTAGCTTTTAAATACGTGTGTGTGTGTACTTGTTTTTGTTACCTATTTAGGACCATTTCTGGGATACACATCTACCTTGTCAAGACCATGTCCTAAGGGGGATCAAAGACCTTTTTTTTGCCACTTCAGTAATAAACGTAAGTAAATATAAATTTTTTCATCATTAGTGATTTATTTATTTATTTATCCCCCCCCCCCACCCATAGAAGAAAAAATTAGAAAAGTGAAAGAAAAGATTGAAAGAGAGACAAGAAGATGTGTGAGATTTTCATCCAGAAAACGCAACACAATGGATATCTGCATCCACACCTGCAAAAGGGGACAAAAAAACACAGCAGCAAAATACATGTGCTTATAATAACACTAATTATAACCTCGTTGAAGAGTATACATACTCATTTACACACACACACTAAACCCCCCCTAGACCATGAGACCCGCAGACCATCAGTGCGCCAAAGGCCCCCAGCTCAGAGCCGTGCACCAGGGCACAAACCGGCTCAGAGCCCCGGCAACATGCCCGCCAGGGCCCAAGCCACCCAGGCCTCGCTAGGCCCCCAGCCCAGGGGCAGCACGACCCCAGAGCCTCAAGCCCCATGCGCTCACCCCGAACCCACCCCAGAGCAGCCAGGCCACCAGGTCAGCAACCAGTCCTAATATGGTGGATTTTGGGTTGGGGGATCAGTTTAGGACTAAGGTGTAAATTGAGTTTAGATTCGTTTTAGGATCAGGTGTAGGTACCTGTGAGGTTAATTTTAGGGTTGGTAGGTTAGGCTGTAGAAATTACTGGAAATGAATGGAAGTCAATGAACGGTCCTAATAAGAATAGAAATACAAACGTGTGTGTGTAAGTGTGTACTTGGAGTCTGTAGGAGTGCAGAAAAGTTGAATTTAGTCTTTCCCGGTGCGCTAAAACAAAGTATTTCCCGGTGCTGCATAGATATCTATATATTCTGTTTGGGTCATAATTTTTAACCCACTCAGTTTGTTCTATTCTCTGTGAAATTTTATGAACTATTATGTCAAATTATTTGCAACAGAACTGCTAAATAAGGTCAGGACTTACAAACTACAATTTCATCGTCTTCATTTTCCTCTGGCTCGGGGTCAGACTCTGGCTCCAACAGGCTGGAGGGACAAGTCTTTCCTTGTTGACATTATTTAATTAATTTGTAAATAAAACATTTCTATGCAGTTATATAGTCATAAATCCCTACATCAAACAAGAAAGGACCTTTCTGGAAGCTGGAGGGGACAGAGTGTGAAGCACCTCATTTGGATTTAAAGAGACAGCCTCAAAACTAGTTGATCTGTGATACACCTCAGAAAACGGGTGAAAGAGGGGCTTTCAGTTCCACTTTATATAGACCCCAACTGAATGATTTAAATGTGGAAAAGAAGGATTTCAAAGCACCATGTGTCTGATGTGCCTAGAACATGTGCTAGGGAGGCCTCTCAGCTACCACCACACCAAATGTTAAATAATTTTCTGCATAACTGACTGAGTTATAACCAGTTTAGTTTTTGCTAGGATAAATAAGCTGTGGTGGCTATTTTTATTTGGTTGACTCCAAAAGTTAATTGGTTGTAGATATACTCCCAGTTACTACTTTCTATGAGTTTCATTTAAATCTGTTCTATGGTGCATGAGATATGTTATACACTTATAGACAGACATGCAATTAGATCAAGGCCTGCCAAAAAGTGACTAATTGTTTGCATAATTACTTTTTGCATTATTTTTGTTGTGTCCTTCACTTGTTTATCAGAGGTACCAGTTTAGTTTGGCCATTTGTAGTGACTGAACTTGATTTTCCAGACCTGAAGGTTAAAGAAACGAAAGGTGACCTGGTTAGAAGTGATGACAGAGACAGGAAGCAGGAGAAAAAAGGCGTGTTGTGTTGTCCCCACATGTGTTGACCTCATTATCACTCAGCTGCAGCTCATGCTGCAAGAATGCACTCCAGCAAACACATGTCCACCTCCAAACCCCCAGTGACCTTTGAACACACACACACATTAAGGCTCAAGCACCTATTTAACGACTGTGGCACTCAGCTCTGCCTAAAGCTCCACATCCTCCACCTCAGCCAGACCTCAGGAATCAGGCTGCAGGAGTTTTCTTTGGCCCATCAGAGAAAACAGATTCCTGCTGGAGGTTTGACGGACACAGAAATGATGCCATGGGATCAGGGGAAAGATGCTGCTAATGAAAAACACATGACTAGATCTGTGTTGCTTTCAACCAAACAATGGTGAAGTGGGTGGGAAACATCTTGCTGGGATTTTCCCAACAAGCACTGCAATGTTCCCAATTGCGATGCATGTGCAGAAATATAAATTTGTCCCATTGTGTGGGATTTTTGCTGTCTTCAGAGAACGATTCCTTCATCCTTTGGTGCGCTAAAACAAAATAACAAACTGACTCAGTTTGAACACATGAAAGAGCCTCCAGTTCTGCAGAAGGAGCTTAAGATTAAATCTGTTTGGAACAAAGCCAAACAGAGCGGGTGGTGAGGACCACTGTGGCTGGCCTGTCCACTGAAGAGGAGAGGAAAAGAGCAGGGGAGGGTTACAAATTGGGGGAGAGAGAAGGAGAGAGAGAAAGAGGGAGGGGTAGGAAAAGAGTGTGAGAGGCAGAGAGAAGTAAAGACTCTGACTTGTGACTTGACAAAAGAGGGCAGGTACCAGAGACAGGTAAGAAAGTTTATTTGTTGTTTTTGGTGCAATGAGGAGAATTTTAAGAAGAGATCAGTGTTTGAGTGTCCAACACAAAGAGATGAATTCAGAGAGGGTGGTGTTTGTGGACTGAGCTCCTGGGTTTCTATAGAAACGCTTTAAAATCCAAAGTGGTACTCTTCCCTCCGAGCAGCTGCAGATTTTACCTCCCACCTCCTCACCCCGAGGTAAAGTTAGTGAGGAAAGCTGCCTTTGCATGATTCTTTGTTTTTTAAAGAAAAACAGTAACTTTCACTGGTGCAATCATGAGGATCTTTAATGTTTTTCTGAAGCCGCTCTCAATGGTTGGCTTCCTGCTCTGCTGTGAGTCCATGTTGTTTCTAGAAGGGTGTTAACCAAAAATCCATTACAAAACTGAAAAGGAATAATTTGGAAATGCATTAAAAACCACCCTGGAATGCATGGTGATCAAGTAAATTAATTTTGTGCCAATTTCCTGTTATATAAATAAATTTAAAAAATGGTTTGCAGAGGGGAAAGAATGTAGAAAAACAAGCAAAAAATCTGTCTTGGTTTATTTGGCTGATGGTCAGAAAAAATAAGGTTTACAGACAAAATAAAGATTGAGTCAGACAAGAAAAGAGAATGTTTTCCTTTTTTTTTTAGTTTTTTGAAAAATAATTTCAGTATTTTTCACAAATAGATTAAATATTTCAAACATTTTTCCTTGGGCATTTAGCTTTTTAAAGATGTAACTGTGTGTTTTAGTCAAACATTTTTTTGGCTATTTGAGTCAGATGATTGAACTAAGCAGTAGAAGACATAACTTTTGTTCATAGCTCTGTTGGTTTGGCAAAACTCTGGGAATGACTCTGGCTAAAGGAATGCCAGGGCCTCTTCTGCCAAAACAAAATAAAAAAATTGACAGAAAATTAAGAACTGACATGAGAATGTTTGTAATAAACTATACTAGTGGAGGAACTAAAGACATATTTTTAACTCAGCTCTTGGTGCAACATAGGAGTGCACCTGTAATACTATCTTTAATCATTATGAGTCTTTTTTTATGTAACAAAACTTCATGTTTCTGCAGCTGTAGTGATTATTTTTTTCTGTCAGTTCCAACTAAATTCAGCAAGTACATCTTGAATCCTTGTATGCTTAAAGCAATAGTTCAGTTATTTTGGTCTGGGCCATAGCTTTAAGTGACCTTATAGAAATGTTTTGAAATAAAAATATCTTACCTGTTGTAGATAACCCAAACTCTTTTCTATAACTCATTTGTAGTGATTTTATTCTGACTGGGCTGATGAGCAGATAGCTAAAGACTATTTTAAAGCAAACACTAATCACAAAATATATATTATATTATATATTTATATATAAAAAGTTGCACCAGAATTTCTTCAAGCTACACTGACGTGCTTTATCTAGATGCTGTTTTTGCAACTTGTGCTCACAAATAACCAAAGGATTCTGCATTACTGTAATTCGATTTGTAATATAAAACTAGGAGCAGTGCAAAGGTAAATAACAGTGTTTATATGAGCCCCTGTGAAAGTTTTGTAAATGGAGTTGTTTTTAAGACAGCATTTTTTTGTGCATGTCTTGATCTGGCTTCAACAAGCTGTAAGTTTATGAATCTGGTTAGAAATGAACTCAATTTTTTCAAACTGACATCATTTCTAAAAGCTATCTACAACAGATAAGATATTGATTATTCAGAATCTTTCCAAACCCCACTTCAAAAGATCTGAACTGTCCTTTTAGTTGGACCAAAATCTACCTACTTGTTCTTGCTTTGGTCTAACAAACTAAACCATGTGGGAAGATCAGGAGTGTTTTAATAAAACTAAAAAATGAAAATGAATAAAAGCTTCTAAAGGCTACACAAAACCCAACAAAGATCCTAAATTTTTGTTACAAGAGGAACTAATGTGAGACTAAATTATTTGGCAGAAGTTCACATAGACTGATGCAACATCAACCTTTAAATATGAAAATGTCTTCTCCATGTAAGACAACACAATTAAATCAATGTTCTTAAGAAAACATGTAAACTATTTAAGAGAACAGATCATCAACATACACCTGACCCACTGTAGAACATGGTAGAGGTCTGTCATGATGTGGTGCCTTCTTTGTTGTCCAGCACAAAACAATAAGATTTAGTTTAAACTGACATTTAGTTCAGACCAATGCAATTTAAAATCATTATTGACAGCTTTTAATGAATTTGACTTTATGGCTACTGTAGCTTTCCTTAATGTTTAAAAAATCGCTTCACCAAACTAGTTTTGTGAAAAGTTGGGACACACTCAGCTTATAATCCTGGATTTCAGTCACTTCATGAGTCATGAGCTGAACTACCACATCCTAGTCATGTCCTGCCATAAGTCTAGTTCTTATGTGTCAAAAGTACTTACAGAGGTCACACTGAGGCTTTTGTTGTTTGCCAGAGTTTTGCTCATAAAAGCAGCATAAAGAGAAGAAAAGCTGGTTCTGGTTTTAACTGAGGCTTGATCTATAAGAGCTGTGAGGCTTTGAGTGTGAAAAGGAAAGGAAACGCCAGGGAACGCTGTCAGAGGAGCATTCAGATGTGTTTTTTCAGGCCTAGATTCTGAGTCTCAGTGCAGCCTGGATTTATATGTGATGTGTCAGGGCTTCTACTAAGGCTTTGTTTTGTGTGACCTTACTTTGTTTCCCAGAAGTTGGAATTTTATGGTTAACTTTTTGTTAAGATCATTTTCAAATAGTTTTATTCTTTGGGTGTTTCTGTTGAGAGTTTTGTTGTTTGTTTCAGTTCTCTTTTGTCAGGTTTTTGTGGCTGTTTGTTGTGTCTTCATGTCTTCAAGCTCTTCTCTTGCTTTGACTTTTTTCTTTTCTTGGAGTCTTTGCTTTTGTAAGTCCTCTTTCTTTACTCTTCCCTAATTTTTTTAGCAAAGTATTATTTTTTTATTAGTCCACTCTCCACTGCAGCCTTGTCCACTTCACTTCACACAACTTTACATGAATGTTTATCAAACTGGGTTGACTTTCCAAACACAGTATTAACTCCTGGTGTGTGAATGATGGAGGTTTATTCTGAAATGCACAGAAACTATTTGTTTATGTGAAATGTTTGCTTATTATAAACTAAACCTTAATTATGATGAAAAATATAACCATTTTTTTTCCTATTAGAACAGTGGGTTTTTTTTTTTGCATTGTTTTTTACATCTTGTAGCTCAGCTCGGCTGGTTTTCCACATCTGTTAGATATATTTTAAAAAGCTTAAATTGCACACCAACAATCCCTTCCCCTCTGCTCTCCTGGTGAAAGAGAAAACTGGGTGTGTCTCAGATGAGTCTGTAGCCTATCAATGCTGACACTCAATGTAAGCAACTTTAAAAACAAAAAAAATGTGAAACATGAGCTTTGCACAAAACACGTCACTGGTTAAAAGTGTCTAAAAGAAAAGTACTATTTGCAAACTTTAAACTGATCTTGACATTGTTTTATGAGCTGCTTAGAGGAGTTTCCACAAGGCCTCTGCCCAGGTCAAAGTGTGTTAACCTGCCACACAGAGAAATTTCCCAACCCAGTTTTCCCTCTGGGTTAGTTCTGACAATAGAGCCTTTATTTTTTTTCTTTTCTTGTCATAAGTGCTACTGTATCTGCCTTTCTTTCCCTTGACAAATTCTATATTTACTCAGCTATGCACCTGTCACTTCAATTCTTAAAATAGTTTTTACAGTCAAACCTTTTCATTTAGTGCATAAAATTGAAGGAATCAATTATCATCTAGTCTGGTATGTTTATGGCAAAGCCTGAGCTGAACATATTTATCAGTCGCACAGGAAAATCTAGAGCAGTGATTTGATAGTGACAGAAAAACAAAGCTGGTTGGTGCCGATAGGGTGGAAAGAAGAACCCCAGCCAAAAGGACTGTTTTAAAAGTGGAGGAAGGAAAAGTATAAGTGTGGTTGGATGGAGATTAAGGCTGAACAGAATGGAAACACATTTAGTGAAAAAGTTACATGCTTATTGTGTCATCCATGTGGCTCAGCTTCCTGCAGGAGCAGGTGAACAAGTGCACACACAAAGCACAGAAAACAGAGCGAGTATAATTTTAATAATAAACAATTAAGAGTTGCCAGTTAACCTAACATGTATATTTTTGGACTGTGAATGTTAACCGGAGCTCCCGGTGAAAATCCACACAAGCATTGGGAGAACATGCAAACTATGTTAAACTATAGTAACACTGTGGGACTATAGAGCAAACCTTTCAATACATTTGTCCGGTTTATTAAGCTGCTCTTTGTGTTCTGTAGGACAATGAAGGCTGGTGTGGGACTCGTCTCTTCATTGGTCCTGTTCCTGCTAATCGGAGCAGTGTTCACCCAGAGGCCTCGGCCAAAGAGGCCTACCAGACGCCCACCTACAACCAGGAAGCCTCCAGTCCGCAAACCTGTAGGCCCAACAGAACCAGAGCCTCAGGAGCCCACCGACTTCCCCCCACCCATCCTGGGCCCGCATTCCATCTTTCCCGATTGCCCTCGCGAGTGTTTATGCAACCCAAGTTACCCGAACTCTCTCAACTGTGAGAACCGCAACCTCCGCAAGGTCCCGGTCATCCCGTTGAGAATTCACTACCTTTATCTCCAGAACAACTACATCTCAGAGGTGACCGCAGAAGCCTTCAACAACGCTACTGAGGTTCGCTGGATCAATCTGGCAAACAACCGCATTCAAAGAATAGACAAACAGGTCAGAGGGCATATCGCCAATAAAACTCACAAGTTTTGAAAAGAAATTTCCCCAAAACTACTTTTACATTTCAGCAGGTATAATCTCTTCTGCAGGTCTTTGAGAAGATCCCAGAACTGCTGTATTTGTACGCGCAGAAAAACCAGCTCAAAGAAGTCCCGTCAGGCCTCCCTGCAACACTGGAACAACTTCGTCTTGACAGGAATCTCATTTCAAAGATTCCCGTTGGAGCTTTCAACAAGATGGAGAACCTGACTCTACTTGACCTGCACTACAACCAGGTGAGCCTTGCTGCAGCAGCTGCAACAAGCTGATGTGTTTCTGGAGTAGATAAGTGTGTGATACCTTCTCTGCCAGCTGAGTGACACTGGCCTGGGAAAGAACACCCTGAAGGACCTGAAGAGTCTCATGCAGCTCAACCTGGCTCACAATATTTTGAAGAAGATGCCCACTGGCGTGCCGGGTAACATCATTCAGCTTTACCTGGACAAGAATCGTATTGATGACATCCCAAAGCAAGTACACTTAGCACAAACTGCCCTATGGTTTACAAACCCTTTATTCATTTGTATTAGAACTGACCTGATGGGAAATTTTAAAGTTGTTTGTGTCCAACTTGGTTGTCTTTTTCAGAGATTACTTCAAAGACTTCACTCACCTGGCGTTTGTGAGACTGAACTACAACCAGCTGAGCGACAAGGCAATCCCCAAGACTGTGTTTAATGTGTCCACCCTGCTGGACCTGCAGCTGGCCCACAACCAGCTTACAGCTATTCCCTTCTTCAACAGTCACCTGGAGCATCTGCATCTCAACCACAACAGCATTGAGAGTAGGTTTTTCTTACATCACTGGACAGATTTTTTTATATCAAATCAACTTTTTCACGTCACACTCTGACTTCTGACTTCTGAGTTGCTTATTTTGTTGTTGTTCAGCCACCAGATCTGTCATCATTCCTCAGCTCTCTATAGGTGTTATGCTACTGTTTTCTCTTCACTAATACAGAAAACATAGAGGGAACTGTGTTCGTAGATTGTAAAATAACATTTGGAACAGTAAATTGTAAAGGCCTAATTTTACGACTTTCAAAATATAACTTGTTCATAAATATATAAGGAAGAGTTTTCATCCTAACTTGAGTCATATTGAAACAAAACATGAACAGAGTGTTGTGGCTGATAATGTTTAGCTGATTTCCCACAAAACCAAAACCGGAATCCAACAAGGAACTATTTCGGTCCCATTCTATTTAGCCTGCATTTTAACAAATGTTTAGGATTCTGTCTTTATATCAGACTTCATGCGTATGCTGATGACATGTTTATGCATCTAGTATATCTACGTCAACTAGTCTCAATTTTATAAAAAACAATCTGCTTGATTTATTGTCTCATTTCTAACCCCATCACACAGTGATCATTCAGTACTAACAGATTGGGCAACATTTTTGTTTAAAATTTGTACCTGCAACTTGCCTGGCCCTTGCTTTCCTATGCAGTTAAGTTCAATTCTAATTTCCCTTCACTGCTCCGTCTGGGATTTCTCCCATATACAAGGATTTCTTCAGTAGAATTTTACCTGGGCCAATCAGAGGGAGGAGTTTTGAAGGACAACGTTGATTTTCTGCACCGTGTCTGCTTGTAGTTTAGCAGTGGCAGTGGAGGAAGTGAATGAAGCCAGTTTGTGTTGATAAGGCTTCTGAATTAAATTAAATTTGTCTGACAAAACCTGCAGCATCATTTACAATCATCTCGTTCAGCTCAGTACTTCTCTCCTCTCAGTAGGGTTGTTTACAGCTCACGCAATTTCTACTTAGCTTCTTAGTTTAGCCTCCTTCACAGAGGAGCTGGTGCACACATACATCGCGGCCAACCGATCCAATCGTTTTAAACTTCAACAGAGGCCACGCCTCCAGCAAGCAATCGCTTCTCAATAGCCGAGAGTCCAGACCTTCTGTACGAAGCAAAGTGAAGGACAAGGGGCTGGTTTCTACCAGGCTACCTGCAAGGCAGCGGTTAATATTTTTAAAGTTGTACTAAAATGTCTTAGTTTCAGTGAAACAATCCTGTTGACACCTCACATTTACATTACAAAGATTTACTACAATAATTTAATGATAAATATTATGTGTCCTTTGTGCATATTAACTGCATCCATTGTCTTTTAATTTGGTCATGTTTTCTACATTCATTTGTCTTTATTTAGAGTTAACATTTTAGTTTTTTAATCTTGCAAATCAGCATTTTTGCTACAAACACAACAAAGGTGTTATCTGTAAAGATGCGTTGTCATTGTGTCAATGTAGTTGTGTTTGTCCTCGCTAATTAAGCATGAACCGTATGTTGATGTTTGGCTGATTGTTACCTCCAAATACCAGAATCTCAAACTGTGACTTGTATGTTTTCAGCTGCTCACTCATTATGTGTCTAACCATGTGTCAAAATGTACAAACATGCAAGATAAACAAAGGTTTCAATTTTTGTGGCTCACAATTAAAGTTAAATATAGTTATTTTTTTCCTTCCACAATCAGGGAGTATGTTTGAAAAATATTTTTAAAACTTTTTCACGTGCAACCATGCATAACCTGGTATTTCTGATTTTGTCCAACTGATAGGCATCAACGGCACAGAAATTTGTCCTTATGAAATGCAGGCCGACCTGAGTGACGACAGTCTTGTGCCAAGGCTAAGGTACAACACACTCAGACACATACTGTATAACATGGTCTCACATGTGAACTGGCCCCACAACATGATACAGGAACTAGAATAACATGTTTGAAATGACCCAGTCACTGTGACAGCATTTTGACGCTGCTGTTCTGTTGTCTCAGGTACCTGCGTTTGGATGGCAATCAGTTGCATCCTCCCATACCTTTGGATGTCATCATGTGCTTCAGACACCTTCACTCCATTGTCATTTAGGAGTCTTTCAGACATAAACCCTCACACAGATGAAAGCAGTGAATTCAGAACAACACAAACTCAGTCCAGTACAGAGTTTGAAGCTTCCACAAGCTGCAGAAATGTGTCGCTGTGGCGACACAATACAGTTTGACACAGCCAGTGTTTTCATTTTCAAAGTTGCAGCAAGAATCCATTTGTCAAGCCAAACATTTGGGTTGACTTTGATTTGAGCATACAAACTTTTAGCTTGAGGTTTGCATGGGATTTTCAGTTAATCTGTGAATTATTTTTAAAAATAAAGAAAAAAAATACAATAAGTAAAGACTGAAACCACAGGTCTACTGACAGAGAAGCAGATATAGAGCATAGTTGTGTTTGTCAGCAGATGTGGTCAGTCAGACCTGCAGACTGATTTTCAAGGTTCTCAGTGTAAAAATTGTCTTTCTGTTCTTCTTTATCATAATTTTATGTATATTATTCCTCTGTATAAAGATGCTTTGTACAAATAATAGTAAATAAAATGTATTTGGTCAATTTATTGTTTTTTTTTATTTAATGGTTTTCTTTTACTCACATGTGAGGTTATTTTATTCTTCTATCACAATTTTTCTTTTTCTCTTTTCACGTCTTAAAATAGATCAGATGGTAAAATAACTAACTTATTAAGGCTCAAAATTGTAAATTTTTTTTGTCAAAGCAATAGTTTAGATATTCTGGGATGGGATTTTGTTGAGCAGTTATGAACAGTTAATATCTTACCTGTAGAGTTTGGTTCTAACTGGACTGAAAAGCTAAAGACTGGTCTGAGCAGGGTCAAGACTACAATTAATAGCTGATATCTAAAATCAGTGCTACTCAACTGGTGGCCCACAGGCCACTTTCAGCCCACAGGTAATTTTTTTTCAGCCCGCCAATGAAAAGAATTAGAATTTATTTACATTTTTTTTTATTTTTCCATAAATTTAAAATGTATGATTAAATGCAACAAAATAAATACATTTAAAAGATAAAAGATATTAATATGTGTTCTGCTATAGTGTTTCACCTCACATTAATGGTCAACTTATTCTCCAAACTCGGGTCGTTCAGGTATTTACAGCAGATAAGATGATAACTTGATATTTGTTCCACAGAAAGTTCATTATTAGGTTGTGACGTTTTCTACCAACAGATAGCAAGAACTTTGACATCATAAATACATTTCAAAGATAAGAAAATCAGTAAAGATCAGAACATGTTTGAAATATATGTTGTCTTTCTGGTGAACAGAATGAAAGCTGTTTCTTCGAGGACCGGCTGTGTTCAGAAAGTTTCCAGACGACCTCTAGTGGTTCTCAGTACAGCAATCAAGCCAGCCTTCCTGAGTTATGAAAAGGAGGTCGCCCCTAATTTTCCCTCTTTGTTACAAATACATATTTGCAGTTTGTAGAAAAACAATGTGGGAATTTTGAACTTGATTTCCAAGACTAGAGTTCCGAGTTAACTCAAAAACACTCTGCAGGCACAGGTATTTCCTGTTTCCGCCGGGCTTTCCAGTTATTTCTCTAATCTTTGAAAAAAATTTACTGCACGTGGCTTTTCAGCCTTCACCGTAAACACGCCTGGCAGGAGTTTTTGAAAAGGCATCTTGCTTGATGGCATCTCAGAAACTGCAGGAAACAAAAAATGTGCTGACGAAAGCATTATGGGCAGGAACAAAGACAAAATGATTCTATAACATAAAGGAGCAAACAAACCAATCAATCCAAACTCAAAAGGAAGCTGAAAAGGAGAAAAACTCTTATTTATTGGATTTTTTTTTTTCCTTAAAAATAATCTCACCTAGAATTCAAAGGATTGTAAGCAAGTTGCAAAGGAGTTATTGACACTAAAATCTAATGGAAGAACTTGTGCAATAGAACAATCAGTGATAGTAGAACTGTTTCTTTGTTATGACCTGGCTACGTCACAATAGGAAGAATGCTTAATTGCTCATTTTCCTTTCAAACACACACACACAGCTGGGCTGGGAACTCCTTTAATTGCATCACGCAGTTCCTTCTTCTGAACTCGCACGTGGGAGCTCATGCAGGTTAGTGTGTTTTGTAAGTTAACAAAAAAAAAAGGTAAATTCCCCTTCAAGCTGCTATAAGAGGCGAGAGGATGGAGGCAGAGAGATACAAACTTCAGTGAGACTCGTCCTCTGCAGAAGCACACAGGTGAGTCTGAGAACAGGTGCGCTTACTGATCATGATGGCTCGGTTTGGTTGTAGAATTGTTGAGTGCTGGATATGTAAGTGGTCAGCTCTTCCACTAATATTCTTACATTGTTCATCAATTATTAACTTAATAATGAAGAAAAAGAAAGATTCACTGAGATGTCCTCATTAGGAGTAACAGTATTGTTTTATTGTAGTGCATGTCTGTTCACAGCTTAATATCAGATTTTATGTTACCCTTTAAGTGATCCAACCTTCCAAATATAGGAGTCATGGTGTTTTGGTTTAAAATGGTTTACTGAAGAGATTTAACAGAATCTGTTGCCCCCTCTCAGCTTTACCACCAGGTAACCACAATGATGCAGCTTGGCTCTTACCTCCTCCTCCTCCTCGGATGTCTGTGCAGGACCACCGAGGGTCGAACTCTGCATGTGGACGGCTGCTCTGCCAACGTTCACCTACAGGAACTGCGCAGCCATTACTCCGACATACGACAACACGCGGTGAGTTTAACACACACACATCCAATCGATGCACATTCAGAGTCATGTGTACACATTTTACTCACTTCAAACACCTGTAATGGTCAAGAACTGTTCAAATATGACAATAAATTAGGGGTGTCAAAGTCAGTTACACAAATTCTGTCAATACTTATCAAAAAATGTTACATAAATTATTTCTTATAGAAATCCAAATGACTTATTCCAAATCATGTTTCATGTAGCGTTTAGAAAATACATAACTTAACGGATAAAAAAAATAAATTAAATCTAGAAAATCACAACATTCATTTCTTAAGCCATACTCTCCATGGACAACTTTTTCATTTAGATACATTTTATCACAATCTGGCAAATCTGGTTAAAAAAAGAAAACCCTCACTTTTTTGGCTTATACAGAATAAGAGAAAAAGATACCTGAAGTCATTTTTCTGCTGCTCTTTCCAGGCCAAAATCAAAGATTACTGAAAAATTCAAACCTATTTTCACTGACTTGAAAGTTGACCTGCTTTCATATTCAATTCATATCAAGTATTACCTTTGGGGTCGAATAAAATTTTAACGAGGGCCAGATTTGGCCCATGGACCTTGAGTTTGACAAACCTGATTCTGATGTAGTCGTTTGTGATTTCCCACCAACAGCAATCAGGAGACAACGAAATCGGAGTGAAACTTCTGGATGGCTCTCTAATCAAGGACATCCAGGTGAGGCCATTTTGCTTGTTATGTCACCACTTCTGTTCTGACCCAAAATATATCTGCGGTCCTTTACACCAACACACACTAAATAACGAGTATGTTTCCATCAGAACGGCCAGACGTGCTGCTTCTTGCGTCTCGTGCTGCGCTTCTACGTTGAGCGAGTGTTCCACAACTTCGAGTCCTCGCAGCCACACCACCAGCGCTGCTCCAGCGCCCTGGCGAACGCTTTCGTCACCATCAGAAGAGATATGCACAGATGTGTAAGTCTGATATTATTGTTCTTCACAAACTAGATGTGATGATTGTGGAAGCAGCTGGAGGTGGTTCTAATCTTGTTCTGATCTGTGCAGCACTGCCACTGTGGAGAAGAAACCCAGAGAACAATCGATACAGTCCACTCCAAGTTTGACAAGGTAAACATTATTACTCACTGAACACTAAATAACAGAGCCATGCTATAGATAGATATGAATATCCAGTCTTGTTGAGAAAAACTATGATAAAATAGGATTTTAAAGATCAAACAAATAAAAGATTATGAAAAGGAACCCCTTACTGTCTGCAAAACCTTAGAAATAAACAGCGTTGACCTCTTTTGTAACAATCTATAGCAGGCATAAAACAAAACAAAAAAAAAACTAATTAAAGACATAGCTTGGTTATTTTTAAGGGATGTTCAGTAAAATAGTAGTGACACCAGTCATAGAGCATGAAGTATGGAAAAAAGGTGCAAAAGTCTTTATCCAAGCTTGAATTAACCAAACAAGTGGCATTTTATTTTTGTTTTTTTAGGTGTATAAATTAACTTGTTCTCCAAAGTGACTGAAAAAATGTTGCATTAGCCATGTTAAACCTCAAACATAATGACACTGTTTTTAGTCTGTCATTGTTTTCTCAACCAAGTGACGGCGTTACATGAATGTAACTGCTAGCTAACCCTACGCTCGGCACACATATATTCACAAAATATCACCAAACTTGTTCTGTTGTGAAACAGCAAACATCATGTAAAAATTTAGTTTTAATATTTAATGGAATAAGTTGTTTTAAAAGCCTGAAAAACAGTTTGTTTTCTGTCCTTTTGTTCATACTTACTGCTCTATGGCTCATACTGATCATTCAAATGGTCAAACTAGCCTTTTAATAGAATCTCTTGTTTTAGTTGTCAGTGATGAAATTATTCACATATCATCATTAAACCTATTTGCTCTCTTCTCTTCTTCTTCCCTCTGATCAGCTCCAGATACGACCAGCAGCACATAAAGCGGTGGGAGAACTGAACACGGTTCTAGACTGGCTGGACGGACTGGAACAGAAACTATGAATATGATGTTAAACCTGGAGAACAATGACGACTTGTTCAAATCCCCCTTCGTAGCATTTTGCATTTCGCTGCTGGTACTTGAATTAAATTAAAACTGTAAATGTTTTTATCCACTGACACGTGGACCAATTGAAATGTATTTATTTTGAACAAAATTTTTAGATGTAAATAAGTTCATTTTGTTTTTTATTATCAGATTGTAATGTAATATATATATATATATTCCAAAAGGTTGTGTTTGGGACTGTGATAAAGATAAAAGTAAAAAAAACTTACATGATTATGTTGTGTTTCGTTTCAAAGTCATGTCTGGGGTACATCACCATCTAGTGGTGCCGTTAGAAAATGTTTCAAAGACTAAAAAAAAAAACCTATGGAATCATTACTCTTGGAAGATGTTCTTTCAATTGTTGTATATTTGAAAAAGAATTTACAAAATAGTGCTCGCAAATCTATTTTTAAAATTCTAGCATCTATAGATAAGTGGAAGCAGATGAGATGGATAAAATTCCAACCTTCTTAGGAAACAAAGAATGGTTGTTATCAGTTATAACTGCTATTATTTAAATCGGAGGAAAACATGGAATCACTGTAATTTGCTGTTCCAACACAAACTCCCACATCTAATTAACCTTCAGTTAAAAGAGTTTTAACACCTTGGAGACATGTTGCTCAAAGCAGAATGACATGAATCTGGTATCTATTATAAGATGTTGGTTGAAACACACAAAAAAAGAAGAGTAATCAGTACAAAATGCTGGAAAAGATGTTGATTGTTCTCAGTCGGACAAAAGAAGAAGGTTGAAAAATAAGGGAAGCAAACTGGTCGACAAAGAAAGAAATAAAAGCATTAAGATGGAAAATGTTGAAGACACTAAATGAACAAGAAAACAAAAGTGAAACAAGTTAACGAGCCAATGTTTTTGAAATAAAGAAACTGCGTAAAATAAATGAGGTTTACAGACAGAAAAGTCTAATAAAAGTATCACAGACAGAGGTGGATAAACTCAGAAAGCAGGCAGACACATAGAGCTTGGTAAATAAAAAAACTTTCATTAAAATAAACAAACCTGAAAGGACAGAAAAAGCAGGCGAACTGAGATGTGATAGAAAAAACCCATCCAATGATTTGCTGAGGTGGTGGCAGGAAACTGATTATATGAAGCAGAGGTAACGAGGTATTGGGGACAGCTGCCCTAATAGGAGACTGAACAGGTGACTGACTGAGAACAAACAGAAAGCTGACCAAGCAGAAAAAATTACAAAAATGATAACACAACAAAGATCTACATCTGAAACACATTCATTCATTATCTATATCTGCAGAACACCCAGAGCATGACAGAAAGTCTGCATTTGCACACAAACAAAAAATAAAAAAGGTGACAGTGAGTTAAAGAAAAGTATTCATGGGCTGTGGCTGAATGGATGAAAGTGTCCTCTCAGGTAAACCAAGGAGAGAAATAGTAGTTGTTACATTTTCTCGAGTCCAAGGTTCCAACCTGCAAACTCTGACAACAACAATACTTAATGAAGACGGAACTGCTAACAATGCCTCAGAGATATTATGCTGTTATAAAAGATAAAAATGTGGTGCAACGAAGTACTGATGGAGCAGTGTTTTATTCCACTTGTCTACTTTTAAGGCACAAACTACACAAAGCTGTATATGCTGCCATGGTCAAACAATGACTGGACTGAAAATGAGTTCAAAAGCAGCAAAAGTTTAAAGAAAAAACAAAAAAAATCTTCAGAAAGCCTGAAGAATACAATCGACCAATTAAAAAAAAAAGAACTCTGTCTCCTTTGAGGCTAAAAACAAGAAAACTAGAGTTAATCATTTTGACACAAATATAATAATAAAATGTAATATATTGTATTTGTGTATACCTACTTGTATTTGCTGTTTCTTGTCTTTCACAAAGTAATCAAAACTTTAACATGCAAATTAATCAAACAAGTATTTTTTGTACAATGCTTTGATTTAATTAAAAAAGTATATTTATATTCTCAATGTTCTGAAGGTTATCTGAAACTGAAGCATCAGTGTTTGAGTCACCACATGTTTATCTACAGGTGTCCAGCAGGTGGCAGCAGAGCACCTGATGGATGATGCTATTTTAAATAGATTGATTTGACTGCTTTATGATTTTAGTGTTCTTTGAGCGTGGTGCAATGGTGTTAGTCCAGTTGTGTCATAAGTATTAACATAAAGGTGAGACTGACAGTGCATTGCAACTTTAATAATCTTTTTATTTCAGCTGTTCCCTCTTTGAGGGTCAACACAGCAAGTCTTCTGTCCACACTCCAACTACATCCATGTCCTCTCTAACTGCATCTATGTCTCCTCTTTGTCTTTTTTTTCTGGCAGCTGCATCCTTCTACCAATATACACCCTGCCACCCGTTTGTCACAAATCACTCCTGAAACTTTTCTCCATGCACTTTTAACAATAAATTAGGAATTTCTCAAAAGAGATCCAGACAAAACTGACCAACTCACAAACTCTCTGAGTCCAGCTGATATATATTTATTTTAAAATGAAAGTCAAACTGGAGGCAGATCAGGTTAAACTTTTTTTTTTTTTTGAAAGCATGTGATTAGTGTCCTTGACTGACAATGTGGCAATTCTTCAATGAAGACCGAAAAGTGTTGTGCAGAAGTTGCAGGAAGTCCATAACGGGCTCTATGCCACGGACTTCCGTTCTAGCACTTCCGCATTTTTTAGCCACCAACGAGACTTCCGGTTCGCATTCAACACTGCGTTAGAGATGCCTTTTTTCACTCTACAACGACTGTTAATCATGTCCACAGTGCAAGATTTGCATGTTACATGTACCAACATTAACACA
>JARVJO010000365.1:21574775-21605888 GCA_031762555.1 Cynodonichthys magdalenae
TTTTTTCCGACCCCGGCCGGGCCCGGATTCGAACCCGGGCCTCCCGGGTGCAAGACCGCTGCCTTACCAATTGAGCTGGTGGATGTATATATATATATATATATCTATATCTATATATATATATATGAGAAATTTTGTAATTGATCAACTGAATGTTTGATGTTATAAGTTAAAACAGAGAATGGGTTGGTGTGTGTCTTATCCTGTATTCTGTCTATAGCCAAAACAAAATGAGTTACGTTCTGACGTCTAACGTATAGTTACCACCTTCAGGGGTGTAACCCGGAAGAGACTGAAGAGGTTAAAAGTTTGAATCATTAAGAAGTGTTTTAGAAGTTGTTAGTGTTTTGCAGAGTGTTTTGGCATGTGCATACGTATTTACCTCTTTTTATATGAAGCCCCTAAAAAGGGTTTTATGAAAGAGTGGTCTTACTTACTGACAAAAACAGGAAGGCTCATTTGGAGTTTGCCAAAAAACATGTAGGAGACTCCTCAAATGTTTGGAGGAAGGTGCTCTGGTCAGATGAGACCAAAATTGAACTTTTCAGCCACCAAGAAAACCACTACATCTGGCACAAAATCAGCACATCTCATCACCCCAGCTGTAACTGGGTGGCTTTACACCTTTATGGGGGTGAAAAGTTATGCACACTGAAATTTTCTGTTG
This sequence comes from Cynodonichthys magdalenae, assembly GCA_031762555.1. NCBI lineage: Eukaryota > Metazoa > Chordata > Actinopteri > Cyprinodontiformes > Rivulidae > Cynodonichthys > Cynodonichthys magdalenae. The sequence goes on from JARVJO010000365.1 coordinate 21,575,443, forward strand.
TTTTGTCCTATTTGTTGTTTGCTTCCCAATGAAAAAAATAAATAAATAAATGTAGCCATGTTTTGTAAATGAAATGATACTGTAGTGGAAACATTATTATTTGCCCAGTCAGAAACACAAGTGATCCAAAATAATGCAAAAGTAGTCCGTGAATGGCCATCAGAATTTATTGACACACACACGTCATGTTACATCCGGTATGTGTGTCCCGATTCAGTCTCAGATACACTTATTTATACAGAAATGTTATCAACGCAGACAATGACGGTAACACAGCTGGCCCCGAGAGAAAGAGAACATTTGATAACCTATCACAGCAAGAATGAAAACTCTTTGGCAGATCCTGTAAAACTCTTTGTCTGTGAGAAAACAGAAGATAAACAGTTAAGTTTTGATGACATTTTAGGCCAGGAAAAGAGGTCACTGACTCTTAGCCTGAGAAGAATCAGAGATGTATAAATGTTTCCAATGTATAAATTATTTTCTATCACAATACAAACCCTAAAATAATCCATTTTAATTCCTTGACGTGAGGGAAAAAAAACATGAAACATGGCAAGGGGGTGAATACTTTTGAAAGGCATTTGACCCAAATAGAATGGTTTAAATGTGAAAAAGAAGGATTTAAAAGCATGATTTGCCTCATTTAAGTCGATGTTAATTTTATAATAATTAAAATATTCACATATTATTATTATTATCAATAGTATATATTATAATAAACACATAATACCTCAAATACATCTAAATGATACAACTTTCAACATTAGTTGAAAATTAATATTAATAAGGGAAAAAAATCAATAAAATGAGGGAATAAAAGCCAAGCTCCTGCTTTTTTTATCTTTGGTCTCTGCCTGTCTAGATTTCCCACTCCCAGGAGGTCTTTGTAATCCAATAATCTATCTTAATCCAAACTGAGATTACACGAGTTGAAAGAGCTACTTTGTGTACAAGATTAAACTCAGTCATATATAGTTTACGGCACATTTCTATGTGCACACCTACATATATTTGTTCATATTTACAGATTCTAAACTGACTGTGTGAAGCGTTTGTTGTGCTGTGGACGGGTGGGGTGGAAGAATGGTCCTTCTCAACAAGCAGCTGTTCCCGCAGCCTCCCTCTGCTCCTTCATCCCTCCACTGCGCTCTCTGTGCATTAGCAGGGGGTCACTCCAGTGCTCTTTAAATCCTGGCAGTCTGATCCCTGTCACGTTTCACCTCAGCCTACTGCCCCACTGCCCCCTGTGGCAAGCCTTGCCAACAAACACTACGTATTCTTTGGTTTATTGACTCTGAGACACAGCCGGCCTCTCATCCACCAACACTTTGACCCACAAACCCTCAATCTGGAAAATATCCTTTACGAGGCAGCTCAGTTTTAATCAACATCCTCTCCTTTTTTCTCATTGCAAAGCCGAAAGAAATTAACTCTGAGTGACTTCTGCACTGATCATCATGTGTTCCTAGAGTCTCGTGCAGCCACAGTCCTCCACGCCACGCTATTTTTAAGCTGCCCAGCTGGCACTTCAATCCCCCCCACCCCTCCTCCTCCCACCTACCAACACCACAGATGCACACACCCACATACAGTAGTATGTGTAAGTGCATGTGTGGGGCTACTATGCCTTTGCCTCCTCGATGCCCTTGTATGGTTGCGTGACCCACAGACCAGCATGCTGCTGCTTTCCATTCTTGGTGCCCCCCCTGCTCTCACCGCGTTTTATTCCTCGCAGCTATTATCATGTCCTGTCACGCCTTCTGACCTGCCGTCGCTCTGTTCCCATCACATGTACAATATGTCCACCCGCCTGCTTCTGTATAACATGTCCCCTGTTTTTCACAGAAGCAACAGAAAGGATTTTGGACCTTTGCAGTAATACATTTCAACAACTGACAGGATCAGTGTATGGTGGCATTAAGCTCTGAACTCTTGAACTTGGACTTAATGCACCTAAACAGCCTGGTTGAGGAACTGTGGAATCATAAGACCTGATATGATTTTAGTTTTTATTTTAGTTTTATTTTATTTTATCATGATGTAAGACAATGACACAGTTGCTTATAAATATAAAGCTACATCTAACCGATAGCTCATTATAAAAAAAAACAGAAATTTGCGCAAAGGTCTTGCAATTGTCATTTTAATCTACATGTTAGGCACATGTGTCAAATTAATGGACAAATTGTGGCCTACCACAGCATTTTATGTGGCACCCAAGAGCTTCAAAGATGTATTAATGTCTTAAAATAAACTTTAAACCCAGCATTGACAATAAACTACATCTCCCATTATATTAAATTCTTCTTTTTCACATTTAAATCATTCAAAGTGGCTTTGCTTATTTTACCTGCAAAATGACAGCATCCCACCACTAGATAGAGGTCCACAGGGTTCAAAATTAGCCGTCAGCTTGTGAAATTTGCCATATAAAATCTTCATGTCAATGCATATTTGCCAGCCCAGTTGGCCTAGGAAGTGGGAATTTTCCACTTTTAAACTGGAGTGCCCCTCCAGTGGGAATTCCCTGTTGGAAAGTGGGAGAGTTCAGAATTCAAGTTGGCCGCTACTCACCCCAACTCAACAGTGAGTAAAATGTTCTTACTTTTACTTTTAATAGAATTTCTATAGTATTTATTTCACATTTAGTCAGTTGTGAATGTAGTACTTGTCAGTGTTTATAAGAGGATGTGTCGAAACGCTGTTTCTATGCAGGAAATACCATGTAGAGCCCAGTTATTGTCTGTTAGCAGTGCTCAGCCATAAAATTGAGACAAGGAACGTGACGTTTCAGTCACTTCTGATCTAAGGGATAGTACAAAGCAAGAGATATCCTGAACCAAACTCTTCACAAAGGTCAGAAACAACAAAGTTCAAATCTGAATAAAAAAAAAAAACAACTAAACATTTCACTATTAAATAAATTCATTCTTTATACTAACTTTTATCCGCTGGGTCACAGGAAGTTGGTGTTTTCCCCAGTGGTCACTGTGTGAGAGGCAGGGCACACTCTGGACAAGTCTCCAGTCCATCACAGGGACACAGAAAAGTTGCAGAAGGAGATTAAATGCACTGAGAAGTCATCAGACTGAGACACAAACTTACAATAATCTGCTGAGGTGGAAGTTAAAACAAATTAGTATAAAGGATAGGACTGACAAGGAGAGTAGATGCAGACAAGATTAGGCTGAAGCAACCCTTCAGTGGTTTATGGACAAACATTGGACAAACATTGAATGGTCCTGTCAAACCCTGGACCTGAATCCAACTATGAATTTCTTGTTGCACACAAGCGACACTCATCATACTTGAAGAAGCTGGAGCAGTTTAGTCGACAGTTCAAGTGTTTGGACGAACCAAAGTCATGGGGATATATCTGAAGAAGACATGCTGCCAAAGTAATAACTCTGAAAGGGTAAAAAGTTGTTCAAGCAGTTATTCAAGTTTTTTCTTTGTTTTGATCCTATTCATTTAGAAGTTATATTTGAACAAAACACCAATGGGGGGGTGAACACTTTTTACAACCTACAGGACATTTAACTTTGACTTCCAACTTTATCCACTTTATCCCAAAAATAAATTACATTTGTTCGCATATAGACATGAAAATAGATTTTAATACAATTTTTTTCCATTTAATAATCAGTCAAAGTTAGATTTCTGTTGATGAATTAACCATTCATTCATTATCTTTACCCACTTCTTCCTTTTAGGATCACTGGGGTCACTGGTGCCCATGTCCAGTAGTCACTGGGTGAGGGGCAGGGTGCACAACACATTGTACAAAATATAAAATATTGAGCTGTAGCGACACCGGTGGACAAGTTTGTTACAGTTGGACAGAGTCAGTCTAGCCGTCTAATCTTTGTTCACTCACTGAGCGACCTAGTTACTGACCGATATGAGAATAACATTGATCTGAAAAAAATTTTTTGTCCAACTGTATTTTTTAACGGCGGGTGTTTAAAGGTTGAACAGACCTTAATCTAAAAACACAACCAAAGAAAAATGTTTTATGAATACGTGCGTACATTTTAACCTGTAGAGGTCAGATTGGTTTGTGATGAGGTTTTTGTTACATTTGCTACCTCCTTTGTCAAGACCAGTAGTCCTTGTAGGAACCAAAAGCTGATCACAATATGGTGAAAGGTTTTGGTTAGGACTAAAAGCAGAGGTGTCACACCCTCAAATGGCCAGTTGTAATAAACTTTGACTAAATAGCATCACATTTCTCGTCTCATTACTACAGCTGAGGACAAACAATAGCTGAGCTCTACATGGTATCTCGTGCATAGAAACAGTGTTTTAACATGTCTTGTAAACACTGAAAAGCATGACTGACTAAATGTGAAATAAATTTTACAGAATTCTGAACTCTCCCACTTTCTGACAGGTTATTTCCCACTAGAGGGATGCTCCAGTTTACATTTACAATGAATAAACAACTAGCTGACATACTGTAAATGCAGTGAATTGGCAATTTTACACTGCAAAATTCACCGGCTATTAGCTACTGGCTACTTTTGAATCCTGTGCACCTTCACCTAGAGGAATGTGGACTTTTAACACAGTGATCTAACTGGATAGGACATATAAAATGCCATGGCGGGCCTTGAGTTTGGCACATGTTAACTAAAGTGTGAATTGGGGTGGGGGGTTAGGGTTAGTTATGTTGTATGTTCATGTGTGTGTACTTGTATTTGTTACCTTTTAAAGACCGTTTCTGGTATACACAGCTACCTTGTTGAGATCAGTTGTCCTTATAGGGACCAAAGACTGGTTGGGTTGGGGGTTTGGTTTAGGACTATGGTATGAATTGAGTTTAGGTTAGGTTTAGGGATAGGTATGTACTGAGGGGCTTAGGTTTAGGTTAAGGGGTCAGGTTTTGGCTATAGAAATGACTGAACATGAATGGAAGTCAATGAACAGGATAGAAATACAAACTTGCGTGTGTGCACCAATGTAACCCTAACATTTCAGGCATGTTGAACAATTGAATTATTGATGCTCGACTGATCCATGCTTTCAGTCTGCCTGAGTTTGTGTGAAAATATGAGAAAAAAAAAATGAGGTTAAAGCTAAATGTGATCATCATTTGATTCCTGAGGAGGAAATAGTCTCCTCTCCTCAGTGGGTCAGTGTTTTTGTCACGTCAGGACTATATGGAAACTGAAGCTCGTGTGCTCCACAGTGGAAAAAATGTTTCTTCTGAAAACAATTCTCTGAAGCGCTGGCTCCGAGCAGTCAGAGATGAATCAGAGCAAGAGAACACGGGGGCGGAGTTTAGCAAATGAGACTTCCAGATGAATACAAACATGTAAACAAATTTATAGATATTCATAGACTCTGCTGGTGCCACTATGCCCTGGAAACACTGCCTCATAATGTGCCATTTATTCCCCTCAGGGAACACATCTATAGACCTTCTGTTCCTGATAACAAAGTAACACATTATGTTCTTGTGAAATTGATTTAATTCAATGAATCAGTTTTCCAAGCAGCCACTTCTAAAGTCACTGCTTATAAGTTGATATAAAAGCATCCAAAGAACAGAACATTTAACTAATGTCCACCAATCTTCAGTCTTAGTGAGGAGCAAATAAATTAAAATTAAATGGAAATCCTTTGACCCACATTGATTTGTATTCTTGGAAAGCAGTTTCAGAAAAAGTCCAAACAAGTTAAAAACAGAAAAACATGTGACAGAAACTGATAAGTCATTGTTTACTTTGTTTCGGAGCACAAGAGTCCATGTGGCATATGTCCACCTGGAAATGAAAACTTTTTGTTCGGTAGTCTGTTAACGGTTCGGTGACTTGAATTTCGTCACGAGTGTTTACTGAGACGAGCAGACGACGATGTTCTTAAAGTTCAAGATTTCCCTGGCACCCCACGTTTATCTTGTCTTCTGCAGGAAACACGAAACCAACTGTAAATATCCGTTTTACCCAGCAACAGAAGGGATGAAGGTGCTTCACCAGGACATGGGAGTCTGCGAGAGTCTGCAGAGAAATGTTTCAAGTGGATGGTCCTGAGAGGCCATGGTTATCAGTAGTGATAGTTTGGGAGCATTAAAGAATGTTTTTATTTTTATTCATAGAAGTCAAACCGCTGCAGTTTTGCTGGTAAACTGAGCTGACATTAAAGTGGGGATTTGTTGTTATTTTGAGCAGCATTACTAGAGATGAGGCGAATGGCTTTTTGAAGAGATCCAGATCTTGACGAGCCATTCAAAAGAGCCGTTCGATTTTGAATGGCTTATGTCATCATGTAGGGATCTACGTCGTTACATTCGGTGAACTCGATGACGTCATCACGTCACGTGAGCGTAACTATGTGTTTTATCGAGTCAAACCCCCTTCCTCCTTTCCCCTTGAGCTGCTGGGCTCCACCACTCTGCCTGTTTCCTGCAAAAAAGGGAAGGAGGAGCGATCGTGTCTGTGGTTAAGGAGGAAGTATAAAGATATCTCCAGGAGCATAAAAAATACTACAAACAGCTGTTTACTACCCGTGACTCAAACCATATTGTTTGTTGTAAGGAAAGATTCGGATCATTCATGAAAGTCACATCTCTAAGCAACACCAAATTCAGCATTGATTTATTTTAAAACCCTTTTAATGTGAAAAATGCACGATCCCCACAGACAGATAAAACCGCATTAAGACTTTGCTAACTGTTCAACACGGAAGTGGGTGTGCCATAATTTGGTCTTTTATTGCATCATGCACTTATTTTGTTTTTTCTATCAGTTAAGAACATATGTTTGTATATACATTTACAAATTTCTAAATAATTTCATAAAGTGAGGTGAATGTTTTCGCTCAGATATAATGGATGCTAAAATATCTCAACAGTTGCTCCTTCAGCAAACCTTTTCTCAAACTTCTTTTCTTGAACAAATTCAGGGATCAAGATATTGATGGATTCACACATCACAGACAGTTCCATGAAGTGCCAAACTTCCCATTGTTCAACAAATATGATGGCTTCTACAAGACAATGGTTCTGAATGTTTTCCAAAATCCATAATTCTCCACCTAAAAAAGTGCAGGAAGCTGTAGTTTCAGTTTTATCCTGTGACTCATGATGCTTTACCCTAAATATTAAGAATGTTGGTATTTTGTTTATGTTGAAATCAAATAAATAAGAAAACATAACATGAGCTGACCATTTCCTAACTTCCATCAATCTTCCTCTTGATTTATTTGACCAGACTGTGGAAAATATCTCCTGCTGAGCTCTGACTGGGTTAGGGTTTACAAAGATTGCGAGATGATAGCGTTGATGTGACCTTGGAGCTTCTTCCCGGAGTGTTACCATGCAGACCTGCTACCTTAAGGCTATAAGAGACTGGTGGTAAAAACACATGCAAACCTTACTGACACACACACACACACTTTCAGAAACAGACACACATTGGATTAAACTTTAAAGACTGAAGATGAGTCATCCTCTATTCTTATCGCAGATGGGACTTCAGCATGTCATGTAAACAAGGCAGGAGGACCAAAAACCTAAATGCACTAAGAGAACTAATATATTATGTGTTGCAACAGACGAAGTGGGAGTTTCACCCTGCAGGAATACGTCACAGGTCTCAGCTGACAACATGCAAAATGCACAAATTGATGGTTCAGTGCTGGATTCTTGAAGCTCTACCCCACCTCTCCCAGCGATCTGCATCTGCTCAGCCTGTGCAGACATGTGCTTCGCTGTGCATATGTGTGTGAGCTCAGCTGTGAGTGTGTCACTGTCAGCATATGACTAAGAAACAGTGGGCTGCAGTCTGTTTTTGTGCATGAAGGGACATGTGTTTGTGTGTGTGTACAGAGGGACAGAGACGAATGTGGCGTTCTCGCCCGCTTCGTCTCTCAGCTGTCCCAGTGGACCGAGGCCAGCCGACACACACATAGCTCTGGTGTGGCCCGGTCTGCACCCTGTGACCCTGCAGACGTGTGTGTGTTTGAGCGGACCGTCCATCTCAAACTTTGGAGCAAACAAAAGGCAGCTGTAACAGGAGAGCAGAGATGTTCCGATGAGCCTAGTTGTCTTTGTGCAGCGCAGACATGGTCCTCCAGCTGAGGTCCAGACAACTCAGGTTTCTCTGGTGGATCTGGACCACCACATCAAAAATCTCACAAAAAGATGGGTTTTGAGGTGATATGGTATGTGTGGAACATGCCCCCAAAGATGTGAGAAAACACTCAAAGCACACCTTTAATGTTGGCCAGTTTTCAGCAGCACAATGGTTCAGTGGCTGCCTCACAACAAGAAGGTCCTGGGTGCAATCCTGTTGGGACCTGGGGTCTTTCATCCTTTTTCTTGAAGGGTTCTATAACATACAACAGGGATGCCCAAACCTTTTCCATGAGAGGGCCAAAATTAAAATATATTTGAGGGCTGCGGGCCAAATGCAACACTATAATACATGAAATGCAAATACTTTTTAAGTAAGGTCCTTGGGACTTTTCATAAATTGATAAAAATATTAAATGTGAAAATCTACATGTGTGCTTAAATTCAATCTAAATGGTTTTTTTTGTAGTTACTTTTATTTCATGTTTATTCTAATAAAATTCAAAGCTAAAGTAAGCATGAGTGAAGATCTGCACTACAGCCCCTTCTATAGTCATTGGGCCAACGAATGGAATGACTGTGTTTCTACATAAAAGGCCAAATTAAATGGGCGGCTGCAGAGTGGTTGGGGGAGTTGTCCTGGAACTGGTAGGTCGCCGGTTCGATCCCCCGTTCAGGCTGTCTCAGTTGTGTCATGGGCAAGACACTTTACCCCCAACGCCTCTGATGTGTGTCCCATTAGTGTATGAATGTGATTAGTGATTAGTCTCTATAGATGATTGTATATGTTAGCTTTGTAGAGACTGATACACAATTTTCCCGTAAAATGAAAGATACAAAAATCAGTGTTTGGTGAAGTTCTTTATTGGGCATTATTTTATCCCAACATTTTACCAGCAACTTCAACCATATGTTACTGTGCAGAGGTTTTGAACCAGCCACCCTACCCCCCTGTCTCACTGTTGTTAAGCACACTGGTCCTCTTAAATAGATCATCCTCTCGCAGCCATCCTCATATTAACGTCGTGAAGAAATCAAGGAGAATAGATGAGAGACAGAGACACATGTTTACTCATCAAGCCAAACACGTCGCAACAGGCAGGTCAGGATTTCTTAACCTGCGTGGTAATCAGAAACCTGTCAGCACCCTGCCCCTCCCCGGTCCACATTCAGGACCAGAGAGCCTGCTGAGGCTCCGTGGGGTCTGCAGGGCTGGACTCTTCTAATGAAGGAGGAGAGGAACTGATGTGTGGGCTTCTACTGGTAAAAATCAGTGTGTCAAAGTGGAGGTAGAGTTTCCAACCATATGGTCAGAAGGTGACTGGGTTATAATCTAATGGGATTGATCTAATCTACTTTTACCTGACTGCGAACAAACAATATCCATGTCAGAGGAAGTCTTGTTTAAGTTGTTAAAAGAAATTCAAGTAAATATTAATTACCCAGTTTCTTGCAATGAGAATGGGACAAGAGTTATTTGATCAAATAATGTGTGCAATCTCATGCAAAATTGCGAGATCTCACATGATCTGTTAGCTCCTATTGTATGTGTTGAGGATGACTCTCAGCTAAAACCACAGCAAATCTCAGCTCAATGTCGGTAAAACTGACTGACATAGTTATTTTATGCGTTGGCCTGAGTTGATTAGCTTTGGGAACTACCCTGCATGTGGGTTGCTTTTAAAAAATAATGGAGTCAACATCTTTGGGAACGCAGTCCAAAGGGGGTAAAAATTTTTCATCTAAGGCTAAATATCAGTGTAGACGGCCAAATAAATCACTGCCAGATTAAACCCAGGTATAGTTTGGCGCAGGCCAGCGTATACCCCAAGCCAGGCTATACCCCTCATAACAAACATTTAGAGATTTAGGACTCAGTTAACTTACCTGACAAAGACAAATAATTGCAAATCCACTCAGATTAGCCATTAGTTCGTCAGTCTGTCATTTCTCCAAATTAAGGTTATTTAAGGAGCGATCTACACCAGGTAAGATATCGCTTATAAGCTTTCCACAAAAACAAAACATACGATATTTGTTCATGTATAATACGATCATCATTTTCTTAGCTTAAAAAAACTTCTAATCATCAATATAATACTACACCTCATGGATGACATGTACTAAAATAAGCTCTAATCCCATCAAGGCTAACAGAGTCGTCCTTCTGCTCTCAGATAGTTTGCTTGTTTGTTCAGCTCCGCCTGTTATTTGATTAACAATGTCAGTGAGGACAAACAGACTTTGAGCTGATGACAGGAAGGAGCCACACCCAGAAACTAAAATAAATAAATAATAATGACCCATATATGTGTTTTAGGATCAAAATTATAGCAAAACCTCAACAACTTATGAACTCACATTTGTTTTGTTTTCTGCGTGAGATAATGTTGTTCAACTGGTTTCTCCTCACCTTTCCTCTTGCATACGTGTGTGTGTGTGCGTGTGTGTGTGTACATGGCTTTCCTTCCCTCAGGCACCTGTCTACAAGTGAGAACACCCATGAATAATATTCATCTGCATGTATTCATGTTTTCCACTCTTCTTCCTTCCTGGATTCAAAGAAAAGAAGGAAATATCAGGTTTTAAAGGAACACATTTTTAAATTGAGCTAACAACCCAAACTGATTTCCCAGACGTGTCATTCAATCGTGTTTTCGGTCAGCTTAGCGCTTTGAGTTACAGAGGCTGACCAAACGGACACAAAAGGACATCTGGATGTATTTCCCAGAACGATGGTGTTGTGCTCCTGAACTTGGCTCCACACAAATGAGATCCGTTTCACGTGTCGCCTCAGGTCAGATTAACAGCAAACACTACGTCATCTGTTTACAGAGACGGGGGATAGGCATTCCTTCAACTGATGCCAGACCTTTAATGATTCTGAACTTAAATGGCTTAACAACCAACAAAAAGAGTAAGAATTTTATTTTATATTTTACCATTGTTTAACCAGACAAATCCCATTGAGATTACAGATCTGTTTTTCATGGGAGGCCTGGAGGCAGCCTGTTATACATGTTTTTGTGAAGAATTAGTGACTGACTGTAAAATCAGCTGTTTATAGATTTAAAAGTGACCTGGATGGTTTGTGTGAACTTAAAACGATCAGATGACCTGAGATAATTCTTATCACAAGCTTTACAATGGTTTCATAATCTGTCTAAAATGATCTTTTATAACATTTCGTAATGAGGAAGTGCCAGAATTACAGGTCACTGGCTCATCAGTTTCACGTTAAATTCAGTTTGTAACTCTAGCAGTGCCTGTAATCATTTCCATTCAGACTATAACCTGGAAGTTAGACCAGAATTGGTTTTGTTTTGTAACACAGACTGGCAGGTGTCAAGTGGCAAAGAACACTGCAATGGATCCATCCTCTGAGGAATGATTATTCCCCCATTCATCCACCGGCTCAGTCACAACATACAGACATTTCATAAGAAAACTCACTCCAAAGCAGCAAGTTTTACTAAAACAGTAGTTTTTTATTTTTTGTAAAAAAAGAAACTATCACAACTTCATTTGATTACTGTACATTTTTTTCATCTTATAGTCACTCAGTCAGGCTGTGATCTCATGCTGAACACCAAGCACTCGCCTACTAACACATCATTAGCCTAACACGTTAACACACTGTATCCTCTTTGTTCAGGTTTTTACATCCTTTTGATAATCTGGAGTGAAAAGCATTAAAAACCACTTCTATGTGTATAGTTATATTTATATATATATATATATATAAAACAATATGGAGACCAAGTTAAAAATCCCTGACGGTGTCACTTAGAAATATGAGGGAGGAGAGAAAGCACTCTTTAAAAACGGTGTGGTCCACATCAACATGCACCTGACATGTTTTCGTGTATGTTTCGGACAGCACCAGAATTCACTATTTATGCATGTTAAAGAGGTTCCCTGCCCTACATGATGAGACAGAAGCGAGGGGCGGGGGGGAGATACGGCTGTCAGAGACAGAGTGAGGGAGGGGGGGTTAGAGCTGAGTGAATCTAGGTCAGAATGTGGTGCATGCATACCCCCACACACACACTGCAGAACATCAGAAACTCTTGCTCCTGGTGGACAGAACTGCATGCGTGTTCATCTTTTGGAGAGTCACAGTAACAAAACAAAAGTAAAATAACAATAAAAAAAGATGTTTCCCTGAGAAACCCTTCATTCTTCAGTACCTTTAGAAACATTTCTTCCACCACTGGGCCTGTCATCTACACCTCTTCCCACCCCCATTAGAGAGAAACAAGGGGGAGGGGCTTAAATTCAAACATACCTGCTCCTCCTAACTTGGCCTGTCGTGATAAATTTTGCCGGGTGATAGATAAATTGCATCAGAAATTATCGCAATAAACAATAATGTTTGGAGACCGTTTCAACCTACGCTACTCCAAATAAAATTGATCAACCTTGTTTTAATTTAGCGTTTCATTAAATCGATTTATTGCGACAGGCCTGCTCCGAACACCCTGAGACAACCTTATCCTCGCCTCGCATTATCCGTTTGTTTTGGAATACAACCTCCACGTTCAACCTCACGTGTATCTACGTGCACCGACTTGTCCCGTGAAGTACAGAGCGTGACGGTGACACCTTTGTGACAAAATTTGAGCGGCACTACTGTTCTCCCAGAACCCTCTCCTCCCCACTGTTTTTTTTTTTCCACAGGAGGAAGAGGAGGTCGTGGGGGTAAAGACTGTAAATAAGTTGTCTCGTGCCCTTTTTTTTTGGACAGTAGCACCACAGTGCCGACGCAAACACACACACATTACCGTAACTCGATGAGCTGACATGCAAGCACCAGGGTGGCAGGAAAGATCGACAAAAATGACAAAATTGAATGCCTTTGTCATGATTCAATAGGAAAATCGCCAGTCCTGTAAAACCTGTTTAAAAGACATTTATATTCCGCAAAGAACGGATCCTTACCCAAATACTAAAACATGATTTTTTTAAAAATCAGATCTTATTTGAACTTTAACATAAAAACGTATAATCTCTGTAGCCCTTTTCAAGTTTCACATGTCTGAAAATGGCGGCGGTCTGTGTAAAATGGGGCAAGTGACAGTGCAGGTGTGCGTTGTCTGTTTGCTAAAATACAAAACACTCGTGTGAAATCAAAGTTAAAAACATTTTCTTTTTAACAAAGCTGTTCCGATCACACAAGGCATTAAAGCATCATCTAAACCAAACCTTATCAACGGGCTGTAAACTGAAAAGTTACAGCCACTGTTTATAGAAAAGCTTCAATGCTTTTTTAAATTACAGAATCTTTTGTTTTGCTAATATTAAAATAAAAAGGAACAACCAAACAAGTTTTAAAACCAGGTTCTCCAGACTCCTCCTGAGGAGCGTGTGGAGACAAAGAGGAGGTTTGAGAACTCTCTCTTTATTAGGAGACAAGTTTAGGGAGGACTGTGCGAAGAGGTATGACCTCCCCTGAATCTCCCATCATGCTGCTCTTCAGTTTGTTGCTGGCAGCTGTGGTGCTCAAGCCCGACCCCCCTTTGGCCAGGATGGAGGGAAAGGAGGTACTGTGGTGCTCAGCAAGTGGTTTAACAGTGGCCCCGTGGCTCTTCTCAGTCTCGGGTAGGGGTTTGGGAAGCCGATGATACAGCCAGGGGTGTCTGAGGGCCTGGCTGGGGGTGAGGCGAGACGAGGGGTCCCAGTCCAAACACTTCTTTAAGAAGTCAGTAAAGGTGGGGTCCTCGCAGCCTTTGAGCGCAACACTCCAGTCCTTGCTGCCCGGAGGGCCTCTCGTTTTGCCGCGGCGAGAACGAGACCCCGTCAGGACCGTGGCCCCAGTCGGCAGGGTATTGACTCCGCAGTAACGGGGGTGGCCCTTGGAATTGATGAAGTTTTTGGCTCTTTTGGCCTGCTCTAGAATCTTTTGTGGGGGCATGCCCAGTAGCTCCATGACACAAGCCAGTTGGTCGCCCTCGTCCTCGCCGGGGAACAACGGGTGGCCGGTCAGCAGCTCGGCCAAGATGCAGCCGAAGCTCCACATGTCGATGGCGAGGCCGTAACGTGACCCGAGGATCACCTCTGGTGCTCGGTAGAAACGAGACTGGATGTAGGTGTACACTCGCTGGTGCTCGAAACAACTGGAGCCAAAGTCAATCACCTAGCAGAGGCAAGGAGACAAAGAAAAATAAATAAAAATGAACACTGCATTTACTAAAATCATTTTTAATCACCAGGAACACGAATGTTTTACCTTGATGCCACTGCGACCATGCTGTTTAAGCAGGATGTTCTCAGGTTTCAGGTCACAGTGGATGATCCTGTGCCTGTACAGGGCGTCCAGGCACTGCAGGATGGAGTGAGCGAACTTCCTGACCAGAAGCAGACTGAAGCCCTGGAACTTGTTGCGCTTGATAAGCTCGTACAGGTTCATGCTCAGCAGCTCAAAAGTCATGCAGATGTGGTTCCGGAAGGTGAAGTTTTCCAGCATGTGCACGACATTCATGGTGCCATTACGGTCCTGCTTGCGCAGGTGCTCCAGGATGCGGATTTCCTCCTGCGCCTGCCGGTGGAAGCGCTTCTCATTGCGCACCATTTTCAGAGCCAGGTGTTGATGCATTTTGTGATCATACACTTTAGCCACCTGCCCAAAGCTACCTTTACCGATTATCTGAAAAAGGACAAAAAATAAAAAGTTTTGAGCAACATGCAAAATCCAACCTTTAAAGTAAACTTTAAAAAGTGTCTTACTTTGAGGAACTCGTATCGGTATGCCAGGTGATCATGGGGAACATGAATGTACCCTCCCTGCTCATCATCATAACCACAGTTGTTGTTGCCTCCAGCGACAGCGGGCCTTTTCTTGGCATTGGGTCCCACAAAATAAATACCTGGGTAGGAGTGGATCTCTGTATGCTCCAGAGAGGTGAGCTGAGATCGATAAAGTCTCAAAGCCTGGTCGGGAGTCAGCGGGGCGTAAATCTTGGTTCCTCCCTTTCCAGCTCCGTGTGATCCAGAGGAGTTGCTGGAGCCTTTACTGGATTCACTGCTGCGAAACGAAAAAACAAAACAATTTTACGCTCTTTACACAATATATTTCTATATTTTTATTGCCTTTTTAAAACCTGATGTTGCATTCTCACCTTTCCACACTGTGTTCCTTAGACAGAGTGGAGACCGGGGCAGACTTGGTGGGCGTTTGACCAGCACTCCCACCATTCTGAGTGATCGTTGTGGTTATGGTGTTGACTTTTCGGTTGTTGGTCGAGTCTTCATACAGGTGCTTGACCTTCAGTTGGCTACCTCGTACAGTTACCTGGTCCTTCATTACAGTTTTGTTACTCACAACCTATACAGAAAAGACAAGAGTTTAATCAAAATGTAAAAGATTAGGAAATCAAAAAATGTATTCCACAATGTAAATAAAAGAAATCCAGTTTTCCAAAAGAGAAATTTGAGTGAATCTGGTTCACGTTTTGTTTCACTGAAACATAAATATCAACAACTACCTCTCAGGTCAGAAGCTGTGAACAGGGAAGTGAAACAAACAGCATTCAGTTGGTGAACTGGCACGACTGGATTTAAATCCAGTCAGACTGTAAATGCTTTACAGGTTACTGACCCACACCCAACCAAAACCATAGTGGTATGCCTCTGTACCTGCCTTACTGTTCGCTTTACAGCTGTGAAAAATGAAGGAAAAAACAATCTTTGTCTGATAAACACCAAAATCCTGTCTGATTTGAAGTAATTTGTATATATATTTTTTTTAATCAGTCATCGTCTGATTCTGTCTTCCCACAGCTACTATGCTCAGAATCTGACACAGCAACAAAACATGTATCTGATCACAAACACAAAAAGTGAGGTCATCTGTTATAGTTAAAGGGACTAGAAGAGTTTCAAAACAAGGCTTAGAATTGTTCCAGGAACCAGTGAAGTTTGGCAACCCCCAAAAATTCACTCTTCCTCACTGACTGCCCAACTTTTCTATTTCTCACCAGTGGAAAAAAACCCTCCACAAGATTATGGAGAACAGAAGGAAAATAGTCATTAAAGTTAGATTATACTCTTAGACTATAGAAGCGATACAGACTAACTGACATAAAGTCGGCACGGCCTTCCAGCAGAGTAAAACTCACAAGGACGTCGAGTTTCTATTTGTTTGTCTTTCATATGAACACTCTCTCTTCTGAGCGGTTTGGAAGTGGAAATCTGAACGCAGCAAGCAATAAGAAATTGTTCTTTAAAAGTAGGTGTTGACATGTTCCCTTGAAAGAGGACTCAGCTGACGGCAAAGTGTTTGTGTTGTAAGTTTGAGTCTTAAAATAGAGGCAGATGACAGGATTGGTTTCTATACGTGTAACTATATAGTTGTAACTTATCAGAATCCCTGCAGCTGAACCAGAAGCAGCTGTCGTCCAAAATCCATATCGCAGCAAATGTCATTGATCGGGACGCTTCACTCATGCAAACACGTGGATGCTGACACGAAATGTTTTTTTTTTAATCAAAGCTTTCCACGTGCTCACTGTTGTAAATGATTGACAGAGCGAAGGGTAAAATCAGAGGAAAACGTGTCACGGTTATATATTTTCTAACACAGGTATTACTAAGGGTGATGAGTCTCCGGTGCAAATCTGTGTGCTGCGACAGATGGAGAACAGCTAATCTCTTTGCTGTCAGAGACACCCATTATGCATTTCTTTGTGTCAGGTGTTCCAAAACTCCACATGTAGAATGAACCTGTATCAAAACAGATTAAAGCTTAAAAATCTCCCCCTTAAGGTTGGGTCTCCATCATAAAAACAATGCAAGTGACGGCCTTGAGCATCAATATCACATCTCTCTACAGCACACAACTAAAGTCTGAGCTCCAAACATGCTGAACTGGGGCGGGTTAGTCAGTCACATTCACTAGAGGACAGCACCTTTGTGAGCGTGACAGAAAAATACAAAAGAGGCACGACTGGAATGGAAAAGTGGGCCTAACCTCTGTGCGAGCCCACTGATGGGAGCGTTGGGAGATGGGGGGGGATGTTGATTGGTGATTTTGTTTATGGGTCACATTTTCAAGTCCAATAAATCTTTACAATTTATCAAACCAGCCTTTCTGCTCTGATGTAGTGCATTACTGTTTCTCTGTGCAAATTTCCTACTGATGAGGAGAAAAGCTCTCCAACTGGATTACAATGTTTCATTTCAGGGTCTGATGATCTTTTTATGTAAACAGAATCTATTCTCTAGGCAGCTGTGAAGCTAGAAATGAAGACGACCATGATATGAATCCAAGAAAAAAATTAACACATAATGATTTATGGGTAAAATTACTGAAAGGGATGGCTAAAGTCTTGAAATGGGAAGGTTATAAACACTATCTTACTTGTAGATAGTCCTTTGAACTATTTGAAGGTGTTCCAAAAAGATTTCATAGTGGTTCAAATAAACATTGCATAATAAATCTTTTTTTTAATTGCTGTCAAGGTTGCATTACACAATTATTCCAGCAGAAACACAATATTCCTGCAAAAATTGCTCCAGGCTGCATTTAGAGCCGTGTAACACGTCATACAAAACTGATGATGCAACAATTTATGGGATAGTCTTTACATGAACCACTGTGGAACTCTTGAGATTAGAGTTGTTTTAAGATGGCAGCAGCCCACTTTGGTCTCGAGTGTGCGTGGGTCAGAATTGAAATGTTCATTGTTCACAACCGTTTCCTCAAAACCTCACTTCAAAAGGTTTTAAGTATCGCTTGCAACTTTTCAGCTGCATTTTATATTTACATTTCCTGTATCCCCTTCATACAAGGCAATACACTCCAATCTACAGATTAAGACAACAAATAATTTACCACGATGGTAAGACCGGATGTGGCTGGAACCAGAGGATGCCAAAAAATAAATTTGCTCACGTCAACGTTCCTTTGTCTAATCTGCAGTCACAGGGAAATGCCTGATAAAGCAATAATTCTCACAAGCCCTAAGGAAATCAATCAATATCACTTGTGTGTTTACAGTATTCTCACTGAGATGGAGATAAGAGATAAAGCCTGGGATCAGCACAGAAAGACTGAGGAATGGAGGAGGAGGTGGATGAGTATGATGAAGAGACAGAGGGTTGACTAGGGGATATCTCTCTGAGGATAAAGAGATCTCAAGACAGGAAACAGTGTTTAACTGGCTGCATGAGTGTTTTCTTTACTCACTGTGTGTTTGGGCATCGGGGGCAACCCAGAAGGACTGTTTGTATCGGCTTCATCTTTTAGGATGTGGTCTGTCCTCATGTAAGAATCGTACAGGCCGTCACCGTGGCGCACTGAGGGGACAGAAGTGAACAAATAAATCAGTGTGAAAACAAAATTGAACTTCTAACACAAAAAAAGCAGAAAAATGTCCTCTTCATATGACCTCTTTATATAGTAAAGCAGGTGAAGTCATTGATTTTGTCATTAATTAATTTACAAACTTTAAAAAACAAGTCTGACACTAAAACAAACGATTTCAGTCTGACAAATCCCTTCAGCTAATCACAGCAGCCAGTGGGAATGAATGGCTGTCTGCCACCACAGTTACAGTGAAAAGGCCATTATTAGCAAATACACCATTGTATCTATTGTGTCCAATACATTGTATCCAGAGCCCAGGCCCTGACCTGAACAGCTTAGACGGGGCTTAGGGTCCCAGATCGCTAGCGTTGCAAGTGGTATTATTGGCCTAACGGGGGTAACAGATGCCTCTGTGACGACAGCATCTTTCCATCTGTCCATTCAGGTCAAGTCATTTAAGGCACACGCACCAGGTGTGCTGGGCGTCGGAGCCAACAGAGATGGATGTGGGGGCTTTGCCATTCAGCAGTGCCGGGTTTCACGCTCACCTCTGTGGCACGGGGCCAAACACCTACAGTAACGTGAGATGATGCAGACGGGAGTGGATGGATGAGAGGAGCATTTGGGACAGTAGTTGGAAGCCGGTTAGAAACACCCAAACACCCATCAGCCGTCTGTTTATCTCAACAGTCATCTAAGCTTACAAGCATGTTGAGAGACCTCTGCAACTTGAAGCTGAACAAACCTGCTGAACCTGAGCCGTTTATTTCTGAGTTAGCCCTTTAATAAAAGATCCCCAATTTTGGAAAATTTGAAGTTCCACCTGACTGCTTCCTGGGAGTGTCGTAACCATGTGCAGATGCGTCAGAGCCCATCTCCCCTGAGCTCCTGGACAGACTAGATCTGCTGCTTGGATACAGGTGCATTAAGCCTGCACAGCACACCAACCAGTATTACACAACATTACACACAGACCCGTCCTGCATAATCGAACTTCAAGCAACTTTTTCAAAGGAAGAAAACTTAAAACTATTTTTTTATAACCAACCCATTGAGGAAGAACACTCCAACAAAGAAGAAATGCAACTGGTCATGTGCCATAAAAAGTGTAACTTAAAGTATTTCTATTACATTTCACCCCTCCTTGATACTCCAGAGTTTCACTTTGCATCCACATTATTAACCATAAGTCACATCTAACAGAAGCCCTAAAACAACTTATTCGCTTTAATACTTCCTGGAACACCTAATGATAAAAGGTGCAACCGAGTCAAATATGTTGTAAAATAATAATGCCGGTGCAAACTCCAAACCAGACTTAGTCATAGACTATATAAAAATGCAATAAATACTGTTAAGTGCTTACGAGTTGTGAGGAGAAAACAAGGCTGCACTTCCTGGAATATGGTCCAAAAACTTCTCAAACTCAGACGGCTTCCGCGATTGATAAAAACCCTCAAAAGACAACATGTTTACAATCTCCACAGACACGACCAAAAACATTTAATAAACACAAAATATAAACACGTTTGTAGTTATGAGGGGATGAAACTCAGCTTCTACATCGAATCTGTTGTTTGTTTCAGTGTCAATCGACTCAAGAAAAGGAAACAAGCGAAGCATAACGCGAACCAAAAGTTTAAACAAAAATAACAAAAACCTTTGTTGTGGTTACCTGTTGCTATTGGGCCCTCTGGTTTTCTGCTTATTATCATCATAACTGCAATTACAGTGTGACTCCAGCATCCGAAGTGGGGAAAAAGTACTTGATAGATTTTACAAAATGTTTACTCAGCAGCAGCTAGCATTAACTTAGTTTGCCTTTAAAGTCTTCGAGTCCGACAATCGTGAAGTTGCGGTTTAAATAACCCAGCTCACGTGGTAGTTTTGTTTTCAGTGTTAATTAGCTCTTCTCCTCGATTCAACAATGATTCCTAGTTTCTATTTAAAATCCAGCATCGTGGAGTCACTCTCACGTTACCCTTTGCTGTAGTCTGGAAGGAGAAAAAAAGCCTTCAACAGGCAGTGGGGGTCGTTTCCCTCAGCTAGCCTGCCAGCTAGCTCGCACAACCACAAAAAAACACTCGTACGGACTGAAGCCGCTCCCTTTGAGGAAAAATAGTTTGAGTCCAAATATTACAGCTCGCTGGCCTGGCCCTCGATCCCCTCGCCTTTCTCTGACGGTACAATGAGTCGGTCCAGAGCACCATTCCCGTCCCGGTTTGCTGACTCGGTAGTTAGCAAACAGCGATGCTGCCCCACTCTCCGGCTCGAGCCCCTGGGATTATTCGTCCTCCTTCGGGACAGCTTCTTCAGACACAGCTAGCTAATAAAAACAAACAAGTTGTACATGAGCCCCATGTCTGCTGTAGGAACAAGCTCCTCTTCGCATAAATCTTCAGCTGAAGTCAGTGCGGCTTTAGCGCACTGTTAAATCCTCCTTCTGAGCAGGCAAAGTATCTTATTCGACCGAACTGTGTTGTTGCTAAGGGCGTCTTCGCTGTGAGCCCGGAGTCAGCAAGAGGGAGGGAAGGAGGAGGGCGGTGCTTAGAGAGCTCCACCTTCCTGACATACAGGAACAGCGCCTCACAGCGGCCACATGGAGTACTGCAGGGGACCTGTTAGGACTGCTGTTATAAGATTTGATCTTAAGCGCTATTTTTTTTTCTAGGCAGGACAATAAACGGTATGAAAGCCTACTTCCGCCACAAAAAAAATTAACCACTAGTCTATCATAATTTGTTTATTTATTTTTCTGGTCAGCTGCTCCTTTCTTCAGGCCCAAATTGGCATGAACATTTGGCATTTTTTTAAATTTATATAATTTACCTTCCCCAATCAAATTTTTGGTAAATATCCAGGGATTTAAATCTGACCCACAACTGGTATGTCCTAAATATGAAGTTCAAAGACAAAATTATGACCCGTAAACCTAAAATTATAACTTTGTATCTCATAATTCTGACTTGAAAATTGTAAATATGACTCTATAACTTTTTTTTTCTTTGAAACTTATAACTGTTGATTGTATCTCTTATTTATGACTGAAAATTGAAACTAGTTTAGTTATCCTCAGATGATAATACTTGATTTCAGGAAAATCATATCAAAATAAAGAAGTTTCTTCCATCATCCTGAGCCAGTCAACCATGTCCACATCATGACATTAACTCCTCAGTTATAATTCTTATCATATGCTATAAGCCAGCATGCTTATTAACTAAAGCACGGACATTAACAACTTTCCAAATTGAGTTACACCTGTATCAGACTGTGCATAACTTATTACTTTAAGACTTTTATAGATCCTAGGTATGGACAGTCTTTAGTAAGAGGCAAAATAAATCTATTATATTTCCCAGTTTTTGAGCAGCTTTTTTTTTGCACAGATGAATATTAAAAGTTTTATATTTTATTTTGTGGCCCTCTTCGGGGCAACACACTGGTCCCAGGCTTTATATACCCTATGAGGAAAACTGTGCACTGAAACTCAAGAGGTCATGGAGCTCCAAACGGGGCTGGAAATAGTCGGAGGCAGCGAAGGGGACGGAGGTCGGAGTGGGACCTGGGCTGGCATGAGAAGGGGAGCGGGCTAAAATCAGACGGTGATACATGCTGGGCTGAGGGTGAGGCTAATCTTAGCTCTTTCTCAGAGGTGACAAGAGGGTTCTGTCTATATTTGCTGCCATAAATATGCATGCTGACACAGTTTTAGGCTGCCCTCTGGACACTGGCCAGCACTTAGGCCCACTTTGGCCATGACGATTATTCTTGGTGTAAAGAGCAGGGGGTGACGGTGCCTATAAACCGATGTGCTTACTGCACTTTCCTCTAAAAAAAAATATAGTCTGAGGTGTTAGTGTGCGTTAATCACAAATGGTTCTTTCACAGCTGCAGCAGAGCATGGGATCAGGTGCAGAGCTACACCTACAGGGTCTTGTGTGGGGAAGGGGGGATCTGGCTGTATTTGGTCCTGTGACAGACACCGACACCTGTGAGTTTATGGGTCTAACGCCACATTGTGAAAACACTTTGAACACAAAGTAAAACAGTCGTTTCACTGAATGTGAAGCAGAGTGCACGACTTAACACTAAAGTGAACAAAACCAGCTAAATAAACACATCTCTGAAGAGGGGCACACACAGCTGGGACTTGGGATAAAGGTCAGATCTCGCCACCTGCTGGTGTTTCGGAGGCACAACAAGCTGATATCTGCTTTTAAAAACAAGTTACAAAAATAAATAGGTCAGCATTATTTTACATTGTGACAAATCTAAACAACCAATTCTGATATTTGTCGGTTCTAATAAATCCTCACAGGAATGTCTATCACCTACCACCTTTCATGTCAGAGTTACAGTCTGTGATCACTTTATGAAGGGAAATGAGAAACGAAAAGGTTTAAGGCCAACTTTAAAACTATCACAGGAAGTCAGACACAGACTCATGACTCAGCTACTGCCACACTAAATTCTACATCATTATCTGCAAATCTAAGTGAAATATAGACATTTTTGTGTTTTCTACACTCAGCTGGGTGAATAAGTCATCTTAAGTTGGATTGGCTTTAAACATTATTCAGTTGTAAATTTACCGCCAGCAATTACTTTCTGAGAGTTTCATTAGAATCCATCCAGTGCTTCTTGAGATATTTTGCTAACAGACCAGCAGATTTTACTCTAAAAAGTATTGTTAAAGTTGTTAACAAAGATTTAGCAGAATTTGTTTTTGCTCAAAATGTGTTGGATGAGTATCAGCTACTACCACACCAAATATTAGGGCAAAAGCTGTATTATTGACGGAGTCATGGCTACTTTTTGTGTTTTAAAGATCAGTCGGCTGTGGCAGCCGTTTTGAGTCAGGCTGGCTCCAAAAACTGTATGAATTGTAGATTTACATCAAGATAACATTATATGCAATTTTCATTAAAATTTATCCAGACTCATGAGATATTTTGCTAACAGACACAAACAAACAGTAAAAAAGATGATCTATTCACCTTCACCTTTAGACAATGAGCAGTCACACTGCTTTAGACAAAAAGAAACGAGATCAACTGAACATCGGGATTATCTTTTTATTTCATCTGGATATTCTGTACAGATTTACTCATATTTATACACACTTCTACAGAGAAAACAAAACAAAAAAAATAAACTGTGGGGTGTGGGGGTGAAAAAAAGCAACAAAAAGTCATTACACATGGATGGTTGTGAACCATTAAATAAATAACACACTTATACCTTCACCCAGGATTCCTTGGGAAAAAAAGTCAAGCATTTCTGAGATGGGGAACAAACAGAGAAGAAGTACAGCACCTCCCAAGGAACACATTCAGTATTTGCACACATGCAAAACAAAACAAAAAAAAACTAAACACCCATACGTGTCGCAGGCACCTGTGTGTGCTGAAACACGGGGGCACGTGAAACAAAAGGCACTGCCAGCAGCAAGAACAGCTGTGGGTGGTGGTCATAAACACACACACATACACACATGTGTGGGTTGACAGGAGGAGCATGTGCTTACAGACAACAGGCCTCACTTATTGAACCCAAATAAAATGCAGAAACGTACAAATGTGAAGGTTTCCGTGAGTTATTTTTATTTAGTGATGCACGCTCTAATTTAAAACACCTTAAAAGCACGTTTTAAAACCTAATAAGTGAGGCTTGAAGGTGGACACACACTCAGAATAAAACACTCTTTATGTTCTCTTCACTATCCAGGCTGACACACACACACACACAAGCCAGAAAGAATGACCACAAAAGAAAAAAATAAAACAATAAACAAAGTTAAACCATGTCACTCTTTTTGTTTTTCCAGTGTCTACTTAACACATATGCATTGCAAACATATCATTGGTACATCATAGCCATTATCATAAATCTTAAATATTTTCCTGTTTTTTTTTTCTTCTTTGAGGAGGAAGGTGTAATGATGACAAAAAAAAAAAAAATTTCACACACACAAAAATAAAAACCTAAATAAAATGCAAGCCCAGCCCCCAGAAAAGTCTGTGGCCTGTATGTGCAAAAGAGATGCTGCTTTTATTTTGAAAAACCTCCAATTTAAACACCTCTCATACTCTTTAAATCATCTGGAGATAATTGTCTTTTTTTAAGCTTTGGTGTCAAATTCCTCTCACGTTCAGCCGTGTTTGGGGAAGTGGGTCGGTACGGACGCTTCTCTCAGCATCAGACGAGGATTTAGGAGGAAAAAAGCGGTCGTATCAGAAGAGAAGCAACGTTTTCGTGTTTCTTTTAGGTGAGGAGATATGAAACAATTCCCTTACAAATCCACATGTCCGGCAAAGGAAAAAAAACCTAATTTAAAAAAATAAAAAACAGTCTGATTGTCCTTCCGTCCCA
This sequence comes from Cynodonichthys magdalenae, assembly GCA_031762555.1. Lineage (NCBI taxonomy): Eukaryota > Metazoa > Chordata > Actinopteri > Cyprinodontiformes > Rivulidae > Cynodonichthys > Cynodonichthys magdalenae. Next base: position 21,600,204 of record JARVJO010000365.1, read on the forward strand.
GTTTGATGCAAAGACAAAAAAAAAAAGAAAAAAGTAATCATGCCTTCTGTTTTAGTCCAAACTCTATGTGCGGGGCAGATGAGCTGAGAGACTCATGCATAAGTAACACTTGCAGTAGCAGCAGCAGCAGAAGAAAAGGAGCAGGAAACAGTTTAAAAACATCACTGATTCTTATCAGTCTTAAACAAGATCTCAAGCTGAAGTTACAGTCCATATCTGTGTGTGTGTGTCCTTGGCAATGAAAACAATCGTCCAGATCGTGCCCATCGGGGAGCAGATGTGTGTGATGTACAGTAGGAGGGTGTGTGTGCGTCCTGAGTAGCCGTGTGTCTGTGTTTGTGTGTCGAAGGAGCCCAAAGACAAGTTCAGCTCTCTGACTCTGTCGCAGGGTCTTTCTGTGTGTGTGGGGTGGTGGGGTCAGAGTTTATAGGACCCATCTGCCTCCAGGTGGGAGAGGTGAAGTCAGGGGTCATGTTGCTGTAGGGCCTGCTGTAGCTTCGTCTTGTAAATGGCGTATTTTTGTTGCACCGCTCGAACCCGCTCCGCCTCCTCCTTTTCTAGGATGACCAGGAAGTTTTGCAGTTCGGGGACCGAGAAGGCGTGCCACTGTGGGAGAAAGAAAAAGGGGCGTTTGTTTATTTCATTATTATTATTTTTTTAGTTAGTTTCAGCTGATAAAGATGAACGATTGGGTGCTTTCTCACCTCTACCTCTCCGGTCTCATTTTCCTTGAGCACAAAGGTGAGCTGCTCTGCGTCTGGTCCTGCGATCAGCCTGAGCAGAAGAGGGCGCTCCGACAGAGGGAGCTTCTGGAACAAGTCTGCACAACAAGACATTTTCTCAGAAACAAGTAGGTGAAAACTTGCATCCCACGACATGGAGCGGGAAGTTTCCCTCACCCTGTCCGTCGCGGTGCGTCTGCCGGTACAACGCAAACTTGCGGGGGTTGTCCAGCACCATGAACTTCTTCAGCAGGCCCTGGATCACCTCTTTGGTGGTGGTCTGAGAGCTGATGTGGAGCTGCTTCACACAGTCGCACGGTAAATAGAAGGACGTCCTCTTCTCGGTGTACCCGCACTCCGTTTCCTCCTGGTCCTCTGACGGGCTGCGGTTCCCCTCCGAGCTCGGCGCCCTCACGGCGGGGACGGTGACCGGTCGACTCAGCCGCAGGTGCACCTTAATGAAACCGGTGTAAGATCCGTCTTCAGCCTGGAAAAGACAAAAATAAAACAAGAAGTCAAGAGTAGTGAGAGTTCTGTATAAATATGAGATAAGAGAGCCTAAAATCACATTTTCCATTTCAAAAGTCTTTAGAAAGGAAAACTCAGGATAACTATTTTGTCTGAACTTAGTGTCAAAAATGCAGATACCAGGCAAACATGTTAAAACATTAAAAAAAATATTTTTAGAGGTTCTTTCCAGCTTTGCCACTTCTCTAAAACCTTTCCAATAAATTTATGTATTATTTTATAATATAACAAAAACAAAAGTAAAAACAGTTGGAATTTAAAAACTCACCTGTTTCATGCCATTTTCTGACACCTGAGTGTTATATTCTTCTATCTTGGCCCGCACCTCTTCCTCTGACAGGTCTTTAGTCCCCCCCTCCTCTTCCTCCTTGGTCTGACTTTGCTGAAAGGCAAAAAAAAAAAAAACATCAGCAATGAACGGTTTCACAAACTAAAACACTTTATCTCAACCAGCAGATGGTGCTGCTACAACACGGCCAGAAAAAAAAAACCCCAAAACAAATAATTTATTTGTTTTTGCTCAAGTTTAGGGAGGAAACACTCAGAACTCTTTCACCTTGGACTCCTTTGAAAATTTGGCCACTTTATGGTTAAAAACGAGACGAAGCTGCTCCTCTTCACCCGTACGGTTTACGCGATGCTGAGGTTTTACACGGAGTCAGGAAAGGTTGTGAATGGAGCACATTCAGCATCACGGCGCAAGAATATCGACAGCCTAATCGTTTCAATGAAAGAGAGGAAGAGAGGGGGAAGACGACCATGAAAGGAGGAGGAGGAGGAGTAAAAGGAGCGAGGAAGGATGAAAGAATAGCTGCTGAGCCAGCCTTAGCAACACAGTTTGACTGAGTTATTTATAGTTCAGTGGGATCCATCCTGCCTCACAAAAGCTTTTTCCTCCTCTCTCCTCATCTACAGTTTGTTTGTCTTTTCTGAGGCGGTCGGGGGGGTTGGGGGGGGAGAGCGAATGGGAGACAGGAAGGTTTTTCTGGAGGGGAGTCCTCAGCTTTCCTGATTAAGTCATGATTTTCTTAGAGTTCACTTTCAGGCAGAACGCACACACAAACACAAACACACACATAGGACGTAACCACGCTCAGAGTATGTTTTGGACACGGCTCTCAGCTACGATTTCACCAAATTTAAGCTCAAAATCTGTAAAACTGACTGAATTAGAGGCATTTTTTTGTTTTGTATAACTAGTTGGCTGTGGCGGCCATCTTGACTTGAGTTAGCTTCAAAAGTTAATCAGTTGGAGAATAACATAAAATGATAACTTCCTGCAAGTTTCATTAAAAATTGTGCAGTGGTTCAGGAGATATTCTGGTAACAGACAAACACACGAAAAAACATCATTTCCCGTCTTCAGCTTTCAGCAACGGGTGACAAACATGTGGAAAACAGTGAGAATAAGATGTTTATTTATGGATCACAGAGGAGGGTTTTGTTGCTGCTTTTAGGTTATAATACTTCAAAAAAACAACAACAGAGAATCAGGGTGATGCTGTTGGAAATAAACCAATGCAATGAATCAACAGAACTAACAATGTTCTGTATCTACTTAGAGTCGTAAACCATAAACTGTTAAAAATAATAATAATAAAAAAAGACCAAAGAGCTGAATAAATACAAAGCTTCTGTTGTGGGAGCCAGGGTCAGGAAAAGAATCTGAGGGGCGTGTAGGAGTCGACTTCTTTCTAAAATTCCTCCTAGTCGAGCAACAAAGTGAAAAGAATCTTGCAGGAATTCCTGCGTTTGTATGAGAGTTTCTAATTGTATCAGAGGCAGAGCCCTGCCCTGGCTCTCTGCATACCAGCGAGAGTGAAGCGATGGACGGCAGTGACGTTTTCACGTCCTGACTGGACCGGGTCACAGTGGAGCTAATGACTGATAGCACATGGAGTCAGACAGAAGTAAAACTAAATATGAAAAATAGCTACAAGAAAACATTAATGTTGGGAAAAACGACTTAATGACAGGGCTATTCAACTGGTGGCTGACTTCCATTTGGCCCTGGAAGTGACACCCCCCTATTATTTTAATTTAAATTTGAGATTAATATGAAGGATTAGCTAAATTATGCACATATCGTCAGAACTGTTGTAAAGTGCTATATTAATAAATTTGATTTGATTTCAGTCCTTCTTAAAATTTTTTTAAATTTCAAGTTCCTATATTCTTACATAGAATAATAAATAGTTTTATTACTCAAATTTTCTGTTTTTAGTTTGTTTTAGTTTATGTTTTAATGCTCTAGGTTTGCTTTGTTTAATTCTAACTGGCATATTGCACAATCTTTTAGCAGGTCAACTGTAAACATTTTTGTTCTTCTGTACAAAATGATCCAATTTTTTTGAGGCAGTCTAACTTAAAAGTTCTTGTTTTATTTTGAGATAACTTTTTGTTATTTTGACATGGTTACATAAGTTTATTTTTCCTGCACACTCACAGTTTGAGGCATAAAAACTCTCTCCACTGAAGAAAACAACTGAAGCTCCAGTGAACCTTTCTAGCTATAGTTCAACCTGCTGGATGTTTTGTTCCTGTTTGATGATGATATTAACATCGCAGGTGACAGAGACCAGACACTTGCTGTGTTATCTGCTTCATCAGTGCTATTCTGACAGATGTCAGGCAGCCTGTCTGTGAAAGTCATGTAAGCATCTCAGCCACAAACACACAGATATACACGGTCTGTACCACCATGCAGATGTCAACCTCAAGGCGACATGAGTAATTGTTGGTCCTCTTACTCTGATGAGAACAGACAAGAAAGGTCACATGACTGTTTGAAATGTCTGAACCATGTTCCCAACCTGTCTGTTTGTGTTGCAGCTTCCTGTTAATCCTTACGCATGAACACACCGCATGTGTATGTGTTTGTGCAAGAAGTGAGGACATGGTTAAAAACACAAACACACAAGTTTGTATTTCTATCCTTATTAGGACCATGCATTGAATTCCATTCATTTTTATAGCCTAAACCTGACCCCAAACCCAAACATGGAGTTCCACTATATTAGGACCGGCCTTTGATCCCCATAAGGACCACTGGTCTTGACAAGGTAGATGTGTATACTAGAAATGGTCCATAAGTTGTGTGCAAATTTCCAGAAAGAGGAGGTAAAAGAAAAGCAGGACTAGCTAATAGCTGCCACTGCTAATAAGTACCAAACTAGCAGTGTCAAAGTTTAACCTAACATGAAAAAGGTGAAGCAAGGCATGGGCTCGACTTTCCTCTACTCAGGCAAACTCTGTGCAGTTTTAGTGTCTTTCCATTTGGTGAGCCCACCCGCTTCCAGATCGGTTCTTAGGACCTACTCAACTGGGGTCCCAAGTGAGCGAAGCTGAAGATTTAACATCAGCAGACTGCAGGCCATTGATTGGCCAGAGCGACGTCAATCACGTGTCACCTCCACACACATCAAACCCACCATTTATAAATCCTACCAAGTGCAGCATTTGTTTGTGTTTTTTACTTTAATATAAAATGGAAACTTGGAAACCAACATGGTGGTACTATGAGAAGGTTCATATATTACCATTGTTGGCTGAAGACAGAATTCAGAGCGTGCTACACCAAACAGACTCAATTTACGAGCTCTGATCAGCAGAATGTCCATGACGTGTTTGTAAGACATGGCAGATGATGGTGAGTGTTTTGTGATTTTATTTCACTTATTTGCCCAATGCTGCATTTTGTTTGTCTAGGACAGGAAATAACATCGCAGAGGTTTTGCATGCAATGATCCTGGTCACATCGAGGCAATCCTGAGCAGAGTAGGGAGTCAACATTTCTGTAATAAACTGAGGGGCCTGTCCATTAAGAGATCTAAAAGTCAAAACTAAAATTTTAAAATCAGTTCTGAACTTAACAGGTAGCCAATATAAAGAAGATAAACTGGTGTGATGTGTGCCCTTTTGTTAGTACATTTTAACAGCCTTGCTGTGGCGTTCTGTACCAACTGTAAGCAAGTTACCACCTCTAATCTTTATATATTAAAATATACAGTATTACAGTTAATGCATAATGTAGTTTGTATCTGACAATTCTATCTAATCTATCAGCAAGTAGCCTGGTAAAAACCAGCCTCTTGTCCTTCGTTTTGCTTTGTACAAAAGGTCTGGACTCTCGGCTATTGAGAAGAGATTGCTTGCTGGAGGCGTGGCCTCTGTTGAAGTTTAAAACGATTGGATCGGTTGGCTGCGACGTATGTGTGTGTCTGCGCCAGCTCCTCTGTGAAGGAGGCTAAGCTAAGAAACTAACCAGAAATTGCGTGCGCTGTAAACAACCCTACTGAGAGAAGTGCCAAGCTGAACGAGACGGTTGTAAATGATGCTGCAGGCTTTGTCAGACAAACTTAATTTAATTTGGAAGCCTTATCAACACAAACTGGCTTCATTCACTTCCTCCACTGCCACTGCTAAACTACAAGCA
>JARVJO010000365.1:21605988-21625082 GCA_031762555.1 Cynodonichthys magdalenae
GTTTGCTGATTGGCCCAGGTAAAAATTCTACAGAAGAAATCCTTGTCTATGGGAGAAATCCCAGACGGAGCAGTGAAAGAAAACTAGAATTGAGCAGAACTGCATAGGAAGGCAAGGGCCAGGCTAATCAGCAAGTCAAACTGAACTAAATATTTTAAAATATCCCATTTGAGCCTGTATTATAAAACATTTGGTGCAAAAATACTAAAATGTGTAATGTAGTTAGCCCATCGAAGAAACAGAATTATAATACCATTTATTTACCAAAGAAATGTACCAAAATGTACCTCTTTTATGTACCAAAGAAAATTGAACAAAGGTAATGTTCATCACACACGTTTGTTCTTCTATCCTCGTGTGGACTTTGAATTGACTTCCATTCATTCACTGGTCATTTATACAGCCTTAGGAACAATGGGTCCCCACAAGGCTGTGTGTACCAGGAAAATGGTCAAAAATCATCCCCAAAAAGGTAACAAAAACATGTACACACACACACACACAATACACAACCGTGATCTAACACTGGCTGGCTAATCTGGAGAAACGGCTCAGCTCTGGAAATAATTCCTAAAGAAAGGAGGATCTAAACTCCACTGTCTCACTGGATAGGACTGTGTTGAAACAACAACCAAACAATACGTATATGTAGTGCCTTACACACAAAATAAGTGATACTGCTTCTATTCACAGGACCGATCTTTGCATACTTAATTTTCATATGCAAACACAGCTGACAGCAGGACAATCTGCTCTGTCAGGATGGCAGGGCTACTTTTAGTCTCAGGGGAAAACACTTCAGGTCCCCTTTCTAAAATTGTCGAGCTTACAGTTGAGGGATTGTCTCTGTTCGGCGGGGGTGGGGGGTGAATGGTATTATGCAAAGTTAACTTTTTGAACTTTATATCATGTTATAATGCCATTACCTCATCAATAACATACCCAGAGTGTTGCTTTGACTCATTCATGCATGTTTGAGAAATCCTTGAATCTCCTATAATAGCCACGGGGAGCTGCCTAAATGCTTGCTGGTACAAAGCACCGCCTATTTGTACATAGTACCACCCTGGAGCTCTGTCCCCAGCCGAGCTCACGCCCCACGGAGCGCCCCTCTTTTCACAGGGTTCTTTAAAAATTGTTGGATTTTTCTCCTACAAAAAGTGGTAAACTGCATGAAGCAATGTTGTGAAGACATGCTGAAGTGGGAGTGTTGGAAACAGCAGGTAGTCCATTTTTAGGTGTTTATATAGCTGGGATGCAAAGTCAACTTTATTTTATATTTATTTAGAGCATTTTCATAACAACTAAAGGTAACTTTGTTACTTTAATATGATATAGAATTGAACTATGTGCCTGGAAAATACACAATTCACTGTTTCAAAAGCTATATGCCTCCATGGTGGCCGGCCAGACACGCTGACCTGAATACCCTTTTGCATCAGCATGGCAGCAACCCTAATTCTGCATGCTGACAACACAGCCGGTCAATTATTCAGAGATTGTACCTTCTTCAAGTCAGATAGCAAAGGGAGTGCAAGATGAGGACAGCATTAGAGAGCCTGAGGATGTTTCACGTCAGGTCAATTGCCCATTTCTTCTTCTCAGGCTGCTACTCTCTGTCTATTCACTTTATTTTATTGACAATCAATCATCAACCCCTTTTAGAAAATAGGACGGGAAGTAGTGTTCTATATGTGGTGCTAATGGCTCGTTATACAATTATGTGTGAAAGCAGATCAGAGGGAAATCTTAGAAAATGCAAAAAAGTGCCAACAAAACCACGAGTTGCTATGGCAACTACAAAGTACTGGTAAGTAACCTGCACACACGAGCAGACTTCGATGCACAAAGTCTGAGCTCTGTTTCTACAGAAACCTCTCCCACTCACTGTAGAGAGGAAGCTATTATGGAGTTTGCCAGTTTAGATCATTAACATCTCTGCAAACATGCTTTATCTCTGCAGACAGGCCATGTTTAGAGATGAAACCGCACAGCTGCACGACCTGAGCACACACACACAAGATGTGCTCAGGCCCTGCTCAATCTATACGAGTCTTTCGCTTAATAAACGAGCAGCCCCGAGCACTACGGTTGAAAGCTGGCAGATCAGCATTACACAATGCAGACGTATGACGGTAACCCCCTTCCTACACTCCTACGATCACACACACACACCTAAAGGCCTGCTTGAACATCACCACTTCCTCTCCTGACTTCTGCTTTCAGACTGCATGTTTCTTTCCTTTTTTGGTTCAAATAAATAGCAGTTTTTTCCCCAGTCTCACTGAAACATCAACCATCTTTGTTCTCTGATTATGTTACTGAAATCAGAATCCTTTGCCATGAACATGATCTTTACCTTTGCTCCATGCTTGGGTTTGCGGAAGAACGAGGTCTTGGCAGTGAAGAAAGTGAAGTCCTCGCTCTCTTCATCCAGGCTGCAGTACCCGCTGCTCATGCTGTTACTGCTGGTCATGGAGGGGGTCAGAATTGTACTGACAGTCATGGAGAGGTCTACGCAAGGGTTGCTTCAACACCAGAGCGGCTCACTGACAGCTTGAGGAAGTGTCGGGTTGCCTCGGAACGAAGCAACGCTCAACCACAATCAGAGTCCACAACGCTTCAATCTTTCCTTCACTCATCCAGATGAAGTTCGTGCTCCACCTCCGACGATGCCATCCAGAGAGTTCGGGGTCCCACCTGCGCAGGTCAAACAGGTGAATTCGGCTTGGATTCAGCACTTTGAGTGTCACCGGAGAAGAGACCAGGAAATACGAGAGCAAACACAGACGTGTCACTTCCTCCTGACGAGCGTGTGTTTCGAGAATGCTCTGATGCTGGTGTCACAAGCAGGCCATCCAGTACCCGGGCTGTTAGCAGCTGACATGAGCTCACATGGTTTGGGACTCCTTCATGCTCGTATAGACGGCCGGTGGTGTCAGGGACTCAGTTTACAGGCTGGTTGTAAGTTAACCCTGCTCACCTGAGAGGCACCTGTTATACCCGCAAGCAAATGAAGGCATGCATGCAAAACCACATCCTTCTTCGGTTCTGTCTCTGCAAAGGAATGAATGATAACTCAGCTCAGGTCCTGATGGCAGAAGGAGCTTTCGTTATGCATCCATCAGTGCCTGAAGTCAAGAGCAAGCAGTAGCAGAAGATATTTCAGCTACAACGACAGGACTCTCTCCTCGTCTATCCATCGCCTTGGTGATACTACTCCGAACTGATTCCTCCCACACAAGCTCTCCTCTTTCTCACCCCTTCCTCTCTTCCCTTGCCTGTCTTTGCAATCGTTTTCCTCTCTCGGTCTCTCACAACCTCCCTCCACCATCTGTGGTCGAGTGCGTTATCAGGCTGAGAGCACCCTCCCCCTTCTGCCTCTCTCTCTCTCACCCCCCTCTTCCTGCAGGCAACTGCACCCTGCAGAGCACGGCCACTTCCCCTCGCAGACGACGAAAGCAACAGAGAGGCATGAGTAAACAGAAAGAGAAACGATGATGAGCGAGAGATATGAAGCCTCACGACTCTTGTAGGTGCAAGAGGCGGCAGAGACAGGAAGCAGCAGCAGGGCAGGGAAACATGGCGGCTCTGCTTCTTGTTTTCTTCGGCGGCATGGGACGGTTGACTGGAAATCAGCACGGCCACCAAACAACGTGGCATTTATGTTGAATCATTTTAAAATCACAAGTAACTGTGAGCCTAAAGCCAGTCAAACAGAAAAACAAAACTTTCTTCTAATATTCCTTTAAAGAAATGGGTTTATGTGGCTTAAAGTAAGATTAAGAAAATATTGATCCAGACAAAAATGACCTCTAACCCTACACTGACCACATGATCCACCCTTTCACTCTGACAACGACCTCCCGTGTCAAAAAGCAGCTAATGCCCCTTTCATCCACGATATTGATCGCGCACATCTGCCGGCACATGCTGCTTTTGTAAAACCATTTTAAAAATCTGCTCCAAAAACAGAAGAGGAAGTTTTAGGAATGTTGTGAGAATGTGACACACTTTTGTGAGACGACTGTCAGTTTCAGTTCAGCTCAGTTCAGATTTTGCCTCTATCTGTGTAATCATGGTGGAAGACAATCAGGAGGTGGGAAGCTGAAAACACACATAAACACACACATATGCAAAGTGAACAGGTATTCCTGCTGGTTTCAAGTCAATAAAACCTGCTCAGTGCATTCAACGTACGCTCGATTGCGGCAGTGTGCAAGTTGGGCAGAAAGGGGATCAATTTTTGCTGAGACACACAATAAGTAACAAAAGAGAGAGAGAGAGGGGGGACACACACACGAATACAGCTATAAAACAGAGCAGGGGGAGAATGAGGACTGCAGGAAATAATCTTTTCTCACGTCTGCAGTGCTACTGTAGCACAATGAAGCAAACCACAGTCTGCACAGATACAAGCCTCAGTCACAGAGTTCAGGATGAGACAAACGTCAAAACTTCCTCAATTCTGACCTGAAGCTCAGTATTATCAGCATCTGATCAGGTTCCAGTTGTTACAACACGTTTCTTTATAACATGCTTTGCACACAAGAGTTTTACTTCTGTTTAAAATGCATTAAAGACTAACAACAATAATAAAATTTATGTCACTGTTCAATGTCAGTCAGTCTTATCTTCTTCACAGTGATGTGGATCAAACATCCTCAGGGTAATAATGTCCCACTATATTAATAGCACCCATTATTAGATCATTCCTTTTTACTGATTAACAGGCTTTCACGTTTAACCCTGTAGATGTTTGAATAAAAATTAGAGGGAAGTTTTAGAGAACTGTCCTTCATTCTTTAAATTTTACCTTCAACGTGTTCAGGGACGGCTGGTTTAAGTGTGCTAGTAGGGCTAAGCCCCACCTGGTGAATACAATAAAAATGTTAAAATACTTTTAAAAAACGGTTTCATTTATTATGAATTTTACAACAAAACTGGTGCCAAAAATCCCAGTCTTTCCGAGGGGCTAACTTTTCACAGCCCTGTTTGTTTGGTGCAGGGCTACCCAACTGTCAGCCTCTGTCCAGCCCACCAATGAGCCACCACCACACCTGGATTTTTTATTAATTTCTTTCCTTAATTTGATATAAAAATAGGTTTCAATCAATGATAAATTGCATGATTCACTGAAACAAAATAAACACATTTACAAAGTAAAAGACACCACTTGATCTTTTATGTTTCCCCTACCATTTATTAGGCAATGTCCCCCCTCCCCTGGATGTCCGGCCCCTGAGCAGTTGGCTTTGAGTAACTGTGACCCCCTGAGAAATTCAGCTGAATAGCCCTGTTTTGATGTCTTTCATGGTACAGAATGATTGACAGGTGTCTTATTCCGCCTTCTTAGTTTGCTGCTCCATATTGGGGCTAACTTTGTTCAGCCCAGGGTCAGCCAAAGGCCACAGGCTTTATCCAATGAGGGTGGACGTACAATAAAGTGTGTGAGCGTAGTGTATGTGGGTGTGGTTTGGCGTAGACTGAGTAGGTATGATGGCGAGCGAGAATAACATAAACAAAGTGGATTATTTAACTTTAGATGTTGGGGGAGAATAGACCAAAGGATATTCAAATTCAGCAAAAGGAAAAGCGTCAAAACTAAAGTTTTTCTGCTTCTGTGGTTGGAATCCAATCTGGAGCATTTTATTAGATATCTATACATTATATATTTGTTAGCCTATACCCTAGAAATATCACCACCATCAACCACTGAACATGTTACAGAGCAGCATGAATGTGTGAATATGAGTAGATTTGTTCCAGACAAGTGTAGTACTACTAACGGCGCAGTACCAGGGGTTTAATTTAGTCTAATTTGGCCTGAAGCAAAATGTTTCTGCCAACACTTTCTGCAGTTTTCCATCTCTCTCTTGTATCTGCGTTTGTTTGCGTGTGTGTGAGTGGACCACAGTGTGGGTATGGTGAAGCCCTTGTAGCTAAAAGTAGATTGGAGGAGAAGGTATAGTTTTGAAGATGAGCACTGTGACTTGAACATTTTAAAAACTTCAACTTCAATTTCAGCATTCCTTTTAAATTCGGTTTGACGATTTTACTAATCAGCCTTAAAGTTCTCGTCAGAAAACAGGGAAAGAGTTTCTCGAGCCCACACAGCTCTTCCATGACCGAGATCCCTGATGAGAATAGTGATTAACCTAATTGGTTTCCCTCCATTTGACAAGGGATGAGGAAGTGAGGGGCATGATGGTCCAGCATTGACTAAATAAAACAAACTGCAGGGGAGCGGCTGAACAGCAATAAATAAACTCATTTTCCCAAAACCGAGCTACACGTGGGAATTTTTGGCTTTTTTAGTTTCCCGACAAACACTAAATGGATGCTTTCTGCCTTCGAAGTCCTCACCTTGTGCTGAGGAGCTGCAGAGGAGCAGTGGCTTCTGGGATGCGGGCTCTCTTGTTGCTTTCTGTCTCTCTGGTTGCAGTCGAGCTGGACGTGAGTGGCACACTCCAGGTGACAGGAGTAGTTGCAGTCTGGTGAGCACAAAGCAAAAGTCAGAAAAGCACTGATATGATATTTCTGGTTACAAATCCTCTGTAGTCATCTGTAGAATCACACAGAAAAATGACTCCATCTAGTGGCTGAAGCCAAACTCACATTTGGAAAAAACATCTGGCATGAATGTGTATAAAGAGAAGACATTTCTGAGCATGGATGATGCACGGCATCAATAAATGTCCATTAGAAGGAGAGCTATAAGAGCCATGTCACAATTCAGCTGCTATTTTATTATTTTATTTAAGCCTCTATCAGTACAAGCACATTAGAAGGTTGCTAATGGATGTACAGTACAATATGCAGCCATGGAGCTAACGACCCATTTATTGCATTAGCATCAACTCTCTCCAGTCAAAGCTTGAAAAAGTGAGGGCACACAGTAGCTGCCCTGAAACTATAAGCTTTCATCTACTTTGGAGCCACAAAATTTTACTTCCCCTAAAACTTCCTTAAATACTCCTCTGTTGTTTTTCTTTCTTTTTTTTTTTACTTTTCAGCTAGTTCCACATATGCAACTCTCCGCCAGTTTATGCCTTTATTGTGGTCACAGACTTTCCCCACACGGTCTCAGACCTCGCTTCTCCTTATGCCGAGGAGACAATCCATGTTAAATTCAAAAGAAAAAGGAAAGAGAGAAAAAGGGAGTTTTTAACTGAACAGGCAAGCGATGGTCAGCTTTAAAGGAAACTATGAGTCAGATAATCTTCAAACAAGTCCACGGAAATCAGAAAAAAAAAAACATCTTGTTTCTGGAAATTATAATCTATTGTTTGCTGTGGGGTTAAAGAAGCTGAGCTGGATGTTTTTTTGCTACGAGGGGTAACAAGGAATTTGATGACTAGTGCTGAAACGAGCTTAAAAGACTTAAAAGAATTCAACATGTGGAAGTTTTCAATAAGAAAAAAATTTAATTGGTTTGTTTACGAATTGGAAGCTGTGTAAAAGAGTAGTAAAGGCAAAGAGAGGGAACGGAAAGAGAAGAAAAGAGGACAGTTTAGGAACACTTGTATAATTGGGAGGCACCCCCCCCCCCCCGCACTTAAATAGGAAGACAGATATAAGTACGTGTGTCTGACAGAGACTGGGTGGTGGAGATAGAGTCAGAAGGAAAAGCTGAATTACTTCAACAACAGGGAGGGATGTGCCGAGCGAAGGGGAGAGTTCAGATAAGGGATGATCGTCTCATGGCTGTTAACAGGTCACTGCAGAAGGACAGTAAGAAAGGAAGCCAACATGGGAAGGGAAAAGAGAAAACTCCTTTCCTGTCCATGGATTTCCATCCATTTTTATTGTGGACAGAGTCTTTTACTGCCTCCATCTTTGGCCAGATTTACACCCACCTTGCTCAGAGGCTTAACAGTTCAAATCATTTGAAGGTGATTTTATGGAAAGCCTTTAAATAAATAATGTCTAACCTGTTGCAGATGGCTCTTTGAAGAATCTCAGTTTAGAGAAATAAGAGTTTAATTCAGACTGGATTGATGAGCAAATGGCTAGTCTGAGCAGTGCCTGGACCAAAGTGGATTGTCAATGTCCTAAAACTGCAAGCTAAAATAAATCATAGGGTTTGATGCAGTTATTTTACAAACCTTTAAACCACCATCAGTTTTGCTTTTATTTACATATAATTCTAAGCTCATACTAGCTGTTAGCTCAACAGTACAATCAGAATTAAACTTGATTTCTTTAAACTGATCTTTGATTAAAGTAGAGGTATTTGAAATGTTAAAAAAGTTATCAGCTGTGAATATATTTATAATATTTATCCAGTTACCTACCACATTAACAGGAAAAGATGCAGCAGCAGCTGCTACAGCAACCTCACAACAGCCTTTTACTTAATTATTTTTTCTAGTTTTAGAATGCTCAGCTTAAGAATTTAGGTTTCCATGTTTTCAAAAGTCTTGATAAATTAACTGTTTATTAAACTTGAACAATTATGTTTATTTTGTTCAGATGGAAAAAACACATCTTTGTTCAAAAATGAGAAAATTTTACATTGTACACTGACTACCCTGATTTCTAAAGGTTGACATCAGTTATAAAAAAACACCCCATACTGGTCAACCTCTGGTTCAAAAGAGCTATTCACATCAGTTAAGACATTACAGTTTGAGGAATGCTGCGGGAAAAACAGCAGCATCTAGAAGCATAGAAACATTTTCAAGGTTCACACATAAATCAGAAAGGAAAATCAGCAAGTCATGGAGAATATTCCCACAGAGATAAGATGTCTCTACATGACTCTCATAGAAATGCATTCAAGCGACTATTAAACTTAGCACAAAAAGCAAAGAAATGTGTGTTCGGTAGATTACTTCTTTGTTGTAAAAATGCTTCTTGGTAATAAATCTCTAGTGGGCACCTGAGGGTACCAGAAGCTCAAAACAAGTGTCAAACAGTAAAATAAGCTGTTTGACAAAGAAGATTTGACAAATTTTTCATCTTTGCAACCCACATACTCAGCTCTACTGCTCATCACACAAGCATTTTCCTTACAAATGTGGCACCCTTTAAAAGGGAAACTAACAGGCTTTCTAATGGTATAAGATTTATTACCAAGAAGCATTGTTACAACAAAGACATAGTCTACTAAACACAAATTTCTTTACTTTTTGTGCTAAGTATATTAATGTGGTATTGTGGTGTTGAAGTGGATATTTTTTGTTAAATTAAAAGCAGCATCACTTTGGTCACAAGAATGGTTGATCTTGGTAACAACAACTGTTTTAGCAGACTATGTTCAACTTTAAGGGAGGACACAGAGGCTGGTTTCCCATAACAAATGTGTTCCCACTGGTTTTAGTTTGGACTCGTCTTCACTGTTCTCAGACTCAACCCTTCCAGTTGTGGCAGAAATGCTTGGAACTCTTTCTCACTTTGTTTAGACTTCATTTTGAAACTATCCATACAATACTACTCTACCTGCACACAACACACACTGATTTGTTCTGTTCCCCTAAAACTTTCAAATAAACCCTCATGTTCAGGAGTAAAATCAGATTCCCGTAGCAGTTATACATCACCGGCTGCTTTCAGTGGCTCCAGCCCAACTGTTAAATATGAAATTCCCATGACTGGTTTGAGGAATGTGTGTGCTGGTATGTAGTTTCTTGAGAAGCAGAAGTACAATGAATGTTTTAGTCAAGAACTGCTTCAATTGGTTGTCACCTGAAGATTATAGTGTGTTGACACAAGCACAGATGGAAAGGAACAGATAAAGTATGTTCAGATGAAGGAGCAATTTCTTATTGCACAACATTTTTGACAGATAGCGGCTGAATGCAAACATGAACTCTGACAGAAACTTCAGCTTGTTGAAACTTGACGGAGGGGGATTTCTCTTTTCTGTTTTCTGGAAAGTACACTAAGTTTAAAATAAGGAAGTTCCTTGAATTTAAACGCCTGGAGTTTTGAGTATTTTCTTTTTTTAGGCTGTATTACAGGAATGACCAAATTTCTATCAACAAACAGGACCTTTTTTCTCTATGATTTTACTTTTGGTTTCAAAAAAATCTGCTCTGAAGCATCTAAGCAGATCTTTTAAAACCTTTTAATATTTAAAATGTTAATAGTTACAAATTGTTTGTGCAATATACCAGAAACCATTACCAACAAATAAAGTGCTTTTACAATTCCTTCTAATATCCTAATACTTGTTTTTACTTTAAAGGAGAAAAGAAAAGTGTTTTTAAGCTAATATTAGTCTAAAGAAAAGCATAAAATAAGCTTGTTGAGAAATTTTCATATCTCAATAATTTAATACCAACTCAAATTCAGAAGTTGAAATGTGAAAAAACATGTTTCCTCAATTGGAGGAAGATTTTATAAGTTGTAGACCCGTTGGTGACAGTGTCCAGTGTA
Source organism: Cynodonichthys magdalenae (assembly GCA_031762555.1). NCBI lineage: Eukaryota > Metazoa > Chordata > Actinopteri > Cyprinodontiformes > Rivulidae > Cynodonichthys > Cynodonichthys magdalenae. The sequence continues at coordinate 21,616,372 of JARVJO010000365.1, forward strand.
AATGCAGGAGGCTCAAAGATTATGATGAAGTTCTGGTGTAAACAATCATGAGCGTCCAATCCTCCTGCACAAAACTCTGTGTGTGTTGTCCAAACATGGAGGAGGACTCTGTGGAGGAGCTGCATGCTCAGACTCCACCGTTTGAGTCGGAACGTCCTGATCCGACTGCTCTTTATTTGACTTTCTGCAAACTGAATCAGCTCGGTGGCAGAGACACGGAGCGCTCGGACGTAAAGTATGTAAAGATCTATTTGTGGGGACTGTATTAACTTCCACTGCAGCAGAGATTGATAACACCGGCTGATGAAGCGTTGTTCTGAAGTGGAAGTGGACGCCGCTTCTCATCCATTTATTGTTCTTCTAAAAAAAACAACTCCTGTTCCTAGTTTCCCCTCCGCCTCGTAGAGTAACCTGAGTTGTTCCTGTATGTAATCACAAACTGGACAGGAATTATGAGAAAGTACATGTGGGCAGTTTTTTTTATTCCAGTGGGTGTGAGACAGACACTAGAGGGAGAAAAACAAAGATTAAAAGAGTCTCTCGGGTCATAGAGGATGTCTGTGTGGCAGCAGATAGAGAGGGGGTGTCTGGTTCAGGGTGGAGGGGGGTGTAGTGGGTCAGGTAGCTTTAACATAAGGGTAAGGATATTAACTCGGTCTTTAAAGACCCTTAAGTGAGCTGTGCTGGTCTAAGGAGGAGGTTAAAGCAGCTTAGGGGGGTTTAAGTTATTATCTGCTCCTATCTCATGATTTGTAGCAATTATTTGTATGAAAATGTTACAAAAACTCAAGTCTTATATTTATTGTGTCATTTCAATTATTTCCTAGTCATAGTGTCAGAATAATCTGCTGACCCACTAGACTTGACTAAACACATCTAATCCTCGGGCTACATAAAACGATATCCTCTTCATCGTGACATCGGTGTTTATTCACACACACACAGGTTTCATATTTAACATGGCTAATCTCCATCCATACAGTCTTCTGCTCTTGCTCTTTATATCTCCATCTGTGCAGCTACAGATGCTCCCTGAACAAACCGGAGAAACGCTGCTCTAATCCCATCTCATTTACCTTGCTCGACGAGCTGCGAACCAATACAGCTTCAAATATTGGTTCAAGGTTCAGTTCTCATTCAAGAATAAAATAGCTAAAGCTAAATGGTGGATACATTTAATTTATATTCTCTTAATGTGTTACTGCATCTATATATGAACATATACATAATCCTATATGGAATTATCAATGGCTGATGCTGAATTTTAGAAATCCAAGCATGAATAGCTGAATTATGTTAATTGTTTATAATTACATTCTACTAAATTTTGAAACATAAAGCAAATTAAATAAATCTCACTAAATCTTTTTTTAAATTCGCTCTTAAATTTTTGTTACTTAATTAAATTTTGTAGGATGCTGGTTCAACTCCCCAGACTGAGCACAAAAATATAGGTGGGCAACCCACATTTGCCTCTGGGCCCCTGATCAAGGCCTTGTGCTCCCTGGGTGTTTTATATGGGATCCCACTGCTTCATATGGGAAAGACTGAAGAACTAATCAATAAAGTACACTGACTCTTTTTTTTATTAAACAGAGATTTTGCTACTTAATATATTATATTCAAAACCAGTGTTGTCCACCCAACGTTACCAGACGACTTTCTTCACATCCCTATCAAGGGTTAACCAACGGTGTTGTGAAGTTGGTGGTGATCCTCTTTGATGTCTTTATGTTGTAATGTTCGTAAAAAAACAGAGCTGACAAAAAACTAAAAATATCTGTTGTGTTCCAATTTACTCTTTAAAAGGATTAACTAGGCTTCCTAACAGGGAACGCTTTCCAAAAATAGCTCTTATCAGTCTGTAGAGAGATGCGCTGGCGAGGCTGCTTCCTGGGCTCGAAGGGCCGCAGCATGACGTCACTCAGGTTGATCAAAGAGGATCTTGATGAAGTGATTCCTGAGTCATGTTTGATCAGACGGACGCAGCTGGAGCCACGTTTCTTTTGTAACTCAGCTGTCAGCCCCCCCCCCCCCCCCTCTTGTCTCTGTGAGTGGATCAATGAATCTGTAGCCATTTCACTCCCTGCTTCTTTTCACCCCAGCTACACTATGTGCTAGTGTTACATTATGTATTCATCGCCTGCTGCTGGGGGGTGGGGGGGCATTAGCTCAGTCCTTTATTTGGAGAAAACAAGGGGAAAAATCAATGTGGTGCACCATCCAGCAGGCTCACTCTTTTCTCAAATTTCAGCTACAACTTAAAAAATGTCAATAGCATAATCCGCTTGCAAAGGATTGGAGGAACATTCAGAAACTTTTTTATGTTTCCCTAAGAGGCAACTTTAGGAAGCAGCAAGAAAATAACTTTTAGATGCTCCGGATGCCGTCTGATTTGTTTAAAGTGCTGCCGTTTACAAGGTCTTCACAAAGTGTCTACATGGTTGACGGCCTGCTCTTTCACAAAAAGCAACATCAGTGAATACAGAGTAGAGATAAACACTAAGAGGGCTTGGGGGCATAGCTGTTCAGTGGCAGACAGACCGGTGCACACAATACACAATTATTTTGGCCAACAGGCCTTTGGAGCCAGCTCAGCTCAAACTGTCAACTCATCACATAAAAGTACTAACTCTGCGTTTATGTAGCTTCAACTGCAGCTTTTACATTCCTCTTGTCTACTCGTGCACATTTCATCGGCCTTTTCGTACCTGAGGTGTTGAGCAGGGAACCGTTCGATGCCGACCGCCGGAGGATTCGCAAGCTGTCGCTCCAGGAGCGAGACTTCGGCAGCCTCTTTAGCAGCCGCCCCAGACGCCGGGACACCTGACCGAAGCAGGCGCTGCCAGCCTCGCCGTCCGACTCGCCCCTGACCTCCTCCAGACACAGAGACACCTGGCCCAGGAAGGTCCTGCCCACTCCTTCGACTCCCGTCGCCCCCCCTTGCCCCGAGTGGGGTGGTGTTATCTGTGCCATGGATGGAGCATGCTGGCACCATCCGGAGGGCGCCGTCCTGTGAGCGTAGCCGTCGCTGGACCTCCTGTCCTGCCTCCGGCCGCCTCTGTCCCTCTGTGGGCTGCCCCAGCGCCAGCCCACCCACTGCCCCCCTCTGCCATCCCAGCGAAACCACTCTGCCACCGGTGCCACGCTCCGAACAAGCAGCCCCCTCTCCGCACGCTCTGCCACCCCTCCACCTGGTCTCCTCACCCGCTCCCCTATGCTCTCACCTCTCTTCTGTCCTTATGCTACACTTCCTCAACACGTCCCCCCCTCCTCACTCACACACACCTCTGTGGAGACCTGAATCTCTGCGGTCTGAATCGTTCCCCTCTCGTCCTGCTCTCTCTCTCGGTCTACTGCAGCACCCACACTCTCTGCAGTACCAAGCAGCCGGCTTAAAGAGACAGAGACACCCCCCGTCAAACCTCCCCTTCTTTCTCCTCTCTTCTTTTCCAGCAACAGGAGCCTCTCTCTTATTTCTCCTTCCTCAGTGGTCGACTCTCATCCAGTCGGTAAACATCCTGGAGCATCTGCAGGTGGTTACAAAACCTCCTCCTCTCATCCTAACTCGCCGTTTTTTTCAGCCTCCTCCTGCCTGGCTGAAGGGAAGTGAGTCAGTCGGTTTTTCTCGCCCCACAACAGCGGCACATCTTGCCTGTGTGAAGAGGACGCATCACCTCCAATCTGTGCGTGTGGGTTAAATGACGTGCAGAAACGTCGGTTATTAATATGCTTTGTGAAAAAAAAAGGAGAGATGAAGAGCTACTGGGAGTTCTTCTCCTGGCCTACTTTGAAAACAGGGCGAACAGGATGTGCTCACCACTTTTACTCATGGGCAAATGACATAAACACAAGTGATGTCATCAGAAACACAGTTTTGGCTCGGGTGGTATAGAACTGGTCAGGATTTAATTTGTTGTGTTTCAGTCTAAAATAATCAACAGATCACTGTTCGGTTTAAAAAAAATGTTCTGAAGAGTGCACTTCTGCTCTGAACCACATCTGCCTCTCTGGAGTCCTCAGATCAGTACCAAGGGCAGACTAAATATAGCCTCAACGAAAACCAGACAGACGGCACAGCAGAGATGGACAGTGAGAGCGGGGCTATAATACTCAACATGTCAGCTTTTCTTCAAGACGTTTTCTGCATGTCAACATGTCTCAATTATGGCAAAACACAACTTAGTTAATATGTGACTAATATTAATAAAGATATGAGTTTTAAAGAGATGTTTTGCCTAAAGTCCTTCAGGTTTTATTACAAGCCTGGCAGAGCAGCAACAATGCTGTGTTGAGACCTTAATCCATTTATCATGAACCGTTCTCCACACTTTATTTTTCCAATTTAAGAATAGGGATTTGGAAGAGTTATTGTGAAACAGCTGAGAAGGATCCAGACACAAGATCTATACAGCGTAAACCAGAGGACGATGTTGAACCAAAAGATGATGGGATCTAATGAATTTATACTTTAAACCCCCTAAAGAGATATCAGATTGTCATGGGGTATAAGGAAACAAAGATTACAGCACATCTGTGTGTTTATGTGGGGAAGAAATCCAGAAAAAGAGGTGTGATAGTAGTTTATGAAAAGTGTTTTCTTCATGTGAAGCTGGGTTTAAATGTCTCTGACCTATAAGACATTCAACTTGTCACCAAAAAAAATAAAAACTACCAGATCAATAAAATAACATGAGTATACAATATGAAAGTATAAAAATATAAGTATAAAAGTGTAGGAAGGTACAAATTACTAGAAAAAATTTCAGCTGGAAGTTACAACAAAACATGTTAATAAAAGATCTGACCTTAAAAGGTTTACTAGTTTATCAATTGTATTTATCAATTCAACATATAAAAGGTTTATTAGCTGTAATTTGTTAAAAGGGAGATATGCTGGTAATTTTTTTATTTGTTTTTTATTCTAGTAAAAACTTCTGCGGAAAAAAGGAAGAAGTAGAAAATCTAAATCGTATTAATGCCTGAATATAATTTATTTTATGGATTAAAAACTAATAAGAATGTTTGCAAAAAAACACAACACGTGTAAGAGTTATTAAGCACTGATTAAAAAGTTAATTTATAAAAAAGTAATGATTTTCAGTCAGTAGTATATTTTAGCTGATGATTAATCACACATGTTTAGAATTCCAATTTTCTTTATTCATCTGGTAATTTCACATTGTTTTTAGTTTTATATTAGTGCCATTTATATAAAAACATTTAACTTTGTGCTGATATTTTGACGTGTCCTGATGTGTCAACATTGATGACAAGATGTGTATCTGCACATATATGACATCATTACTAACAGAAGCTAATCAAAATGTGAATATTTATCACACTGATACTAGTGCCTTTAAACTAAAAGAAATGTTCAAACAGTGGAAAACATCAGAAATATGTAAAGTTTCTTTGGGGTCCTGTTAGACAAGTTCAGAACAAAGACCAACCTGTCTTGGAAGACCCTACCAGGGACAACAGCCCCTGACAGCACAGCTCCAAGAACAAACTCCACCATGATAAGGTGATTCATGGAGGAGTAAAAAAATAAATAAAACATACTTATATAATGATATTTACACATGAATGAGTGATAACAGCATGACTGACAGTTTAAATTCACATCTTCATCTGTTCACGCAGGTCTCATGGGGGTTAAAAACCAGTTAAGTCGTGATTATTTTGAGACACGCGTCTTGTTGTTTAACAGAGACTAAAGAGATGAGAGCCCTTAATCCAGTAAAGTCAGAGCACTGGATGCACAACAGCATGTGTCCCTGAAAGATTGTAATTACACATTAATCTGACTCTGTCTGTAATCCCAACCACTCTACTTCTGGGGCTTAATCCTAGACAGGAGACACCCAGAGCTGGGATTAGGAAGGCTGCTGTTCCCCTCCTGCGCTCTGTCTTTTCAGGGCACCCCTAATTAATGTGGCAGGATGCAGAAAATTAACTAACAAAAAACCCCATACCTGCCAATGCCTTTTTGGACTAAGATCATCTTACAACCCAGTTTCCAATGTTCAAAATAAGTGAATATTTGCAAAAAAACAATAAAGTTTACATACTTGAACATTAAATATCTATCTGTCGTGTATTCAATTGAATATTTTGAAAAGAATTTGCAAATCCTTGTATTCTGTTTTTATTTACAGCGTTCCAGCTTCATTGGGATTAGGGTTGTATGTTAAGAAAATACGATGTTGCAGCAATTTTGACTCAACTTTGAAAATAATGTACTATAGCCTATATATTGCAATATAGTCAGTCTCAGCTACTACCACAGTAATATTAGGTCAACATCTAAAAATGACAGAGTTATGGCCAATTTAAAGTTTTTTAAAGTCAATTTGCTGTGGCAGCCATGTTGAACTGGGTGACCTCCGACAATAATCAGTTCATTCTGAAAGTTTCATTAAAACTCATCCAGTAGTTCATGGGACATTTTGCTAACACAAGGATATGGGGAATAACATTATCATCCGTCTTTGCCTTTTGGAGCCAGGCAATAAAACTCAAATGAAAATTATTTACAACTACAGACATAAACCAACCCCACATAAAGACTCAGCTGTGTCCTGAATTTTCCTTTACTCTGCAGTTTTATGTGCGCACACTGAGCATATATTTAATTTATTATTACTATTATTACCCGGTTACGGCCTGATATGGCTCAGATAGTCCTGCAGCTTCTTTCTGCACACTGAGAGGGAATTCTGTATCGAATATAACTCTTTCATTTAACTGCCAAGAAGAGTAATAAAGACCAAAAGTGAAAGCCACAAACAGATGAAAGCCAAGAGTGGAGTCAGAGGATTCTGTAACAACACGGCAGCAGACGCAGAGACTGAGAGCTGAGGTTAGGCTGACAGATTCCTCTGCAGGCCACAACTGTCCCAGTGGGACATCGCTGCAGGGCTCGTTTTTATACATTTCATCTGCAACAAAGCCCAAGTAGATCGAAGGAGGGGCGACAAATTAAAAAAAGGCGAAGCAACAAAACAAGAACATGAAACGAGGGTTTGTTTATGGCTGCAAATAATTGTCATCTGCTCCAAGGCGGAACACGTGTGCCGGTTCTATTTCAGCTGTTTTGGTTGTTTTTCTTTTCCCCCTAAAAATACCCTGAAATGCCCAACTTTGTTTTGTGTGGTTACCCTTGTGACTGAAGCTCACCTCAGACGCTTTGAGAAGAGGGGAGCTGAAGGATGGAGGTTTCCTGGCAGCAAAGTACAGCTACTCTGAAAAGCATGTTTTAAACTCCAGGCTCGCGGGCCAAATCTGGCCAATGTTATCATTTTATCCGGCCCCTTTAAATGCGAAATAATTTTGATGGTTTTTTTTTTTTTTTTGTTATTGCATTTAATGCATTATTCTCATGGCGGACAAATTTCAAGCCAAGAAAATGAAGTTTGAATTTTTCAGTAATGTTTGATTTTGGCTCGGAAAGAGCAACACGATCAACTTTAACTATCTTTTGCTGTATTCATTTCTTATTTTAAAGTCAAATAAATAGATTTTTAATGAGGGTATTATTTTTTTTTTTTTTTTGGGAATTTGTTGGATTGTTGGAAATAACAAATGAAAAAGTTGTTAAAAGAGAGTAAGGCATAAAAAATGAATGCTAATGATGTGTTTTTCCAAATTTAATCTTTTTTTTTATCTGTTACACCCAAATGCTACATAAAACATAATTTAGGAAAGGTTATTTGTCTTCCTACAAGAATAATTTGTTATATAACATGTTTTCAATAAATACGGACAGAAATTGGCCCTTGACTCGGATCAAGTTTATAATTTTGCCCCACTTGTGTAACTAAGTTTGACACCCCGGCTTCAAAGAGACTAAAAATAATAAAAAACCTGAGTGAACTTCCCGGGCTGTAAAACAAATTTGTGTGTGATTGCTGCTCCAATAATCTTTGCTCTTGCTCCAGTGAGTTCTTGCTGATAGAGCACTAAATCAGACAGCTCTGCAGTGCTGCAACTTGCGCTCCTTTTGTCCACGTTTGTTTTGTTTTTTTCCATCACAAACTGCGCTCGAATCTTTGTCTCCCTTTATCCCCATCATCCTGCCTGTCCTTGGAATCAAACATGTCGTTTGTGCACGACTGAAAACCTCCCAGCTGAGAGGGGCTAAAAAATATAAAACGTCCAATCCTGTTTGATTTTTCCGCTTCTCATTGTTCTCAGCTTCTTCATTCCTTATCTTTCACCACTTTCAGTGCCTCCCCTCCACACCCTGCAGCCACAGACCCCCATGACGAAGGGTTGCTGACACAATGCTAGCTCAGCATGAACACACATGTACACACACTTGCTTAACCTGAAGAACCTTTATGAGAATCTCCTGTGCATGCTCTTTCTCTCTCTCACTCTGTGTGTGTGTGTGTGTACATGTCAACACTGTTAAACCCATAAACAGACTAACCAGACATGTGCAGGTGAGAGAAATGTCAGCAACGTGTGAACAGATTTCACATAAAAAATGACTAATGAACGCAGGGTTTTCCCTTCATCAAAGTGGGCTTTTAGGGGTGACAATTTAGATGATAGGGATTTTTTTTCTGGCCTTTCTGAGAATAAAAAGCTCAGTTAAACACATTTCTATATACATATACACACACATATAACTGTACTGTAATACAACGGAACTGTAATTTCTCCTTGGGATCAATAAAGTATAATTAAATTAAATTCAATAT
>JARVJO010000365.1:21644987-21671538 GCA_031762555.1 Cynodonichthys magdalenae
TTTTTTGTATCGAAAAAATATCGAACCGTGAGACTAAAGTATCGAACCGAATCGTGAATTTTCTGTATCGTTGCACCCATAATAAAAAGGTATGCAATGTCACACTCACACACTCACCTATACACTGCAACACAGTGAGGAACTCGGTTTCAGGCAAGCCAAAAGCATTTTCAGGCTCCTCAAGCAGGTTGAGCAGACTCCCTCCTGAACAATACTCCATCACTAACACTTTCTGTTTAGTTGGCAGCTGGTGCAAAGAAACCAGGCAGTCTGATTTAAAAACATTGTTAGTATGGATTATTACCTATTTTCCTCTCTCAGTTGCTGTACCTCCTCAACATCAAACAGCCTGACGATATTGCTGTGGTTGAGCTTCCGGAGCATCTCAAACTCTCTCATTTGGACGTCATGCGGGCGGTTGTAGCTCAGCGTATTGAACACTTTGACGGCTACCAGTTCACCGGATTTCTGTACGAACACATGTTCCACATCATCTCAGAGGCATGTCAGAAGCAACCCACATCACTGGAACCAAAAGCGTTTTTTTTTTTTTTTTTATCTTTTCATGTTACCTCTGAGCTAAGAACAAGATCAAAGCTGGAGGTGGAAACAAAAAAAAAAACATACATACGCTGACTAATTTGTTTGTACCCTTCCACAGTAATTGGCCCAAGAAGGTGCAACTTTGGATCTTCTAATATGATTCAAGTGTGTCGGATGATTCAGTCAGAATGTCACGTACTTTGATCTTGGAGTTTCCCTTTAATGCTTTCTTTGGCTGTTTTTCTACCATCTACATGATTAGTCTGACCCATCTGGGGTTAGTTTTTTTACTTGCTCCTACTGCATGTCAGGAGAGGTTGGCCACAGTCTCATGAACCTTATATTTTTTAAGAATATTGGCAATTATATCCATAATATGAAGCCGTTTGGAGATGATCTTGTAGCTTTTACCTTTATCATAAATATGTTGTTTATACTTTCCGAGCTGCTTGGATATTGCTGGCCTTTGCTTTCTCTACTCTGTGTTCAGGGTTGCCAGATAAACATGCTATAACATATGCGTTTATCACTTCGTATTAAAACACATTCCCTCAGCTCATATGGCAGTTTGAATCAAAATACAATAGCTTAAAAGGGACAGTACAACAGTTTATCATGCCCTGTCTGGAAACCCCAGTCTTTGTTCAGTGTGGTCCACGTAATACTAAACTATCCAGGGAGATGTTTTTCCCCATATTGAAACAGGCTGAATGGCTAATAAAATGCTGGAATGCACCTGTGATACTATATGAGAAACGTGGTATTATCGGCATCAAGGTGTCAGATGCAGACATTCAGATGCATGTTTATTTCCTCTTAAATAGTGCCACATTTGTAAGGAAATTACATGTTAAGTACAAATCAATACAATAAGCTGTGATTTGGAAGTTTGGGCTCTGCCTATGGTTTAGGCAACTTCTGCCGACTTATGAATTTTTTTTATGATTATTTGACTTATAGTGCCTGTAGATTCAAACTAACTGTTAACATTTTAGTATGTATATAACCAAAAGAGGCTTCCAGTAGATTTTTTTTATTCCATCTTCAGGGTAGACATCTAGTGTTGGGCAAACTTTTCATAAGTTGGCATAAGTGGTCTAAAATGTTATAGTGTGACAGGGCCTTTACAAATATGGCACCCTATAGGAGGAAATAAACAGGCTTTCCAACAGTTAAAGCTTTATTTTCAAGGATCATTGTTACAATAATAAAATAACAATAACCATTATCAACCAAACACAACAGATAAATAAATATTTACTAATTTATTGCTACCTTATTGCGTGCCTTGTAAACATTGGCAGTGGCTCCTTGACCCAGGACGTCTTGTAAAGACCACAAATAGTTTGTTGTGCTAGCTGTCATCACCGACATGCTGCAAGGAAACAAGCATTCAGTGGAAATAATTGTTATAATCATAATTATATTGTAACCAAAACGCTTTAGTTAGTTAACTTAAAAAACGCCTATAAACATAAAAAGTATGTCAAGTACAGAGTAGCCAGTAAAGTTAATTAATTAGGTGTTCGGTGTTGTAAGCTAGTGTGAAGGTTAATGAGTAACTTTGTTGAAACATTAGCAGGAGTTAGCCTACCTGAAAGCGGTTCGTCGATTAGCTTAATGTTTGGGCTCGTGCGGGTGTCACCGACTCAAACTGATGCGACTTAATCAAACCTTTCTCCAAACAAAATACGCCTACAAACCGTCTTCTGTGCTGATAAATGACTACATGCCTAAGGAATAATAATGGCTGCTTTCAGAACAGGTGACCCACGAAAAAGACACGAAGTTCCGCCGGAGTTTGTTTCCGTGGACCCAGACAGCTCGGGAGGTTCTGGAAGAGGCAGCAGTCGGACTTTAGAGCTCAAACTGCGGCGTCTGCTCAAGGAAGTGTGCGCTTCTGAAAAGGAGGTCGTTTCTCTGGCGGAAATACTAGAGGACTTCCGAGTTTAGTTTTGATGGCACTTCTTACACAGTTATACACACTTTGTGTTGTCTATGCCTACTGGTTCGGTAAATCTATGAACTGCAAAGTTGTACAAAAATGCATACGTTTTAACCCCTAATCCCTTTATATTTTCGAAACATTACCTCCACAATTTATAATATAATTTGGGGGGAAAAAATGCATCTGCTGAGATAAACAGTTGTTGAGATATTCACGGGAAGTAACAGGAAGTGACGTGAAAGGGGTATGTCTGCACGCAAACAGAACTTTGATATAAAGGCTGACAACACAGTACAGAAATGTGTTCTCTTCGCACGAAGCAGTAATCAAAGCAAAAGGTGGCTACTTTGAAGAACCTAGAATATAAGACATATTTTCAGTTGTTTCACACTTTTTTGTTAAGTATATAATTCCACATGTGTTAATTCATAGTTTTGATGTCTTCAGTGTGAATCTACAATTTTCATAGTCATGAAAATAAAGAAAACTATGAATGAGAAGGTGTGTCCAAACTCTTTTGGTCTGTACTGTACATGTATGTGTGTGTGTGTATATATATATATATAGGCACTTTAAAATGTATCTTTGCACTTTTCATTTTTATGTCAGTGCATTAAGGTCTAATAGCTCTCATTTACCTGCAAACTCTTGCACATTCACCTTTGCACAGGTATGCTAAAGCTGAGTTATTAAATTATAAAACTTACTTTTTGAAGCATATTCTCAAAAACCAGTTGAATGACAATAATTTAGTAACGTATGTAGTTTTTGTTCTATATGTACTTTATTCATATTGTGCATTTTTTGATGTCTTAAATGTTTATTAGTAAATCATAGTTTGATTAAAACCTAATTATAACATCAAGGGATCAACATTTTTTGTATAGCAAGCCATGTTTATTAAAAAAACAGATCTACTACAAGAACTACACAGAATTATATAAGGCCTATTTGATTAAACTACTATTGCTATTACTGTACAGTTATTGTACCAAAAAATGTACCTCTGTAATGTACAACATTGTATATACAAAGTACATAAGAACACAGGATTCTCCAGTAATACAGAGACAACTATAAATAGATTTGACATTACAGTCTTTTGTTTTTTTTTTAAGTTCTGTCTTTTCCAAATGGACACAAAATGCATATTTAACAATATTCATCTCTTTAACATAATTATCCCCACACAGTTAGTCAAGTCCACATGCAGGCCAAGTTGTTCAAGTGCACAATGATTGAGTTGAGATAAAGGAGGGTCCTGCAACAAAGACAAACACACCAAACACCAACATTCCTGTCTGTGTGTGAAAGTGTTGACAAGGTAATTTCATGTTTCTGTGTCACACAAGCACACACAGTCCCTCCAGTTGTCACATTAAGGTAAAAAACAAACAAAAAAAAAAGAAAAAAGAAACCCCAACATAAAATACACCAAAAAAGTATACAAAGATTTCAAGAAAAGTTGACAATTAACATTTTATTACAGGAATGCAGACGTGGCTTTAAGGAAATGTTCAGGGAAAAAAGGGGGCAAAGACGTGAAGATACAACAGGAAAAATGTGTCCATGTGCCCCCCACCCAGACAATAAAATACAACAGAATGAAGTTTTATGCTCTGTGCTATTAAGTCCCCCCTCCACGTACTGCAGATACAACTTTGCAAAAAATAAACCACATCAGACAGAAAAGACCAGAAGTTTTGGTTTTCTCATTGTCTTTCCAATAATAAGAATAAAAAGTTGTTCTACTAGTGTTGAGACCACATTGACCAAAGACAACATTTCATAGAATAAATCACATGAGCCCAGTGTGTACAAGCTGCAGAACATGGGAATCACTGCTTTCCTGAGCATCTTCTAACACTTGCCTTAAAACTGTAGTTTCAATCTTCTGAAACAGAGTTCTGACGTGGCGACACTCCACTTTGGTTCTGGTGATGCTCAGTCTAACTAGATTTAGAGTTATCTACAGCAGGTCAATTAGTTTCCATAGAACTCCCAATTTAACAAAAAAAAAAAAAGATTTGAACTATCCCTTTAAGTTTGCATCTATTTATGCCATGCAGGCAGGGCTCAGGAAGGTGCATACTCTTTATCCGTGCTCACACACACACACACACACACACTTAAACACGGACAGACGTAACAGTCCACATTTGATCTAAATTTTGTGTCGATTCTTGGCGTCAACTGATGATAAAAAAACAGAACTTTGACCATAAGATGAGGTGGTTGGTTGTGCTTTTATCCACACACACGCTCGAAAGGATCCTCAGTCGCATGCTTCCAGTTATCATGATTATTAAATATACATACAGAGTTAGAATAATTAACCTTTTTTTTGCTGTTATTTATGCAGTACATAGTTAAAAGGAGCTACAGTTGGGTTTGAAGTTGTCTTTAACCAGCTTGTGGTTGCTGTGTACGGTCCCAGCATGCAAGGAAAACCCGAAAGCTGCCTCAAAACTCCACCACACACACAATAGGAGAGAATGCGTGTGTGTGCAGTCTATAAAGACATATAAAAATGCTGGGTTTCAGTGGTCCTCTACACGTGTAGCACGGTTGCATTAAAAAGCAGCTTTTATTGCTATATTTAAATTCGAATTCCAGTTGGGCTTTTTAAGTGTATGTGTCGTTATGCTCCCACTGTGGTACTGAACAGCAAGAATAAAAAATAAGAAAACAATCAAATGAAACACAGAAGAAGTAAAGCTCTTGATCATATGACTTACACTGATATTTGGCCCAGTTTTCCATTCTTTAACCACACCAAAGATCCACTCTTCATTCCCATCTACCAGCTCTAAAACAGCAAGTCAGTGTGTTTCGTTTCTACAAAACGAGAGCTTAATAGTTCACAGTCTATCCTCAGAAATCGCTTCCATTCAATCTGCTAGTCACTGGTTTATTAAAAAGAATAAAAAAGGAAAACCTGTTATGTCTATTATACAAAACTAAAAAAAAAAACTATCAAACAGTGCTTCTTTTTTTGTTGTTCCTTGTGTAAATCTGTGTAAAGGCAAGTAACACTTTTACACCTCCCATCAAACACAATTTCATAGCTCCAAAACTAGTGTTAGGAAAGTGGTGTCGATCTGTAAACCACCCTAAATCCTAAATTCACATAAGGAATCTCTGTGGTGGCAAAAAAAGCCTTTTTTGCTTTTCGATGGCTGAGTTGTAGTAAAGCAAAGCTGCCACAAGAGGGCAGACTCTTGTTGCTGAACTCGTTTTGCACACCAGGAAGTAAACGCTACATGTGAGTTTTGGGTCCTATGTGAAGTGATTGAGGTGATTTTAGCACTTGTTAGAAGAGATGTGAGAATGTAGGAGTTTTTTTTAAAGTAAACACTTTGTATATTCTGGTTTCGGAGACTTAAGCTGGGCAGGACTTGTCGTTGGACTGGGGTGGAGGGGGAGGAGGAGGGGTGTGAGGGAGCGAGTGTGAGTGGGGTGTAAGGGGAGGAGGCGGCGTGGGCGGTACGGTGGAAGTTGGGGAGCCCATCGCCGGGCTCCCGGTCCCTCCCCCGCTCTTGGGGAACACCACGGGCTTGGGTCTTGTGGCCGGAGGGCGCTGTTCCCTGAAGGAAGGTACAGACGAGGAGAGAGAAGAGGAGGACAAGGAGGGGGACGTGGCAGAGGGCAGCGGGCTCCGCAGCTGGCTTTTAGCGGGGCGGAAGGAGGACGGGACGTCGCTGGCTGAGGAGGCGCTGCGCTGGAGTGGGTGTAGGTGCGAGGACACCCCCTCACTGTCCCGCAGCAGGCGGGAGTGCAGAGGACTGGAGGGCTCCGAAGCACCTCCTCCACTCATGCCTTTCAGCTGCTCCAGTGTGTCCAGGACCACATCCGGGGTGTGTTTGGAGGAGGTTTGTCTTTCAAACTTCTTGAGGTCACTCAAAGCTGAGTCCTGCATATCCTGCAACAGTTAGAGACACGATGTAAACACCAAAACCAAAGCTCCACACGCTGCAGTAACAACTTTAATACAAGAGCTGTACCTCGGAGCTGGACTCCACCTGCGCTATGAGCTCAGGGTCCAGTGGTCTGTGGTTGCTGAAGCTCTTGGAGCGTCCTGCAGGAGTCGTCTTCCTTAACTGTGGACTCTCCACCTAAACATACAGAACAGCCTCTGTTAAACACTTTTAAATACCCCACGTTCATGTCTATGAAGCTGCAGGTCTTGTACCTTTGTTTTGAGCGAAGAGTGACGAGTGACTGAGTTGAGGATGTTGTGAGCGCTGACGGGACGTTTGTCTCCCGTGTCCTTTATCAGAGCTCCAGCTGGAAGAGAAGCTGCTCTCACACCTCCTCCCCCACTGCTGCCGGCCACCGGACTTGTACTGTCGCTTTCTGAGCGGAATGGTCTGCGGACGTTCCCGGGCTCGGGTCGTTTTCTCATCCTGAGGACAGTGAAGTGATTCAGCAACATTAACGATGTGGTTCATTTCAGGGTCATCGTCTGTCGTCAGCTGTGTTTCACACAAATACATTCAAATGGGTGTGTGCAGGGGTAATGTTCGTTTCTTTGAACTTAACACGAGGAACCTAAACCTGAGCTCAAATCACTCGATGGAAAACGAGAGTTATGCCTTGTTCACGCGGCAAGATTTTTAAAATGTCGGTTGATTTTCAAAGACTGAGAAACACGACGATAACAAAATTGTTGATATAAGAAATTTGGTCCTACAGTGACTGGTGTACAGCCACACAACAAAAGACAAAACACCACAAAATCTGCACAATCATCTTGCAGTGTGAACCAGGCATAAATAACTGCTGTAATCAGTGATATTTCCTCCTAAAGGCAGCTTGTTGTGTGCTGGGCTGCCACACATGCACCTGTGTACTTCAAACGTTCTCTAAAAATCACGTAAGCGTAACAAAATATCATCACAAATGTCTTTAATGTACGTGAATACTACTTTCTGACAACAAAACTAAAAAATGTCTGCATGAGAGCAGCTATGTTGTAATTTTGGTTGTATTTAAATTCAGTTTGTGTGAGAACAGAGATGTGAATAAACTAACAAAGAGAGGATTATAAACATTACATATTAATGCAATAAATATGTTAATAGATGATGACATCATTAACCAGTGTGAGAAATTGATTTCCACTTTAATCTGTGTGATCTGATCTTTAAACTAGTCCTTGTGAAGTGGTCCAACACAGACCCTGTAAAACCCTACTTATACATGAACCCACTTGTTGACGTTGGCCAGGTAGATGTCAGCCACATGTGGTCCTGTAGGGGAGGCAGCGCTGCCTCTAGTGGACACTCTCTCCTCCAACAGGTCTCTGTTGTCCGCGTCAGGTTTTGGACTTCCTCGTTCCACATCAGGTCTAAAATAGTACAGAAATAAATAATTGATGTGCTTTAATCTTGAGACAAACAGGAGTAAAAAACTTTCAGTAAAGCAGGTCTGTGTGTTGTAACTGGAAAGTATCTGTAGAGCTGTTCTGTTACAAAATGTTTTTTATTCTAAACTTCTGAATTTAACATTGATTTTGTCGACTTAAACATGTATGTTGCATTTATTAAAAAGAACAAAAAAATTTTGTCTGTGACGTTAAGCTGAGAAAGAAACTGCTCTGCTGTCACATGCGGTTTGTATCCCAGCAGATCACTTTTCCCCAGAAACAGGAAGTTCCTGAGGATTCATTTTAGTTTTTGTCAAAATGTCATTTTTTTCCATTTGACTCTTAAAGAGAAATTAGTTTTCCTATGCGTACCAAATCATAGCCTTCATCACTAACTATGTATGTACTTTAATATTTTATAAAAGCTCTATAGGCTGACATTTGTTTTTACAAAGGCTGGAGAACAATCTTACGCGTCTTGAACAATAATGTACTGGTGCGGCACCAGTCCTTCCACTCCGTTGTGCCGTCCCTCCCACCAGTCGTCGGAGGCCCGCTGGTACAGAAGCAGAGAGGCCCCCTTTTTGAAGGACAGCTCTCGACTGGTGCGGCCCGTGTAGTCGAAGCGAGCGATGGCTTCGACCGGTTCAGACTCTGAAACAGCCAAGGTGCCTGAGATTCAGAGGGCGGGAACCAGAGACAGGAAGCGGCAGAAGTGGAAGAGAAACAGGGAGAGATGGAAGAGGAAGGGGGGTGGCAGATTAGTACAAAGGCGGTTAGTGCTGCTGCATTCGCTGATGGCACAAATGTTAAAAACAGCTGAGCAACAATAAAACTAACAGTTACTGAAGCATGAAGTCAGCTGTTATTGGAGGTTAAAACCAGTGGTGGGCTCATCCGCTAACCCGCTAACAGGGGAACCAATATTCTGTTGATCAGTTTAGCTTTTGCACTGACTTTATGAATTAATAACTAATTTTAACAGACTAATTCTGGATGTCGTCGGCCACGTAGGATAATGAAATGCGGGGTTTTGTCGCAGCCTACGGCGTGTTGAAGTGACCTAAGCTGACAAATGCGCCCTACCTTAGCTGCAACTTCTGAAACAGCCTTTTACTGTTACATGATGGACTAGATGTCAATATGTTAAATATCAGCAATTTAGCTTTAGCTTCTGCCAATTTCCTATCCATTTAGCTTTTTTTCATTAGCAGAACTAAGAAACGTGTAGCGGTTTAGATGTTACTGGTGAGTGGTGCCCAGCACTGGTTTAAACTATACATGAGCAGCAGAGAGGATCACAATAACGAAATAAAATCGGTGTTTTTAAGTAAACAAAGCTGCGTACCATCTTCGCTGTTGTGGCCGACAGAGATGGCATCGGGTGCCGGCTCTTCCACACGGGGGGGCTCACAGTGTGGGCTGTCACTACAGTAGACACAGAGGAGAAGTGTAAAGCAAAGTCTTTACATGTTAAACATTAACTCCATGTAACATCGGAACTGTCTTTTGAACTTATACAATCGTCAAAACGCGTCGTTGTATTTCGAATGGTATCACCAACAAGCTTCACGCCATTTTACTGTCTGTTAGCAAAATATCTCATGAACACAAACACAAATGTGACTATAACAGTCATTTTTACAGATACTGAGTTTAAATTAGGCATGGTGGAAGCTGTCAGTTTTTCACAACGTGTACTCTAAGCACCTACAGATTATGCATGATCATGTTAGAGATCCCTATGTCACACAGATAATGTTTTTATTTTTCAAGGTTTAATAGAAATGACTAGAACTCTGGCTTTTCTCCAGATATTATGATCTTAAGGACTAGACAACTTATGAAAATTTTAAAAGGCATCTACGTTGAAGATGGAATTAAAAAGAACTGGAAGCCTATTTTAGGAGTGTACATCCTGTGATGTGAACTACTTGATCAAATATCTAACTTTTATTAGTAGTTTAGGCATATAAAGAAGTTTCATAAGTTGGTATAAGTTGTCTAAAATGTTGCAGTAAGACAGGGCAGCGGACAGTCTGCATTCCACAAACTGAAAAAGGAAGCTTACGTAAAATGTTGTTTGTGTTTTAGAATATTTTTGTCAGCTACTTTGTTTCCACAAGGAGTAAACATCAATTATGTGCTTTTTACCCCCCCGGAAATAAATAAAGGATGTCAAATTTCCAATTTCCAGCGGAAAATCTCTGAGCTCAGAAAAGGCCAGCCCTGTGAGATTAACTTTTTTGCAGCTCAGAACAAAATATGTTGCTGTTTCAGAGTTCATAGGACCTCAGTGATTGACAGTAATCATAATGGATTGTGTCGGTGCTCGTCATTAGAAGACAAAGAAAAAAAAACGTAGCCATTGTGTGCACTGTGGTGTGTTCCTGCTGCGCACATCTTCGCTGATGTGGTCAGGCGCTGCTTTAATCTCTGCTGTGACGGACAGTAAGCTGATTCTCGTGGACCTGCTGGTTCTGTTTAGAGACCCCCTCCCTCAAATCACTCCCAGCCCCTCCCCGATTCCTGCCGCCCCCCCAACAGAAACACAGACGTGAACAGAGCAGCTCTCACCAGAAGTCATCTCCGGCTCCGGGGATGGTGTAGATGGGGCCCTGCAGGTCCTGCGGCCCTGGAAAGATGGTTTTGTGGTGGATGATGATGGTTTTGATGAGTTCGTTGACGTGAGCCTGGCAGGAGACCTGGTCGTGGCCTTCGGGGACAGACATCAGGGTGGGGCCGAAACAGATGGCCAAGTTGTAGGGGTCCATCATGTTTTCCTCGCTGTACTGAGACAAGCTGGGGTGGGTGGGGGGAAGGCAGAGTAGTTTAACGCCTTTATCTCATCTCTAAACCAAACATACACAAAAATCACAACCGTTTGAAACCCAAATCACACTAGAAGCATTGGTCCGGTCTCTGAGTGCAACAGCTAAAACCACCAAGTGGACGGCAACATGGAGACTCTCACGATGTGTTTAAGAGAGAAGAAAAATCAGGAATACTGTGGGGGGAGGGGGGCAGTAAATCAGTCTTGTAAAGGTGGAAAGTCCACTGTCTCCACATGAGCTGTCTGCTTTACTCAGGAGTCTCAAATATCGGCTCTCCCCTCCGCTCCTTAATCTTTCCCTCTTTTATGTGAAGCTTTTCCTGTAGCTGAACAGAAAGAAACGCTTGTCTACGAAGGACAGATGTATAACAGGAAGTGTTTAAACTTATAAAAATACAAGTTTTTAAATATTTTTCCCCAATTTGTTAATGTTCTTAATCCCAGAATTTAAAAGGTACTTTTTTTTAGAAACTATACAATAAGACAGGGTTAGGTCATCCTGAACAAATGATGCAGTTTGAAAAGGTTTACTTCAGTCTGTTTCAAGATGCATGTGGAATCAGACAGATGAATTACTTGGAAAATACAATGAGGTCGAAATATAGGCCCTAAAAAACACAAATATTTTCCAAATCATATTCTCTTTTTCTAAACGTATCCATTTCTGGGGAATAATTTACTGAATGTCACGCTTCTTTATACTTTATAGAACTGGTTAAGAACACCGAGTTAACCTGCATTTGGTAGAATCTTCTACATTGTTTTAGTTTAGTAAGATTTTAGCTGAGAGGTTGAGGTTTTGGGACTGATGTGAAGCTATGAAGCCTAATAAACTGTATATAATACTGCAATACAAAAATAAACTTAGTTTGAAGAAGGAAATGAAACAATTTCTGAAGGCAGAACATTTGGAGTTCCTAAAGCAATAAAATGTCAGTTCCTGCCTCTGAAACTTAATATTTCACCACAGTTCACACTAGACTTCCTATAAAGGTTAAAGGATGTTTAGATTTGGTTAAACAGTCTAAATCTGAGAATGTGTTTGTGGAAAACTGAGTGGATTGCAAAAGTGAATCTCTGTTGAAATTAGAACAACATTCACCCATTGTTAGTTATAATAAAGAAAAGACATTTTGTTTTTATTAAATATTCTGCTATCCCTTATGTTCTGCAATCCACTGTTTACCTTTAGTGCGGTTTATGTTTATGCATCATAGGAATATGTACATAGTGCCACTTCTTGACAAAAATCTAATTTGTGTCCACATAAACACAGGCCAAACTGATTTAATTACAGAACTAACTGAATTTATTAGAAATATTTACAGCCTGTTTCAACCCAACCATAATCCAGTTCACTGTAAAAAATTCAAAAGACTTAATAAAGTTAATAACAATCCAGCTCAAGTCAATTACAATCCAAAAACATCTCATTCAACTCCAACAAAGTTAAATCTGATTTAACTCTGTTGGTATTTTAAAAGCAGGGATGTTGATATAATTTATGCAGCTTCAATTCATTATTATCAACAATCATTAATGCCTAATATTAGGCGATCCATGTCCAGATAAAGAAGTTTTCTTCTGGGTTTCCTGCTACTCACTGGTTGAGGAAGGCAAACAGGTATCTCATAATGATGAGGGTTTTACTCGGCAGGCCTTGAAGAACTTTCTTGATGTGAACCGCCCGCTCCTGCAGGCTCTCCATGGCTGTTAAATAAGACAACCATGATGTGAAGGGATTACTGACAATCGGGTTAAAAAAATAAAAAATAAACACATGCCAATGCAAAGACAAGGAAGAAACACTCACAAACACAGGATATGAGGTCATGGAAGACTTCTTTAGGGAAGAGGGCGCGCTCCAGTCCTCTGAAGTAGAGCTTCAGCACACCAGCTATGGAGTCGATGTCGTGGTCGTTCTGGTCCCCTGCCAGCGGGTCCTCGCCTGAATGCAGTGGAGAGGAGGAAGGATGAGGAAAAGTGTTGTTAAACTGATGAATCAGACCTTGAAGTGGTGTTTTGTGGAAAAGTTATGAGCTGTTAATATCTTACTTGCCATAGATAGCTCTTTGAGCAGCATCAGTTCCACATATGTAAATATAAAATTCTATCTGAAAGTGTTACAGTTAACTTCTGTTCTACTATTTGCAAGTAATCAAGTACTAGGCTTGGTGGTATGATGGTATTTTATCATATGTTGGTATTAAAATATGGTGACAGTATTTAGAAATTAAGACGGTATTAGTAAGGTGAGGTAATGTGCCAAATTACACAAGGCTGCTATGAAAACTATGAAATTATGAAGTAAACTAACTATGAAAAACACATGGGGGGGTCTCTGCTCCTCCTCCTCCTCCTCCATGTGTTTTTCCATTGGTTTCTTTAGTCAAACTACCATCTCTTTTCAGATTTAAACTTTTGGTGTTTTTCTTTTCTTTCTTTTTTTTTTGAGACATGCAGGCAGCTCGCTCCGAACGAGGAAATAACTACAAACTTTGTCGGGGCACAGACTGGCTAAAAGTATGTAGCAGCGTGGATACAAGTACTTACAAACTGTGGTATGAGTCCGAATATTTTGTAACTTCAATCCCCAAAAAGATGTAATTAGACATATTTTGATTTTGGCAAAAGCCATTCTGTGACTCATCTCTTTCTACCAAACCTCTTTTTGGCTCTAGAATGTCATGTTATATGCATGTAAATGTTCACAGGCAGCCGTTTCCTACTTAATTATTAAGTATTCAATACACCACAGACCACCCCCCACCCTGGTAATACCATATACCACGGTATTTTCGAAAGGTTATACTGTGGCATGAAAATGATTAATGCTGTCCAACCCTAGCAAGTAATGCAAAATTGAGAGAGTTCTGGTCATTCAAAGATCTATCTACAACAGATCATTTATTAACTGTTCATAACTTTCCCAAAAAACCCACTCAAAAGATCAGAACTATAACTTTAATGAAACAGCAAGTCAAACTTCCGGTTGAAAATAACACATCTTGTTTGGAGTGTAGTTTTTACCTCTCTCAAAGGCATTCTTGATGTCATTGACCTCCACCTGAGAGCCAGACACTCTGAAGATGCCCTCATGCCGCAGACCTACACACACACACAATAAAATCATAACCTCTTGTACATTATCATATACATTTTTTGGTTTTGTTGTTTAAATATAAGAAGTTCTGATGAAATTTTCAGTTCAACCCTACAACCAATCACACTTTACCAAAAGAAAACCCCCACAACCAATCACTGCATCAGAGAGCTGATGCTAAACCTATCACTTCGGAGGAGAATTTCCTCACCATGGTGACTGATGAAGCGGATGCAGCTCTCGACCATCAGCGGAATGGCTTCACCTGAGTCCTAAAAAAAATTAATAAATAAAATAAAAAATAAAAAACCAAGGAGAGGAAATATTCCTGTTCAATGAAAGAATTACGGGGAAAAACACACAAATCCCCCTCCTCCTCACACATGCATTTGCAACCGTGCCCATGTTGAGGAGGAATGGATTTGAGACATGGGTTAGACACAGTGGGTGCAGCTGTTGCTAGGAAACCACACTTTTCCTTTTCCCTTTGTTTGTTTGGCTTTTCCGGAAATGTCTCAGAGGTTTCGCTGTACAATATTTGCTGCGTGATAAACTCAGCCACAGTTGTATCGATACAGCTGTAGTTCCATTTGCTGAAGTTATTATTTGAAAAATGAAAACAAATTGATTTTCTTTTTTAGGAAGAAAGAGCTTATGACAAAAACAAAAAAACAAATCAACCCCACAAGGGGGAGCCACAAACATGAGGTTCTTCAATGAGGAAGTTTCCTTCTGATCATTAACTGCTGATGTAACATCATGGGGGAAAAATAATTGTATTTTAGCATATTGTGTTACAGCTATCCAACCTAAGATGTAATAAATTAGGTTTCACTAGTATTTAGATGTCAGAGCATCTCAGCGACCAATGCTACTGTGAGAAAACATGTGGTTAGAGAGGGAAATAAAGCTGCAGTGGCTCTGACTGAGAAGCCAACAGCCCCTCAGAAACACAAACACACAGATAATTACCTGCTTCCGTACGGTGGAGTTTCTCCTTCCACTAAAAGGCAAAAAAGGGAGAGAAAAAATAAAATATCGACACTCTGTCATTAAGTCTCCAGTGAAAGTCTATTTATAATCACAACTCTGGTAATGCTCTATTTGTGTAAACAGACACATGTGCACGTGTTAAAAATATCTGTAAACAGTTAGGGGGGATAAAAATCATGTCACAAGCTGCCAAGGAGTCGGGTTTCAACACGAAAATCGTTTTTGCAAATTTACTAGTGGGAGAGAGCACCACACCTACCTGGCAAGGCAACAGTCAGTTTTCTGACCTACAGGAAGGAAAAACAGGAAGAAGAAAAAAGTCAGAGGTGGGAAAGAATCAGAATAAAACCAATATAATAATATAACACTCTATAAAACAATACAGCATGATAGAGTACAATGTGATATGATACTAAACAGAAAATGGGAAAACCAGCTTTCCACTCAAGTCACACACACACAAACAATAAAGGTGTTTCCTTGCAACACTGTGGAAACTCTGACACATGTGACAAGAAGGAACAACCCCTACCCCCACATTAAAACAACAACTGTACCCATATATGGTCAGTGTCACTGTGACCTTCCTGTTGACTCACACACAGCTTGTGATTATTTGATATATTAAACTCACTCTGCTTCACTGCTGTGACCCTGATGCGTCTCCACTGCACAACTCATCTCTCACATTTGCCCCCCCCCCCCCCCTTCAGCTTAAGGGGGGTCGACTGCACTCATGCAGATGGGTAAAAGGGACAACATGCAGAAGGTATGAAGGACACTCACTCTCTCCCATGGTCTTCTGGATTAGTTCATGTTTGGCATCCAACTTGGTGATCAGGCTCCTTCCTTCCAGGAACTCCTTCAGCTTCTATAAAACACACAAAAAAAAAACAGACTTTGTCTGAATTTGATTCATTTAGGAAAATGCGTATATCTCTATCAATTAGAGGTTTTGCTCAATTAATGTTTGTTAAAAATGAAGTGCGACCAAAGATGTCACTGACTGTGAAGTAAAACTGCTCCGTCTCCTGCTGATTGGCCCGTCGCTTGGCCAGGCTGGGTTTGCTCAGATATGATTCGCTGAAGTTGGACTTCACCGACTCCATGCTGTTGCTGTGATGGAAGCACTCGGAGACGTCGTAGTCCTCCACCGTCACCATGTCCTGGATGGTGGACAGGGTGGCCTCCATGGTTTTCTTCACCTGGTAGACGGTGAGGAGAAGCAGAACAAAATATGTATGTGTAAATTAATAATAATAAAAAAAGTGCTGATTTCGTAATAAAGACAGAAAACTGCCTGACCTCTTCGTTCTCAATCTTCAGAGTGGAGAGGCGGGACTGCAGCTGCTGACACCTCTGGAGCAAGTCTTCTTCCAGCGGCGGCTGTGCACAAACCACTCCCATCTACAGAAAAGAACCAACATTAACTTCACTTTTTTGTTTTAAATGTTGGTTAACTTTGACCAGAATGAGAGAAAGAACCATACAGTGTCTCCCATGTGAGACTGGAAGTCAAAGCGAGCTGGTGGACAAAAGACGTTGTTGTAGGTCTCCATCAGTTTCTGTTTGTCCCCGTTGGGCTCCAGACTGTCGGCCGCTCCTTCCAGCGTTTCCAGCCCCGTGTGTTTAGACGTCTCCACATTCTGCTCTGCAGACAGGTACGTCCTCAGGGCGCGGTGCAGACTAGCGTGGTAGCCCAGGTCACAGCACTGTCACACACACAGATTTAGTAAATACTTGGTTCTAAGGTAGAATCCAGGGGGAAACGAAAGACATGGGCAAAAAGCTGGAGGCAAACCAAGAAATCTGAATAAACAGTAAGGAGTAATGTCACAATTTAAACACACTGATGATCTATTTTTAGAATCACTACAGTTTATTTAATAACACTAATGAGCCACTCAGTGATGTGCATTTTGCTAATACTGGCTCTTGTGGCATTTATTCAACCAAGTACAACAAGCATTCCTCAGATATTTGGTTTGACATGATGGGATCTGGCAGCTGCTGCAGATTTTAGTTGGTGGAGTTTTAGGATTAGCAAACACAAATCGAGCTTTGTTGGGATAAACTTCTGGACTTCACCTCTGATATCTACATGTTGAAGTTCAGTGAGTTTCTTGTTACCTAGA
This sequence comes from Cynodonichthys magdalenae, assembly GCA_031762555.1. Taxonomy (NCBI): domain Eukaryota; kingdom Metazoa; phylum Chordata; class Actinopteri; order Cyprinodontiformes; family Rivulidae; genus Cynodonichthys; species Cynodonichthys magdalenae. The sequence continues at coordinate 21,661,911 of JARVJO010000365.1, forward strand.
TCTATTTCAGATTTCTGTGATAACGTTTGTCATAGCTTGAAAACTACATTAAATGTACATTTATATTATTATTATTAATATTACCGGTTTCTGTGTCATCAATAAACACTACTATCACTGCTGATTAATTTCAAAATGTAAAATGCAAACAATAATGCCATTATGTGATTTTTCAGCTGATGTGGCTTATATATAAGCTGACATTTGTTTTTGGACTGTTGAAGAAACAGTTTTAAATGTAAACACATTGCAATGCATCAGATTTAAAAAGCTGCAATTAAAGAAATTATTGCCAGAGTTTATAGTAGAATCTTAGATGGTAAAAATAGCAGGAAGGTTCACGACTAACTGATTAGAAACCCTTGAATTACATGAAATAAAATGAAAATAACTCTCATCTTATCACATTATGCTGCTTATTTCCACGATGCTACCCAGGCCACTTGGTCAGACCTTGGTCAGAATCCACAGCTTGTAAATAAATGTAATTTGTAAAACAACATAATATCACGGTGAAAAGTTATAATATTCATGTGATTTTCCTATCTCAAATTAAAATAAAACAGCCTCCTTACCTCAGAAAGTGCATTTTACAAAAGTGTGTAATGTTGTGTGTAACTACTACCAAGAAGAAAAGCCTACTTTCAATTGGTTTAGTTTACTCAGGCATCAAAAATGCAAAATAAATGGTTTGAATTAATCATCTGTCCAACCAAGAGGTTTACCTCCACTTTTAACACACTAATGGTGGTCTCTTGGTATAAACAGGGTTCATGCATAGTTCATTGCTATCAATTTATCTATTAAAGAATATTTAATTTTAATACAAGAACTAAATTATTTGGAGGAAATGGTCATATTCTATGAGATCTTCATATCGACTGTTGTGGACCACTTCCAACCGAGTGCAAAAATCACTCATATCAAGCCAAGTCTCATTGAAAACACACTTTCCCATGTTTAAACCACAAGCAGCGGACATGACTGAACTTCTTTGTTTTTTGGGCAGGTGAATAAGCTGCCATATACAGGGGTTGTAGCGGCAAAGAGGTCGAAAACATGGAAGTAAACTGTGCCATTTCTTACTTGTATTTATCATGGGATTTGTAGTTTAACCATGTTCTAAGACCGGTAGCAAACGTAGCACTTCATGAAGACAGATCCCGTCAACCTCTGATTACGGCGCTTTACTCTGTTTATTTATGCAGCTTCTCGAAAACGATTAAAAGTAAAAAAATTAAGACTTTGCAAAATAAAATTTAAGACCTTGGACAAAAAAATCTGTGTGTTTTAAAGACTTTTTTAGACCTAAAATTTTGATTGTCAAATTTTACACTTTTTAGGACTCTGCATGAACTCTGTATAAAAGAAGACATTTCGTTGTGAAATCTGAGTTACTTTTCCGTAAATCACACAAGCCAAAAAAAAACAACAAGCAGGTTTTAGCTAAACAACATCAGAGTATTCTGTGTCATGTAGCACATTTTAACTATTATCTTCTAACGTGAATCATACACACCAACTCAGCTCTGTGACTACCCCCATTGCCATCAGAGGTGTTTCAGCCCCCCACTTCCACTTTACCTTCATACAAAGGTTCGTCAAACCCAACCTGAAAGGGGCTGTTAGAAAAATCTCCCGACACATTCACAGCAGGAGGTTCTCCATAACAGCTGCTAATCTAATAAATCCTATTTAAGCTGCTTCTCTAAATCTTTGGGGGAACTTTATCAATTGCTGTGTATCTAATAACGTAATATTTATGGAAACAGGTGTCTGAGTTCAAAAAGGAAGTAAAACCTTTACTGTTTCCCTTATTTTCCTTACAACCTACATCGGCAGCATCGTTTCTGGTGGCTGCCAGACTACAGCGAAACTGTGTAAATCTTTGTTAGGGTGTTCAAAAACAAAACTAAAGACCGCAAAATTTGTCATGAAATTAAACAATCTCACCTTACACAAATAACCCTCCCTAAAAGTGTCAAAAATAATCCCACTGTTTTCCCGGCAGGCAGTGAAATATTTTATCATCAAGCAGAAAGCAAAGTGCTTTGTGCTGCACAGATTCTTTTTTGCCACTGGCTGTTTACAAGCAATCACAACAAACTCTGAAAGTGAGGGCAAGCAAAAGGACAAAAGGATAGAGGATGGCCATTTTGCAGACTTCATTAGAAGCACTGAAGCTAATGTGAAGAGACTGACCCAGGGGAAAACCACAAATAAGGTCACACCAAGTAAAAAAAAAAAAAAGAAAAGAATAAACAGCTTCTATTACAGGGCTTTGGTGTTTTATTAACTCACATCAATGATGTCCGAGAGGTCATGGATGTAATATTTGAAGACGCAGCTGTTGGTGGCCTCCAGTGCCAGCAGGTACTCGTTCCTGGCCTTGATGGCCTTCAGCTTGTTCTCAGTGTACTTCGCTTGTCTCTGATACAAAAAAAGAAAAAAAAAGAGAAAGATAGTAGAAAGGAGGGAAGTTAAAACAGCAGAGAAATCGAAGAAAGCAGGAAGGACAGGGATAGGGATGATAGGTGTTAAAGTGAAATAACTCAGTATTGATTGGGGCTGGTACGAAGTGTAGAATTGTATTGCTGAGACAAGCTCCAGCTGTCGCAGACATGGTTAGCAGTAATCCAGTCGTGGACCCATAAATCATTTATGAGACGCATACGTCTGTGTGACAACAGGTGAGGTACACAAAACATCCTTTATCTGTTCGACGCTTCGATGTGCCCTCCGTTGCCCCGCTCACCTTCTCCTTCATCTTCTCGATTTTCTTCACGCTGGAGCGTCGAACGACCTTCTCGTCGCTCTTGATGCTGGCCAGGGTGTCGGGGGAGCGCGGCGTCTGGCGATCTTCCTGTCGACTGCGTCCCATCTGCTTCTCCTCCTGCTTCTCCGCCTCCTTTAGCTTGGACTCGGCATTGATGCTGTCAGTGTTGTACATGTGGTACGTCTTCATCACCTGGAAATGAAAAAGGACATTTTCTAATAAACATGTTTTCCCCCACTGGGCCTTTTTTTTTTAAAAAATGCTTTCGGCTCCTTAACACAAACAGCACAATGCTTTACAAGAACAAATTCTAATCTGGCTCTGATACACAACAACTACTGTGCTTAGTGCGTGCCGTTTAAGTTTACAGTAAAGAGTTAACGCCATGAAAAGAGCATTCGTGTGCAAAGTCAACGTCATTTCTGTGACCACCACCAGAGCAGTCATTATATCAGACCTTCAAACACACTCCTCTGACTCCGAGCATACATGTGAGCGTCCGTCAAACCAGATCTATTTCTGTCTTTTACTATAGACTATAATTATAACATAAGATCTACTTTTATGAGACTGGTTGACCTCAAGCTATGCAATGGCTTGCTTCAGTAGAAAACCAACACAAACAAAGCGCTCAACACGCTCCGATTGCCTCAGTCTTTTGGTGGTGGTGTAAACACATGGAACCAGATGCTATAATGCTCACGACATTGTCTCTTGTCAAAAACAGGGACGTTTAGTGGATATTATCTTTAAAATTATCAATAATTAGCATTGTAGAAAAGTAGGAATTTCTAATAAAGTAAATATATGAGGAACAATTAAGATTAATGCTATTTTTGCAGGCTTTTTTTTCCAAATTGCACCGTTTATGCCAAATTCCATGCAAAAATAAAAAATTCAAATTCAAATAAATGCCCAGTTAAATAAATAAATGCTCAGAACAGTGTCAGGCTTTTTGCAAACACGCTTTTAATTCTTTGTCCTTTCAAAGAAAGGTTATATAATAACCTTAAGCCACATAACACACAAGAATTAGATTTCTAACACTAAATGCCCAGGGAAGTGTTATTTCCCTTTGATTCCCAGAATGAACAAATTTTGTGTACAGGAGAGTTACTTACTGTGTAAAGTTCAGTCAGAACTTTTAACAGGTCCTCTTGCAATTGTACTCCAACCTCTTTGCTCTGAAAGGACAGGGGGGGGGGGGGGGAAGCAGTAATGTAAATAAACAGCACTAACCACTAGGTTACCATAACCTGCAAGAAAAATATCCACCTCTCTGTTCTTCTATCGCTCAGCAAATTCAGTTTATAACCACTCAGACATGCAAATAATAAATTCCCCATCATAAATATACACTCTATTATCCTATAAAGAATGTGAAGAAGTCTAAAATCCAGATAAAACCGCAATCAAATAATAAGCTAGATGTGTTTTAGCAGAGGTAAAAAAAACTATGTAAAATATAATTACAAAAATATGCAAAGGAGGTTGGAGAGTTTGACTATAATCAAGATGTAAACAGCAGGAGCTACTAGTGACAGATAACAGACACCCAGATCAGCTAACGCCACTCGTTCAAACATACGGTTTCAAAAAAACATGCACGTTAGGCGATTTAGTAACTCTATATTGTCCCTATGACTGAAGGCACGAATGATTGTTTCATTTGTCTCTGTGTGTCCATTTGATGGACTGGTGATCTATGGATGGATGAAAAATAGATAGATGAATATTTCTGCTTTTAGTTCACAAACAAACAGCCTCGTTCAGAGACTCTGTTCATATTTTTGCATAAATATGTCAAAACTGGCCTGAGCTAGTAAATAAACATCATTCAAAGTTAGTTGTACTATAGTGCTAAGAGAAGCATGAATGTCACTCTGGACATTTTTATTTGTAAAGCTGAGTATTTGTGTATGGATCGGGTACAATGACATTATTTTTGCTGTTGATACATTAGAGCCTGAAAACAAGCACTGGATTAATTAAACTGACTAAAACAAATAAGTTAGTGATGGCAAACAAAAAAGAAATTCCTTTAATGAGATAAGTTGGAAAAAAAAAAAGGTAAGAATCACAGTTAGCCTCAGGGACTTGGCTGTCAAGCTAAAAACTAAAAAACACTTGTAAGAGAGTTGTGTACCTGGACTGAACTGCTTTCTTGAGCAGGATGAGTTAAGTACCGGCACGGTTAAATAAATTTGAAAGCAGGAAGTAAAGTGACATTCTGTGTTTTCACCTTTCATAGCTGTAGGCTCAGAAATGACCAGGGGTCAGATTTATAAAGCTTGCGTACGCACAAAACGAGCTCAGAAACTTGCGTACGCCACTTTTCACGCCAAGGTTGTGATTTATAAAATCCAAACTCGGCGTGAAAATGTGCGGTCCCTCACGCCGGCTCTGACCCAGGCTACGCTAATTTTGGAGACGGGAAGCTGCGACACAGATGGTGAAGAGAGGAATTATAACCACACTGCGTCATGATCACTGTCAGATATTTAATTTCACTTCATAATCAGACTTAGATTTTAAATCATCTTTATCATAAGCTTTGTTAACAGTATTATTTATGATTCTGCTGCTGAACCATAAGGATCTTTTAAATAAAAAACTCAAATCTTAAATAAAAGTTCACGCATCTCCTTCCTCCTCAGACGACCCTGACCCACAGACCCCTGACTCACAGACCCCTCCCCTCAAAGAGACATTTCAACAGCCTGACAGCGAAAGGCTCGGTTCCCAGTTTGGGAACCGGCGCAGGGCGCGCCCACCCTCACCAGTGGTGGCTGTGTTATAGCCAAAAGGTTTCCTTTTTAAAATCCGTATTTCTCACACGCGCGGGTGTGGAGATGGCTGAGGAACACAGGCAGGAGGGGGAGGATGGGGGAGAAGTGTGGTGAACTTATTTATTCTAACTTCATCTGATTTAAATAATTTTATTTATTGTTTTTATCGTCCCACAGGCTCTGAGAAAAATTTTAATTTGAAGCTGAGTTTTAAAAAAATTGTGAGATTGCTCTAAACGTCTGTAAACCTGCAGAATGAGGGAAAATCTCTTTTAATTACGGACAATTTGTTCACGTGAGCAGCTGTCAGCACCTGTCATCCTCCAGACGCACGACGGAGCGTGTCTGAACCGACCAATCGGTTTAGTTAACATTGATCAGCTGACTCATTTAAATACACCTTAACATTCATGAGGTACTTTACATTGACTGTTTATGGTTGAGAGTGTAGAGGGCAGAACCTGAGGAGGGACCTCGTGCGCAAAGTCTGCCGACCAGCTGTGATCAATAAAGGAAAATTACTTGAAGGTGTGCGTGTACACGGTTTTATAAATCTGAATTTTTTTTGGCGTACGCCATTTTCACCTTTTGGCCGTACGTTCACTTTTAGTATGTTTTCCACATAATCCTTTATAAATGAGGCTCCTGATGTGTCCAAAGCTTTAGGGACATAAGGAAACAGTTTATGAGCCATTATCAGAAAACTTGTCAAACCAGAAAATTAATTTAAACCTTTTGAATTACTGGTTCTGCAGAGGTGGATAGACGTAACACATTCTTTTAAAAAGAATCATATCTAGTTTCATTATAAAAAATAAAAATAAACAAACAACAAAACACCCCTCAATTACACATTGGATTAATTCTGAGGATCTTGTTGACGAAGTTCAAAAATCAGGGGCCCAATCAGAAAACTAACTAATTTAAACCAACCAAAATTAAGCTACTTTAATACATGAGTAAAATGCACACATTTAGTTTTATTTTTGCAGAGTTGAATTCAAAGCAAGCAGGTTAGAGACTGCAGGATAAACAAAAGAAAATTAGGTGGAAAAAAAATGCAATGAAAATAAAAATGGGCAAAGAATGTGGAATGTAAGAAAAAACAGATTTTGCCAGCGCGTGTTGAGCATCAGTCTTCCTCTGTGGGAAGGTAAAGCTGTGACGGGGGGAGGGGTCGCTTTGAAGGGTGTAGGTGAGGTAGTAAAAACGTTGTAATAAGGAGAAATAAATAAGTAAAGAGAGTAAAGGGTGGGTGGTATCAGGAGAAGAGATGCTGTACTGCACACGATTTTTAAAGTACTTTTAAGAGGTCCGTACTGGGTGACAGAGACCAGACCCCGGCCAATCAAAGAGCAACCAGGCTTGGTGGAGCCCTCCTACTCATAAGCAGTGGATGTTGACCTTTGGACTCCTCAGTTTGCCTGTGGTCGCCTGGTCTGGCTCAACGAGACCACAACACAAACCAGCACCTGGCCCGCTTCATTAGAGCTGAAGTCTGAGCAGCAGCTCGAGACGACACGCTCATTAACATGATTTGTTTTATTAGTGCTTGCACTGTGTCACCGATGTGATCGTTCACAAACAGAACCATTCTGCAACACTTCCCACCCTGGAAACAAGTGTGTGATATGAACAAACTGACTTGTCTAATATGAGCTGTGGTGTGTGTGTGTGTGTGTGTGTGTGTGTGTGTGTTGTAGCCTTTGGCACTAATCGTATTCATGATGCCACTGACTGGAAATGTCCTAACTGGACTAATTATACACTTAATTATACAGCTAAGCATTATGTGGGTGTATGTGTGCAGCCTGTTTTTTTAATAAAAGGAGTACACAAAGGCCTAGCAGAATATCCTAATATAACAAAAATATGTCTTATATTGTGAAATGATGGAGCTGACGCTGTTTGGGTCAAATTTTGAGAAAATTACGAATGCTCAGAGTAAGTGCTGTGAGTGAATCTCATTTACCACAAGGCTTGTCACAATAACAAATTTTGCTAGACAAACTGTTTCAGAAATTATTGCGATAAACGATAAATCCACTTTAAATTAGCATAATGAAAACACAGTTCTCACCTTGCTTACAAAGCTTATAAAAGTTCATGAAATTCACGTACGTAAAAAAACAGGTAGGACCTGATCTGGGCCGGAGATTGGAAAAATAACACACATCAGCTGCTGAAGATTTAAAATCACTTCCCACCTCTTCTATCCAAGCGGGCGCAGATTATTTTGTGTGTCTTCCTCTAGCTTTAATAATTGCAGTCACACGCTAAAATCAATTAGCTGTGGCGACCACCTGATTGCAGTTGTCTCCTAATGTTAGTCAGTTTTAGATCTACATCCAATTATTATTTTCTGAGAGTTTTATTAAAATCTATCCAGTGGTTCATGAGATATTTTATTAACATTATTGCTCATCTTTCAGTGGCAGGTAATGACAAAACTAACAGTTATGACTTAACCAAGATTGAGAGACAAAAAGTCTAGTTTTTGTCTGTCTTGCAGTGAGATGAGAATGGCATGCATTCTTCATGTTTGTTCCAGGACAACATATTAGGCTGGAAATCAGCGGCTTCCATCATGACATTCCTTCTTAGGCTGAATCTTGCTTCGCTTTGATCTTCACCCTAACCTTACCCCTCGCTGGTCTGACCTAAAATAAATTGTAATTTTAAATCCAAACCTTCACCCTTTGAAGTGCCAACAACCTGCAAGAATGACCTCATCCTGCAGCAATTCTGACACACTTGCACTTTCGTGCAGAACAAGTAGTCTAATTAGTCCTTATCATAAAGATGAACAATCATCTCGCAGGGGAACTCTGCCATAACATTCGCTTCATATCGTACAGCTTCGTATTTCTACTCCAGCTCACTTCCTGGTGTTCCTCCACAGTTTGCCCTTCTTATCTCTTTTATCTGCCAGACCAGAAGGTAGAGATCAATAAGACTTCAGTATGAAACACAGACACTTTAAAACAGCAAAGACTCAGACTTCAGTTGACCTGCTGTCAGTCAATAAATCAGCCAGGACAAAAAGCAGTTGCTGGGGAGATGGATGGACATGGCTAAAATGTGACATGAATTTAGCATGTCTGGCTTTTTAAAGCTGCTTCAGCACTTGAAGAGGAGGACCATTCACCTCAACCTTTAAATACTCCTCTTCACACATAAAGAAGTGCAACGATGATAACCTCAGCCCGGGTGAGGCGTGTGTGTCTGTGAGGAGTCGTGGTCTGGTTCCAAGGTACATCATCATTTTAAAAAGCTCCTGCGTCAAAACCACTACATGTTTCTAACACACTGTTCTGTTGAAATTCCTTTAAATGAGACGACAGACAGGTGTGGGGGTTTTCTCCAGTCAGATGATTCTCTATTTTCTCTACCCGTTGTTTTAAACTGTTAGTCAGCTGATTGATGACAACATAGAGGGGAGGCATGAACCTTTCCCTTTATTGTTAAAAAAAAGTTTTGTTTTGCAAAAAAACACAGGCACTGTTTGACTATCACTTACCAATTTTATTTTTAAAGGTAGCACAGTTTTAAATTTAATCTTGTGAATAAAATCCAGATTTCAATATTTACCTTCAAAAGCAAAACATCTGATTACAAAGTGACTGTCAACACAACCACTTGTGTTTTCCTGCTCTTATATATTTGTACATCACAATAGAAATAACTATAAAAGAGTATTGCTATAATTCTGACCATTTTTATAAGATTGTGTGCTATGTGTTTAAACAGTATTATTGAAAATCAGTCACAATTCTGTTTGTAAATAAAAGCAATTATATTATGTAACCTAATTCTTGTCTGCTGTTTGTCTGTCATGCAAAACTGGTCAAATGTTAATGAGACCCTCAGAAAGTTATCTTTGGAATTAAATCTACAATAGACCTTTTGCACATTGACGTTATGACGCAAAGCACGCATGAAACGAACGTTCTGATTGGATGGCAAAATGCCGCCTCCTCCAAAATACGGAAGTGAGGGGCAATGTATTTCTAAAGACACTGTTGATGATGGCGAGTTGTGATATTGATGCGTGGTTTCGTAA
>JARVJO010000365.1:21672839-21687965 GCA_031762555.1 Cynodonichthys magdalenae
TTTTCCCCATAGCTACCGTTGGAAGTAATGTAAACACTCTACTCGTTCAGTGGCTGACCCCCCACTTCCTGAAAATGTGCAAAAACCGAGTGTGCTCATGCGTCGTGACGTCATCATGCAAAAGGCCTATTGTTTAAATTTTTTAGTCAATCAAATCCAAGATTCAAGACGTTTAGACAAACTATAATGCAAAGTTATTAGTATTATTATTAAAATTGGCAAAAATGCGTTGGGCAATATGCATGTGGCTTTTAATTACATTTTTGCTTTGAAACAGTTGTATTCTTGTGTGGCTTTACCTTCTTGAAGAGGCGTCCCGAGTCCTCGCTGATCTGTGCGAACCGGGGGATGATGTTGTTGAGGTAGAGGTCGGACAGGGTGGCGTGGTCGCGGCTCTCCCTCTTCACCTGAAGCAGCAGCAGGTTCCAGCAGTTCACCGGAGATAAGATGGACTGCTCCTTCCTGCACGCACAGCGAGGGAGAGATTTAATTATTTTTTTTAATTGCTGTGCAAGTCTTTTTGAACAATTATTTTATAACTTTTTTATAACAGCGGGTTGCACACACAGGTACAAAAACACACTCTCAAGACATGTCAGAAAGAGTAAAAACTCCCAGACAAATTTCAGTGCAAACCAGAAGTCTTCTTTTTTCCTTTTCTTTCACTCACAAACACACCCACAGAGGGTATGATAGCCAGCCTAAACACAGGATTCAGCCAGGCTACAAAAAAAACAGCAGGAAGAGGTAAGCCTCTCTCTAAAACACAGCTGTTGTGCAAAAAAGAAAAAATATAAAAGATAGAGATCTGAACACTGCAAACAATAAAATAGTTTAATCTTGCTGTACTGACTTTGTTTTAAGTCATCATAAATCCATTACAAATATGCTAAGTGGTTAGATGGTCCGCCTACACAGCACCACAACTGTTTTTAGAGGGAACACACACACAGTTTGACTGGGTAAGTGTGTGTTTACAATATGAGTTATGAGTGATCTACAGATGATCTAGTGGTTAAACTGGATTATGAGTGAGTGTAAGTGGATGAAAGATGGCCTTTGTGTCGTTGAGAGCAGATTTAACTGGATGAAGAGAGAAAGAGCTACAAGGCATTTACATCACACAGACACACACACATCCGTGTACTTGCATCAAACTGAGGACTTTGTATTGACTTCCATTCATTTTTGTAACTGTATTTATGCCTAACCCAGAGATTTTCCCTAAAACTAACCATTACTAGTCTATCCCTAACCTTAACCAAAACTTACTTCACACCAAACCTCTAAACCTAACTAGTAAAGCTGCAAAGAAAGTGAGGACTTTACATCAAATACCTCACTTTGATAGTAACCATTTTGCAAGTGGTCCTCACTCTGTAGCCGAAACTAGTACACACACGGTGTGTGTGTGTGCGTGTGTGTGTGTGGAGGGGGGAGTCAAGCAAAGTAGAGCAGTGACCCAAGCATACACACTGTCAAACAGACAGAGAACGTCTTTGAATGTGGGGTATAGAGTTGGGGGTGGAGTCCATGTGAAGGATTGTGTGTGTGTGTGTGTGTGTGTGTGTGTGTGTGTGTGTGTGTGTAGACACTGACAGGACAGAGTGGTACACACAGTCACAGGTCAAATGACTGCCGTGATACTCTAGGGATGATAAAGGAGAAGGAAATCCACCTACAGATCGAATAAAAAGCCCGGTCACTAGAACTCTCCATGAGTCGTACTCCGGGAGTCATGTGGACGATAGCGTGTGTTCATTTCCCTCCGCTGTTTGTTTTCCTGCACGTCTGTCTTTGCTGGTTGCCCAACACAAACCCACGGCTGCAGTTCCTCTCTGTTGTTTCAAGAAGCCTATTTCTGCTCATTCATATGACATTTTACAGAGTGAATTACCACTAAAACCTCTGCCTGACTCCTACCTATGCTGAAATGTCACCAAGTACCCAGAGGTCACATGACCATATTTAGACCGACATCTACAAATGGTACAGTCAAACTTTTTGTTCCTCAATGTCAGTAGAAAAGGTAATGAGGTCATAAAGATGGTTCTGAAATTGTGTATTTTAAAAAACAAAACAAAGCTGCTAATAAAAGCCCACTAAACCAGTAACTAGGTAAATAAAAGAGCTACCCATTTCTTTTGTATTACAGTGGATTGTGTTGAACACACAAACTGCAATAGTTTTACATGGCTCTCAATGTGTTTCTATATTGCCTCTGGGTAGACAACTTCAAGTAATCTTTTAAAGTGGTCTTAATCATCTGTTCTTTAGGTTTTCTGAAGATCTCCCAAATCTTTGGGGGGGGGGGGGCACATTGGATGGATGCTATTTCACTTTGTTTCTGTCCAGTTCTTTAGCTGATCATGACATCACTTTGTACAGTGTGCTCAGAAATGAAGGGAATTCAACAAGTAAATGGTAAATGGACTGAACTTATTTAGCACTTTAGGCCAAAAGAAAAAATGTAAGACCCATAAAAGCTACAGCAAACGAACAGTATCTGAACTCATCATTGGTCTAAAAAAAATAAATAAATCAAAACCATCCTTCAGCTAATTCGCTGTCAAGTTTTCAGCTAATACAATGAAATTCATCTTATTTGTGCTAATATGCTAATTAACAGGTTTTCTTTTGTTGCTTTATACTTTTTTATAAACTCAGATTTAAAAATTATAAAAATAGTTTCATTTTGACAAGTTTCTGGTAATGTGCCTAATGTGTTGACACAACACTGATTCACCTCTTGAGTTAGAGTGGCTTTACATGCCTGAGTGATGCAGAGACCAGAGTTAAGTGTTTTAAACAAACAAGCAAAGGGAAAAAAAAGCTACACAAGTACAAGACATGAGTGAAATAGAAGCAAAAGACCAAAGAAAAACTTGTCTGAAAAAGCTTGACTTTTTGCCCCGTGTGCACCTTTCACTTACATCCATGTTCTAATCAGCAACATACTGTGAATAATAATGTTGAAATGGCTGATGAGGTTTCGGTAAGTTATAAATAGAGATGAGTTGTCACTTCAAAATAAAACTGAATTTTGTAAATATTTTCCTTGAGCAAATATCAGGAAACAGAAATAGTCATGAGGTGCCAAACAGAAATGTTTAGGATATTTTTGGTAATTATAAAATCATGTAACCAGGTCCTCAAAAAGTACATTACGAGCACATTTATCCAAAAAAAATAATTGTGCTTCATGATACAATTCAATAGGAAAAATAGTATTAAAGTAATCTGTAGCTTTGAGTTGTGCAAAGAACTGCAACTTATTACCAGAGGACCAGATCCAATTTTGAGCATAAGGCCAGCTTTGAAAGTGAGGATAACTTTTCTCCATGCGGCCAATCAGAACATTCACACACAGAGATGCACAAAATATGGTCTAAATGTACAAACCTCCAACTACCGCTGCGTAGCTTCTGCCAAATAACAAGCATACCAGGGGTCTCCACGGGACTGACACACTCACACCCCACATTGCTTGGAGCACTTTTGACGCCCAGAAGTACAGAGAAAGAGCCGTAGGCTGCCCTCTCACACACAGACACACATTTAAGTTGTGCACACACACAAAATTACACACCCATAACCGGAAAAATAGCTGAAATTCCAGCATGGCACACGGACTGCGCAGCAGCCGATGCAAAGAAGAGTGTTAATTGCACAGATGTTGGAGGTAAGATGAGCGAAACGCAGGAAAACAAAAAGGGGAATGGAGACTGAATACTTTGGAGTCAGTCATTTATTTAATATTCTCAGTGACATTCAGATACATCCTGGCATGTGAATGGACCTTAAAAGAAGAAGCCAGCTCAGCTACGTATAATAAATGTTCTGTCCTTTGCCCTTCCCTCTCATGGTCTCCTCTCCCCCCCAAAAAATTTAACACATGCTCTGCAACTGTCTGAGTATTGATCAGAGCTGGAGGGTGAGTGGGTGGGGGGGGTATGTCCTCTTAGATGGAATTGGGTTTCGTTTAGAGGACCTATTGATCCCCTTTTAGTCTGTGTCAGTGTGAATAAAGGCAGTGAACGTGGATTTGTCCCCAGCAGTGAAATATGTCTTTCTGGCAAAAGTGTGTGATGCTTAAAGAAAAGAGACGGACGGTGAAAGGAAAGAGGAAGACGGCTGTTGTTGTTGAGTAGGTCATAGTTAAATGGAAAAAAAAAAGTGAGAACACAAGTCAAACGCACAAAAAAAGTCCCTTTCTTTTGTAAAAACTCTGGTAATTTGGGGAAATCCAGTAGGGCTATTTCTCTAAATGTTGATTTTGCAAGGAGGCAGTTAGTTAAATTATTACAATTTCAAATCCCATTCCTTTTGAGTTTTTGATAGTTTTGATGTATTAATGCACAATATCTGGTCAGTGTAAGAAAGCACATTATTCTTCTCTAAATTGTATGGTGACCCCTGTCATGATGTGCATCATATCACCAAATGTTTGCCAAGACACAGCCCTAATATGAACAGCATTAGAAATTTGAATAGAAAAAGATGGTAGGAGGTGAATAAAGAAAACACCAATGTCCTCTGTTATCTGGGCCTTCAATGGTTTTCTAATTATTAGTCACTTTAGAACAATACAGAACAAACAGAACTGTGGAAAGAAAAACTGTTTCTATAGAAAAAGGTTCAAGCATCATGAACCGGATTAGCAAGTTTTTACTGAAGACTCACAGCTGTCCCAAAAATCACGGCATTGTCAGCGCAGGTTTTCATGCCTCCACGGATTGTTTAAAACAGATTTACGACGCCGTGGAAACAATTACAGAGCCCTTCAGCTCTTTCAAACCCACATCAGCAATTAATTATACATCACAAATGAAAGGATCTCATAAGTAATTAAAGGACTTTACTAGAAATAGTTTACATTTTGTTGCTGCAGTATATTCAGTGGAATCATACGTTTTACTTCGCAATATCATTCTGTGGGTATTAGTAGTTAATAATAAGAGACGTGTCTAAATGTAAAACACTCTCAAAGATCTAACAAGTGGTTTCCACCCTTCTATCCTTATCAACTCTAACAACAAGCAGAATAAGAATCTTGTACTGTATGCCACTCACAAGTCATATGTATACAAATTCCTAACAGCTCTACCAAAATGTGATGCTTCATTTAAATTTCTCACATGGTTTTTATCCAAACCAAAACATAAATCAAAATCGCTTTAAATGATCAAAGTAAAAAAAAAAATTTTTAGAAATTAAAAACACATTTGTGCATTTGAACGTTTCTTTTCCTTTCATTTGCCAATAATGATCTCATAGTCACTTAGATGCATTTGTTGTTGCTGTAAATAAGACTAAGAATATAGTTAAACCATGAGCACATTTTGTACAGAGATATGCTATTTTTAATTGTATGTTAGCTACGGTCTGTCAACTTTATTTTAAAGTAAGTTATTGTGGGCCAACCCCATTTTCTCTAACTAGTTTATAAGCTAATTGCAATAACTGCAATAACCTACACCTAAAAGAGTAAACTGTGTGCACATGTTTTAGTTGAATACATTTTAACAACTCCAGAATTTATTTGTGTCCAAATTTGATTTTTTAGTATTGCAATGGTGAACAGCTAAAAGAAACAATGTTGCATAGAAAATCCTGCTAATACTGTTAAAATGGCTACTTTATCCCTGTATTTTATTCAAAGTATATCACAAAATAAGAGCCTAATTACATAATTTAATTGTTTTAAAACCTAAACAACATTAGGTTAATGAATGTTATACGACCAGGATATTTTAAGTATTTTTACAGTTCTGTTTTGGTTCTTTTACTTAAGGAAGAAATCTGAATCCATCTTCCTACACAAAAGTTCTCAGATGGTGGCGCTTAATTAATGTCTGAGCCATTTGTTAAAAAACAGAAAAGAGAAATGCAAAGAGGCACAATTATGTAACTAAAGTCACCACTGGCTTCATTTATCTGCAGTTAGCGTTGCCAAATTTCGTGTGTGCATGTGGTTTATGATTAGCTAGCAGCTCCCCACAGAGAAACAGACTGTTCTCTCCTGCACAAAAAAAAAAAACAAAAAAACGAAAAAGCCAAATAAATAAAGCTGCTTAAACTGAAGTGTTTCAAAGTGCGTTTTTTTTTGCATTCTATAATCATTGATGGAATCAAAAACTGGTGCAGTTTTACAAGACAGAGATAATAAAAGGTTGTTTTTTTTTTTTTTTCATAAGATGATTTACGTTTTTACAAACGGTTTCAGTCCCAGCACGGAGCAACAAAATAGTTGGAGCACAAAATCATCACCTGGCCAGTTTTGGCAAAGGATTTCTGTTTTTCATACACACACGGACACAAAAACATACAGAATTTGTAATTAAATTGTTTAAATTGGTGTTTTGATTGATCAAACTGGGAAGCTGTGAGTCATTCAAGTCCACTTTTTAAAGACTACTTATATCTGCCACCTCTCTTAGTACCATCCTGCAGTTTCAATTCCTTGTCTGCTGCCTCTACTTCCCTTTTTCTCAGAAAGGAAGTCACTAGTTTATAAAAACCTATTCTGCTTAAAAAGCTAAAAAGAAAAAAAAACTGACTAATTTTCGTTTTTCATTCTAAGCTTAATAGGGAAGAGTAAAGTTTTGCCCCCCAAAAAAACGACTTGCTGTAACCTGCGGCCCGGGGGAATTGTGCACTGCTACATACTTGAGCAGGTGGTCCTTTGTGCTGCGCGTCTTTGTGAGGAACCTCTCAGCCAGCTTCTCCAGGTTGCGGCTGTAGTCCATCTCGATTTCTGCCTTCTTTCTAAAAAAGTCCTGCAGGTCTTGAAGCAGCTGCACCCTCAGCTCACACTGCTGGTCCAGACACTTGAGCTGCTCCACCAGCTGGGCACGGATCTCTGCCAGGACAGAAGGAAGTGGGAAGATAGAGTTGAAATTATGCCTTTAACAATCCAGGTGTTGTCAGCACAAAAACAACAAATGAGCTAACACTTGTTTCCTGGATTTTTAACATCAAAGGCCTCTTTTCTTTATAATAACATGTAATTATCATGCAACATGGGAGGAAGACGTATAGATTGCTGTGTCATGCAGAGCTATTACTGAGATAAACATCACAACAAAGCGTAGGACACTGAAGTGTCAAATCTTTGAACCTATGCACTGAAAATACCTTGAGCCAAGCGGTGGATGAACTCGATTTCCCTTCCTACACCTCGTGTGTGTGCATCCTCGTCATACTTTCAGACAAGTGTGTGTATGTGTGAGCGAGATCAGATATCATCTTTCACACAGACATCTCCAGAGGCAGCCATTTATCCTTGCTTATCACTTTTCATTTTCCTCCTGCCTCCTTGTTCCCCCCTCCTCCTCCTCCTCCTCCATGCTGGCCTCAAATTAATAGAGTGCACTCAGTAACCACATTCAATCTCTGGCAACAACCAAAGAAAAAAAAAAATCCCATGGAGTGATGACCACTGCAGCTAAGGAGAAAAAAACCCCAAAATGACCAACATTCACATAGATGTGCAAAACAATACACACACGAAAGTGATAAGCTGAATATGGGCTGACAGCTGACAGATTAATGTTACGCTCCCACAGCTGCCTGACAGTGCTGAGTAGCATGCAACTTTTACAAGTTAACAACACACACACTCACACACACATGGCCTGTCCTACCTTTGCAGCGCAGGCTGTAGAGAAATCGAATGGTTTTGGCCTCCATCCTGTCTACAGTGCAGTGTATAACACACTCACATCCAGACACAGAAACACTCACAGGCACGCGGGAAGTCAGCCGCCTGTCAAGCCGACAGTGATGCTGCTTTTGTGTTTACCAGCTGAGAGTGCAGTTTCTCATTACCACAAAGAGAAGTGGGATATCTAAACAAGTCTGTGACCGCTGGGCTCCTCCCACTTCTCTCACAGACACAGAACTAAACATTGTGCCACTTTGCTGGCGGCTGTTCAGTCATTCTTTGGCTTTCTGGCTTTTTAATCAGCAGGGTGTTGTGGCACTGCAGCACCAAAAGCTCAAATAAAAGCCTGTGCACTGTCTGCGTCTGTGCTAATGACCTGGTGGGAATATTTGCTTTGACAGCATGTATTATTGTCTTATAACCCTCTTGTGTGCATGTTTGTGTGTAATTTGCTCATCGCACAGTGCTGTCAATGATGTTGAGTGAGTCAGAGTCCCGCCTCTTTAGGCTTCGACACCAAAACCTCAAGATGGTGGCCTTGTAATTAGCCCATCTAAGACAACAACAACGCAAACATGCGCACAACACCTCAAATAAACAAGCTCTCTAGTGCAGAAGGAACGTATGAAGGTGACAGAAAGCAGGTGGCAGCCAACTTGGAGACAGCTGGAGGGGTGGAGGAAGGATGGAGGATGTGTTGGGAAAAAAAAGCACTAATAGTCACGTGTGATCCTTATGTTTATAGAACAGACTTAATGAGGGGAACATAAATCTAACGTCGAAGGCTTGCCCTGAGCTCAGATTAGCAATTAGCTCATCAGTTTGGTCAAAATTAAAACATTTCTTGAAACTGGGGTTGTTCAAAGAGCTATCTACAACAGGTTAGCTAATAACTTTTAACCTTTCCAGAGAGCCCCTAATCAAAGTATCTGAACTATACCTTTAATACACGTGTCAAAAATCAAGGCCCGTGGGTTCAGAATTCAAGGTGGCAGCTACTCACCACAACTCAACAGCGAGTAGAACTCTCCTACTTTTACTTTAATGGTATTTCTGTATTATTTATTTTCCACTTAGTCAGACGGACGTGTAGTACTTTTCGGTGTTTAAAAGAAGACGTGTTAAATTGCTGTTTCTATGCAGGAAATACCACGGAGAGCTCAGCTGTTTGTTAGCATTGCTCAGCCTTAACGAGATGAGGAATGTGATGTTTCCTGTATATGTAAGTATATGAAAGTATAAGTATATGAAAATCTGTGCAGGTCTTTCCTTCAGTGTTGTTCCTCTGCAATGGTCATCATCTTATGTGAGTTCATAGTGGGAGGTGAGCTGGAATGTCATATCCCCACCTCCTCCACACAGTCAAGTCACATTTTCCAGGCAGATGAGAGCAGGTCTTGTAATCAGGCTCTGGGTTTTTACTTTACTGATGCTCTCCATTTCCCCTCCCTCCTCTGTCACACAAACTAGGCTGTCTGGCTCTGTCTGCATGAGACTTGTCTGTGCATATTTTAGTTTGTTCTCCTACCTCACCCAGGAGCACCAAGAAGGAGTTCTTCAAAGCAGTTAATAGTCTCTAGAATCATTTTCATTTCCCTGCAGAAGGGGAATTTAAATACCTATTAAAAGGAACTGCGATGAAAGATAAAGGCCCCGTCATTCAAACAGCTTTGGTATGTCAAGATTTGATTTGATTTTATTACTGCCAGTCACAATGCCAACTTCTTTTTTTTGTGAAAATCTGTGTACACAATCTTTAGTGTGCAAAAAGGTGACATCAGCCCATTCATGAACTAATAGAAAAACTATGAGCGCGCAAACAAGCATGACATAAATCTGCTCCGTCAAATTATCCATCATGGGGTTTGTTTTCGTGGTCTTATCCTAAGAGACAAAGATGAAAACAGAGGCATGATGGATGAGAACAGAGCAACCACAACAGAATGGCATTACCACCATGGTTGAAGCCTGCAGTTAATTTGAGCGCGGGTTAAGGCTGAAGGCAGTAGGCCGAGTTGCCTCAAAACAAACCAGACTTGGCCACGTGGCTGCGTGCTACTATGTGAACGGCTGGCCAGAATGGAAGAAAACCTAGAAAAGGAAACAAATATGCAGCAAAAAACGCAACACATCCAGTCACATTGTGTTCATTCCTTTTTGGCAAGCACAACATGAAAGCTAAAAATAGTTTTCCTGCAACATTGCCTGTTTGAAGCCCAGTTTTGCAGCTAATTCAACTCAAGCTTTAGGCTGTTTCCTTTGTATCCGAGTATGGATGTTTGCCCTGCTCTGGCCTAAATACAGAATGATCAAAGAACTGACCATAGCTGAAAACATTCTTAAAAGAACATTTTCTTTCTCTGCTAAACACATAGTGTGTGACACCAAGCTCAAGCTGTCACTCTGAACTGTTTAGACAGCAGTTATCCAAACTGCTCCTGGAAGCCCACTTGTGTCCACCTTTATATCGTCATTGCAGAGTCGTAGACAAACACACACACCCATGAGACGACTGTTTGCAAGTAGATGTGATGAGTGTTTGAGACAAGGCTTGAACTGGCTGGAGAGCGAGTGCGATAGAGTAAAAACAGATTTTAACAAGTCTGCTGATCTAAAGGATAGTTCTGGTACACTGCGGCTGGATTCTTATTAAGAGTCCATCTGAGTGTTGGGTATTAAAAAAAAAACATTCACTCTCTCTATGGACAATGCAGCACGACTCACAGTTATACAAGACATACCATAGTTTTAAACCCTTCTTTTTCACATTTAAATCCTTCAGTTGGGGTTTATATAAAGTGGAACTGCAATGCTTTGGTCTGAATTTTGTAACTCCAAAAGCCCCTCTTTCACCCCTTTTCAGAAGTGTGTCTCAAAGCAGCTCATTTTGAGGCTGTCTCTTTAAATCCAAACAAGATGCTTCACATCCAGCCAACCTCCAGCTTCCAAAGCGGTCCATTGTAGTTTAAGAGAGGGGTTTATGACTATATAGCAGCACAGAAACGTTTTCTTTACAAATTAATTAAAAGATATCAACAATGTATTACTTGTCCATCCAGCCTTACATGTTGGAGCCAGAGGAGAATGAAGATGACAAAATTGTAGTTGGTAAGTGCAGACCTTTTTATACTGTGACATTACAGTTCAGAAAACATAATAGAAAACACAGAAAACTGAACAGGGTTAAAAAATAGGACCCAAAGAGAATACAAGATATCTACGCCGCACTGAGAGCGACTAAATTAAACTTTTCTGCACTCTAGAGACTCCACAACAAAATGCATTTAACTGCTCAAAAGTGGACTTTGCATATGTCCCCTTTAAGAGTTTACCTATGAAAAGGGAAACAACTACAAATTTCCAGATTTCTTTAAGACACATCCTTAAGTTTCATCTGTACAGTTGGTGATGAAAGGAGTTAAATATACTGTTGGGGGAGGGGGTACGCATTAATGCAGTCACATTTAGACTGAGCTCTGAATTCTTCTTCCTACTAAGAAAATTAACTAGTTTAGACAGTCTGACTAAACAGTTGCTTTACTGACAGTTTTTCTCACTGACTGCTGCTGCTTTACATCTTGATGCAGCTGCCACGACTTTAACACATGCTACTATTATGAATAAACTCCAAGTATTAACAGATTGAGATCATTGTTCAAAAACAAGTTTCTCTGCCAACACTGAGTGCGCAAACTTGGTCAACCAAAACCAGTTGTAAAAAAAAGATGACCCACAAGAAATTAAAAGACAACTAAACCAGGAGATGAAGCTATATTTGTGATTTTGTGTGTATGTGTTGCATATTCATGAAGTAATGCCTGGACTTTGTTGCTCCGGGGGTTGATACTGCAGTACAGACAACAGAGCAGTGGAAAAGAGGAGGGGGGTGGTGGTTTTGAGTTGTACCACTATGAGCTCATACTATTGTCCTTGGAAGAATGAAAGAAGCAGAAAGAAAAGAAAAAAAACTAAAGGAACACAAAGTAGTGTAAAGGGTGAGTAAGAGGGCAGGCACTGCGTCAGTGTGAATATGTCCATTCATCCCTGCACACACAGGAAGAAAGGACAGAGGGACAGGAAGTCAGTCGAACCGGTTCGCTGCCAGCAGGGAGTACACGGTATAGAAGTGTGTGGGGTGGGGGTGGGGGGTACTAAAACAACTCCAGGAAGCATGTGTGTATGTGGGTAAAAAAAGAGAGAACAGAATGGGGGCTTGAATTGAGATGTGCGAGTTTGTCCCGCTATAAGGTTCTGAAAAAATGGCTGCAATGGAGTTCACAAATATTACCCCATAAATCTGAAACCAGGAAGGAAAAAAAGAAAAAATAATAATGAAAAGGAGAAACTGGGCCAGAGGTCTGTATGTTGAAGTGTGTGTGTTTGTGTTCAAGGGATGTGATTTTTAGACAGTAAAATAGGTAGGTACTGAAGCCTGAGTCTACAGGTAGTATTTCCTAATAAGATTCTTCGGCAGGGTGGACTCTATTAGTTCCAGACATCTCTGCTTTGGTGTATAGACACACACAGACATACACACGAACACACACAGGCAACCAAGTGGAGAAAGGAACAGAGGAAAAGATAGAATTACAGTACAGTAAGTGTTAGAAGGAAAAACTATTGCAGGAATGGAAAGACTCCAACCCAAGACTTTTCCTTGGGTTTGAATACTTCCTCCAAAAACACACACATAACACACTGAAGCTTGCACTGGCATTTCCTTTTTTTTTACCCAGAGTGTTAGAAAAAAGCAGTGTTGTCTCATCGATGCAAGTTAACAAGCTTAGTGACTTGTAGACATGGAAAACTGCAGAAGCCAAACCACAGCCAACATGCTGTGCAACAGATGAGATGAACGCAAGACGAGTAGAGAAAAATTACTATGGCTATGAACAAGCAAGGCACAAAAGATTTAAAAAATAAAGTTATTGACCAAAACTATTAGTTTGGTTGGAGGATGAAAACAATTAGAACAGTAAACAACTGTACAAACAATAAAACAAAGAAATAAAACCGCCTTCATGAAACAAGTCCTTTTGCCACTATGAAACATTTTATTGACAACGAATGACCAATTTTTAGGAAAGCAGAGCAGATGTTTAATGAATCAGATCAGTGTAGAGCTGGTTTTACTTTGATTTCAAAGACCAATTAGTAAATATAATATCTCAAAGAGCTAAAATTTCCAACTAATCATCAATAGGGTTATGGGTTAGAATAGTTATCTGTTATTGCAATAAACCTGAAGGCTATTATTTCAATTAAAACTATTTTGGGCATCAAGGGTGACAAAATAATAAAAACCTAATACAACCTTCTAAATACAATAATTAGGCAATAGCTCTAGAGTTGGATTTGGCGGAAAAGTTGTAAACATTTGTTTCCCCTCTATGTACGAGGTTCTTTGAAAGGACTCAATTTGGATTAAAAGAGTTTATTTATGACTTGAGTGACAAGTTAATGGCTAGTCTAAGCAGACTAAGAAACTTTGCTTTTATCTTAAAACAAATCCAACACCAAAGCATTTATGGCTATCAACCAGATTAGCGATTAGCTTGACATACTGTTTAAGCTAGTAAGATATTGTTTGTTGCCTCTCCACAGAATCCCAGTTCATAGGAGCCAACCTATAATTTAATGTAAGCCTGATGTATTCCCATCAGGATCTAAAAAGATGCAACAAGGAAAGAAGGGTGACATTATTGTTGGGCTTAGTGCTCACTGATCACTGCAATACTCCAAACTTCTGCACTCATTTAGGAAATTTCTCTATTTTTTACTCAACAATAATAGGCTTTATCTCAAACTTGAGAAAAAACAGAAAGAAACAAAAAGATAAAAGCTGTTTTAATAATGTAAGTTTTGCACTAATAAATCAATAGTCTATAGTTTCTAGTCAAGGCTCTCAGATCATGGAGAGCTGGGAACAGAATTCAAAGGTCAGGGGTCACTAAGCTATCAACAGGGAGTCAGTCTCCCATGTCAACCAACTGGTACAAAACACCTCAAACAATTCAACTATCAGTGTCACCTCTGAAAAATGATCATCTGTAGAAACTCCTCCAACAAACCATTACTTCTTAAGCTTTTTATTTCTCTAGGTTTGTACTCCAATATTTCATCACTAACCATTTTCCTCTCTTGACACCAGCAGCCTTTATCAGCCCCTGCATGCTCTGATTCCTCTTGTATGGTGGCAAAGGGGTTGCAGGGTTGGAGACTGGGGGTGGGGGTCTCCATGCATAATGAAAAACATAGCTTATCAAAAGTTAACTAGCTCTCTTCCAATTTTACAGCCTCTGACTGCTCTACTAACCCAGTCTTGAAAAAAGGCATTGGGGGAAGGGTTTGTCTTGTTGAAGCAATAACTTGAAGAACATCACCAAAAACGGCTGAATTTGCAGCTGTTTGACAGTTAATACTATTTTAAGTATGTTTAGAGTTGTGTTTGATACGTTATTTAGTTTGTAAAGTGCCACTCTATGATAATTTTATGACAAAACCTAATCTTCAATTTATTTTTTTTGTCATCTGGTTAAGAAAAAAATCCCATTAGAAATGCAAAAGACCAATAAATATTATGCTCTTATGTATGATGCATTATTTTTATCAATCAGGTTTCTATGTTGACACAATCTTTTATGTAAAACCAAAAAACTGTCAATATGCCAACAGTTCCAGTATTATTTGGTGTCACACATTAGGGTGCAACTTGCCATCTCAAAAGATTTGTCATCACTTTGAAAAAGACAGGTTTTTGGCCTCCAGGCTAACTTTTGTGTGCTTGTGTATCTGGTTCATCCTTGAGGATACTGTGCACCTGGTGTCACCTCTATTTCCTGTCTCTGCTGGACACGGCCATCTGTGCATCAGTCTGTTCCAACAGGCTTCATCTCTGTCCCTCTTCCTTTAACTCGTTTGCTCTCTCATTCTGGTACATGATTGGCTTCAGAGAAGCAAAACCATGACTGCTAGTGATCTGTACCATCTGTTTGAGGAGGTGGTATGGATAGGTATCAGACAACCCCTCCCCCCCTTTTTCAAAGCCACACCAAGACGTTACAATACCCTTGGCCAACAGGAGAGACAGGCTGAGCGGTCCCTGTCTGTGGGTGCAGGTCTGTGGCCTTTCTAGTATTTCAGACTGGCTGGTGCATAGCAAACCCCCCTTAATCAGCTTATCAGCCAGTCAGGGGATCAGACTAATCCTCAACACAAGCATGTGAAGAAACCGTCTAAGAGTGTGTGTCCATCTGCAAGAGTGGTCTGTGTCGATGTGTGAAGCTCAGTTAAAATGAGGGACGTGGACCATTGATGTATATTACTGGATTGGACATTGCATGTAGTAGAGCGGGGCGATATGGCCTAAAATCAATATTGCGGTATATTGAGCAGTTCACCTCGATAACGATAAATGGACGATAAATCTAACATACATACACTGAAAAAAAAATGTGATA
>JARVJO010000365.1:21688626-21703747 GCA_031762555.1 Cynodonichthys magdalenae
TTGGAACAGCAAATTTGTCTTTGAGTGGATTTACCAGACAAAGTTTTCAAAATCAAGCTAGCAGAACTGACCTACTTTCTGCATTTGTTTTAAATGAAAAATATTTTAATGACCTGTAAAATGTGATAACCTTTGATCTTGTGATCTTGTTGTAGTAGTCTTGACACTTTATGGTAAAAACACTGCGCTCTTTTTTGATATTTCTTGCGTGACTGTCAGCTGCATCTAATTTTTATGACCATCCTCAAATGTTTGTGAGTAAAGTTTCAATGCATAGCAATCGCACCTGTGCGGCACACGATAAGTCACGTGATGTCCAATCTAGTAATACATATCAATGATGTGGACATCTTTCATGTACACACCCATCACTGTGTGGGTGGGTGTTTATATAGAATATTTATTTTAATCAATTAACACTACTTTAGCACTACTCATAAGTTTTCATGCTGGGATAAAGGGGTTCCCACCTTTTCTGAGCAAAAGCAAAAGGGATAAAAGGCCTTGAAAGCATACATTTTTGGTGGGGCACATTTTAACATTTTAAATTAAAAGGGATATAAACTGCACAAACAACAAAACATAAGCTATTCTCCATTAAAATATCTTTACTGAAACAAAAAACATCCTAGTTTGACATATTTTGCTTGGTAACCCTGTAAATTATCCTTAACCACTATAAAAAATAGCTAAATTATCATTATTTATATTTATTTACAATTTATCCCATCATCCATTCATCCATCCATCATCTTTACTCATTTCTTTGTTTCAGAGTGACGAGAGTCAATGTGTGAGGGGCGGGGTACATTCTGAGCAGGTTGCACATCCATCGCAGAGCAGCTATTTTTATGTTAAAAATATTTTCTTGTCTCAAACACTGTAATGTCTAGATTAGTGTATTCTGATGTATAACTTCAGTTTTGATCAATTTTTGACAAGCACAAATATTAGCATTATACTGTATGCAAAGTCTGTTGCTTACTTGTTTTATACGGTTTATGCAAAAGGAATCAGCATCAAATAATAGTGAATCAGTTTTCAGACTGGATGTTCCATGTTGCTATAAAATGTTTTACTATTTTTTAAGACTTAAAATTAAGAGCCTAAATGTAGGGGTAGTGCTAGGAAATGGGATTTGGCCTAACAGTGTAAAAAGATTTTCTTCTTCTTAATTAAATGGTCATTAACCGTGCCGTTATCTTGCTCTATTTTTTCCTTCATCTTCCTTTCATTCTAGTCATCACCAATGACTCACAAAGGCCTTGATGGCTGTGCAGGGATGTTAATGTGCACATTAAGACCACCCTATGGGACACATCAGTGGTTTGAAGCTTAACACTGTGTGTAACAGCCTCTGTCTCTTAACAGTGGTCTAGTCCAGCCAAACAGCAAACTCTAACCACAACAAATTCAGACAGAAAGAAATGTAAGAAATAAAAAAATAATGTAAGCATTCTGATATATATACATTGTTACTTAGCAAATTCTTATCAAAGCAATCCGCAAAGCATCTGCAGCCTACTGAAAACATGTAGGAAAATGGAAAAGATGGAAACCGTGGATAGAGTGAGAACCGAAGGGTGGACACATATTTGCTGATGGCTACCGATTCTTATCAGAGTACCAGTGAAAGGCGATGAGGCCAGGGGGACAGAGTTAAAGGGATACATTCCATCAAATGAAGGGTGAGACCCAGAACAGCAGTCGATAACACGAGATGCTATCAGTAGATCCACCTTGAAATCACACGCTTCCATCCTTAACACCAACTTTCTCAAAAACGGGAGGGGAGGCTCTGAGGAGATATACTGATAGTATATAGTAGACTGTAAAAATCCATCCAGATTCAAGTCATGTTGCTATATATACTACGTAGCAGTGTTTTCGCCCTATGACAACTATCCAACATTGAGTGCCACTTTGTTAGGAACTTCACAAACATAATTTATTACTGCTACAGTAATTACTGCCATTAGACAAAAGACACTTCTTAAATAGGGAGCTTAGCATCTCATCTGTTTGATCATGTAACTGATTGTGCTTTGAAAAGAATAACATGTTTTTGATTAGTTTAAAAAATGCATTAATAGGTTTCCATTTTTTCACCAGCACCAGCAAACAACAATTCATCCAGTTAATATGGAAAGGAACACATGGTTGAACACTACGTGCAATACATTTAAACACATTGTTCATCAAAACCCGTCTGAGTGGTAAGAAATTAGAATTTGGTAAAGGTGAACTGTATAGCTAAATAGTGGGTGAGTCAAGGAGGTTGTTTTCAACCAACCACTCTTTCCCATGCTGGTTGTTTGTAAGGGTACATGTGTTCAGAAGGTGCCTTGCACTGAACTGACAACTACAAAGGCAGCAGCTGAGCCCAAGGCATCCTGCAATAACAGGCTGGTCTGTGAAATATGGAGACCATTTCAACCAAGCTGCAGTCTGTCACAATAACCCTTGCAGAATAGCCAAACTCATCTTCACAGCCCTGTGTCAAGAGTGAAGAATGGCCTTGCTGAACCCATTATCATTGCTGGTATAGAAAGTGAGAAAATACATTTTGCTCAAGGACTGTAATTTAATTACCATGGGTAAAAAAAAAAAAAAAAGGTTCCCTCAAGTTAGTAAACAGAACTTGGGATTTTAAGCTTGTAGCTTCACTGATATTGTCAATTTAAACAGTGAAAAAAAATTTTACAAAAGGAAACATGTCCATCACCAATGGCAGGCTTATAACAACAGCTGGCGTTACGGGAGCCAGACTGCCCTTGCAGACATCATAACTTTTGCAGCGGAGGACACATTATAATAAAACTGTGAGAACATTAAAGCTTCACCTTACCTGCCCCTCGTTTCCCAGAGTATGAAGCCTTAAAGACGCAGCTGCACAAAAAGAATGATAAAATATAACCGAATTCAACCACTTACTTTGATATCTTTAGAAAACAATGGCCATTTAATGCCAGCTAGCTCAGTTCTTCTTCATTTCTTTCTCACCTGCACACACACATCCACAAAGACATCTGTCTGAGCGCTTGAGGGACAATGGCGTAAAACAGAGAGAAACTAGGCCAAGCATTATGAAGAAGAATCAAACTCAAGAGAGAAACTATTGCAATAGAGCAGAACGAGGATGGCATGAGACTGAGAATAAGATTCCTTTTACACAATTCATTCTGTTTCTCCGAGGTATTTTTCAGTCTCTAACTGGTTTTACATTTAGCTGTTTTCATCTAAAAAAAAAAAGAAAAAACTCCATGGCAAAAGTTTGATAATTTTATACTGATTTTAACTGTTTGACAAAAAAAAAATCTCAAAAAACATTATTTATCTTAACATGTAATCCAAAAACAAAACAAAGATCTGAGTAAGTGTCACAAGCATAGTAATGATCAAGTCACTACAAAAAAAATCTTATCTTCATATTTTGTTTCGATTTACAAGACTAAAACAAATGGTATCTGGGAAATAAAAAAAAACATTAAGTCAGGCCACTGTTCAGTTCACCTCACTTTTAGATCAGCATGCTTTCTGTTTTGACTTCTTTATGATAAATTATCCTTTTAATGAATTATTTGTGATTCTAGACAAAGCAACAAAAGAAGGAAATGAGATTAGAGAAACTGCACAAGTCAGATTATTTATTTTCAACAGGCTTAATGTGCAAGTGAAATGGACTGAATTAATGGTTGTCTGCAAGTTAGTGAGGCAAACCCAGAGCATACTCATTAATAACAGTTTTTCTAATTAGATAACATTCCTGCACAACATGTACATCTCAGTAAATGACGTGAATGTATTTATCAAAGATGCATTCGGAGTTCAGTAGCGGTAATCCAATATGGTGATGTCGCAGCTTGATGGGTTAAGCGGAGTTCAAAATGAGAGCACTGCAATGTTCTCTAACCGGTATGAGATACTTCAACAAGAACAGAGAGAAAATAGTTTCTCCTTTGCGATATTTTTAGAGCTGTAAAATCTCACCTAAAGAAGTGCGACCAGCTGATCAGCATTCTTGGCTTCTGATAAGCCTTCAGATTCCTGTTATTTAAATTATAGTTTGTGCTATTATAGTCTCTGCTCAGTAGCAGAAAACAGAGAAAATAAAAAGAAGATTCTCAGGCTGTGTCAGGTTATTGGGTCGTTTCCCCAAACATTACCTGAAGAAATTGCACAAGAGCATGCAGACACTGAGGACATGGATGATCTTCGCACTGTCTTGGTGGCATCTTCAGGAATGGATTAAGAAAGCTGGGGACTGCCCATTCAGTGTTAGGGCATGGTTGGTCCATGATGGTTTTGAGGATGCACAAAATTTCTATATTGAGTTTGTAGTGGCCGAATACTGGGATTAACAGAATGTGAGGGGATCTTATGTGTGAAGTATCCACCTGCATTGGCCTGGCTTGGTAGTGGAGAATTTGAAGCAGCATTGGCCATGCTGACTTAATGACTAGGTTGAGACCACGATTGTGACAAGGACTAGAAACAACTTGACGCAGATGCGGTACTCGTAGCTGCAAATTGATGCGGTCCAAGAGAGTAACTTTTGGAACAACCAAATCAAGATGGTCGCCACAGCTAAACAACCTTAGCAAACACAAAAATAGCAATAATTTGTATAGCTATAGCGGATGGTCCAGGGCTGCTACAGGACCTCAAACACTTTGCCTGTGCATGTGCTACATGTTGTACATTGTGTTTTATGCGTGTTTGACAAAGAGAGGACATGACGAATCGGTGCAACACAATAGAGTCCAGCGATGTGGGTGGCCACACCCTTTCCTTACAGATGTTCTCCAAAGCCTCTTCTTTGGCTCAATAAGAACATTTTTTTAAAGTGTGAGGGCAGAGGTGGAAGAAGAAAGGGAATGGACACACCAAAAATAAAGCTGTGGATAAAAGAAAAACAAAGGGGTGGGAAAAGAAAAAATAGCAACACAGTAATGAAAGCCAGAAGAAGTTGGATGCTTGATAAATCATCAGCTTTGATGAAAAACAAACGCAAAACCCAGGGGAGGGGAATAAAAGAAACAAAATGTGAGCATAGTAACAGTTTTCAAGGGAAGAAATTCTGGGGGGTTCAGTGAGTAAAAGTGGGAAAATGCAATGCTGTGCTCTGCAGTAAGTAGCTAAATTATTAATGTTGCCTTTAAGTTTACGGGCTGAGAAGAGGAAATACCCTCACACAGCGTAATCTCTGGATATTACACATGCAT
Source organism: Cynodonichthys magdalenae (assembly GCA_031762555.1). Classification (NCBI taxonomy): domain Eukaryota; kingdom Metazoa; phylum Chordata; class Actinopteri; order Cyprinodontiformes; family Rivulidae; genus Cynodonichthys; species Cynodonichthys magdalenae. Next base: position 21,693,852 of record JARVJO010000365.1, read on the forward strand.
TCTCTTGTGAGCTGAGCTGTCAGGAAAACACACAGTGATTGTCCCCGAGGACAGCAGGCCTGGAAGTTGTGAGAGGATCCAGAGAAAGTGTGCGACTCCAGGGCAAAGGGAAGAGGTCAAGAGTCACAGCTGAACAGAGGAGCCATATGGCCCACACCTGTTCTGAACTTGCCACAGACAGATGATCAGGAGGTACACGGCACAAGTGAGACACTCATTATTGTTGCTTATTGCCTGACAATTATCCCAGCTTGAAAGACTAAAAAGAGCCATCTTCCTGCTTTGCTTTATCCCTTCCCAGCTCATGTTTTTTCCCCTCCCTCCCTGCCAAGCTATCTTTCTTATCCGCAGAGGAAACCTGTTTGATCTCACAAAGTCCTGCTGTTCAGACTCTAGCTCCCAGATATCAAGCGTGTACTCATTTCTCGCTCGCTAAAGGGAGGAACTCCCTCTCCTTATTCTTCACAGAAAAAAAAGAGAATTATGGAATCTCTCTTCTTCTTCGATATCAGACACGTTCTGCTGTTTGCATCGGAAAACAACAGAATTATTCATGAATTCAAAATGGCCTCGATGCTGCAACAGCAGTGCCGAGGACAGCTGTGCTGTGTGCGTATGAAGCATGTAGAATGTGAGCTATGTCAGCGAGGTACTTCACTCAGAACACAGTGGCTATCATTGTCATCTCCAGTAAAGCAGAACACAATGGTGAGGGATACAGCCAGGGACCTGATTCACTCATACTGTAGGCCTTCCAGGCTCTTTTCTATAACAAAAGGAGCTGAAAACAATGGGCAATAAGTGTTAATGTGTTGCATGGACATACAATAGCTGTTTTTCCCACATAAACACCACAAGTCTGATATTTTACTGTAGCTTCACAGGAGTGTTTGAGTTTTTTTTCCTTTTGATCACTTAAAAAAACTAAATAAATTAAACTGTTAAAAATGTCTGACCACATAAAAAAACATAAAACGTGGACTGATGAAGTGAAAAGACTAAACCAACAACCCCCTTCCTTTTTGCTGCTTTTTGTGTTTTACTGCAATAAAAACTTTTTTCAAACAAAAGGAAATAACTGAATTAAAAAGTTTTTCCAAAAGGTTTGCGCTCAGACATATTAAACTACTTTGGCATGTTGTTGAAGAAAAAAAAAACACCCCACAATTAACAAAAAGGCAAGTTTTACAAGTTCAAAAAGGCCAAACCCATTCTTTGAAATTTTATGAAAAAAAAGTTTAAAAAAGTAATTTAATGTACTCCGAATAACATTTACATTTTATTTTAACTTAGAAGAGTAAGTGAGTAAACATTGAGTCTGAAACAAAACTTTGGCTTTTTCTTTTTTTTCTCAAAATGTAGACCACGAAATAAAAATGAAATTCTTTGTACACTATTCATAGTTAGAATATTTAAAGTAGTAGCAGATTGAATGAAACTTTGTTCAGGTTGTAGTAGTAGTGCTAAATGAACCAAAATTTAACAAATACATCTTAAAGAATAAATGCATGAAACAAATCAAACCACAAAAATCCCAGATGCTTTACATTCATGCCCAGACTCAGCGTGATGGAATCTACCATTACAGACTGGGAAACTCTCTCTGCAGCACATTCCTCTGAGGAAACACCACCAGCACATAACAAGGGAAGCACTCACATTCAGTCACTTATACTGCTGCCTCCCACTGCAACCTTTATGCACAGACAATGTCTATGTATATGTGACTATGTGTCATGGACAGCAACCTTTAACACCCAACACTGCCCTCAGACAGAAAAGAGGAGCGAGAGGGAGACGGGATTCTTGGAAATAAAGGATGAACATGATGTCACAAGAACATGCTTGTGTCAAACAGCTGTCACAAATGTGATGAAGGGATTGATGGTAAGGGTCTTTATGGTATGGCTCACCCCCCTCGTTTTGTTTGATTCATCTCTGTGTGAAAAGAAAATTCCATCATCTTGACAATTGGAAGTCATTTCCAAGAACATCTTCTTGAGCTCTACTCTCAGCTCAGAACACGTCCAGGCAGGACTCCACTTCTCACTTCCTTCCCTCGTGCATAATGTTTCAGAAAGTGTGTTATCTACAATGGAACGATCTCCCCAGCCTCACTCTGACCCCTTTTCTCCATGGGCCACTGAACAACAGGAATGGAGAATGTGTGCGCACGTATAAGGGGTGGGATGTTCACATTTCTACTCTATTTGAAGCACATGGACTGAGTCGAGCTCTGTAGGGGGGAGGAGAGTGGGAGACGAAGGGAAAGGGGATGGGCAAGGGCAGTAATCTGAGAGGGGTATCCCACAGCGCAGGCAGGCACATGGTCTTTACACACTACTGTGGGGCTCAGTGCAAAATGAGAAGGACACTCTCAGAAAAGATTTTTCCTATTAATCACAGGCCTGAATAGACGAATACAATAGTCCCTGAAGGGGGTTCAATAAACTGGAATTTATCCACTCAAAATGCACTTTTGATGTCAAACGCCACCGGTTGAAAAATATCCATCTGAATGCAATGTCCTGTCTTCAAAACATTTCAAACGTCAACTCAGTTTTAAAAAACTTTGACCAAATATGAAAATAAATGGAGGAGTTTGTTGTCTGTCATGACTAAATAAAGCTGGATTCTGAAAACTCTGTTCTGTCAACTTCTGTTAAGAAATTCTTTTGGAACATGCTCTCCTGTCACCATCTGACTCTAACTCTGTTGAGAAACACAATACAATTCTTGATACAGTGCAATTTGATTCAATTTCTAGATTGATAAATACCTTTTATAATTATTGTCCAATGCCACAGACTTAATAAACCAGCAAAATATAAATTATATTATATTTACAATTATAAAAAACAAAATGTGTCCAAACACCTACTTTTAAAGAAGAAGGCAGTTCCAAAATACTGGTGGCCATTTTGCTTGCTCATCAATCTGACTTGCAGCTTGCTGTTCCTCACTTTGAACACATCATTATACTGCCCTGTATGGTTGGAGGGTGTACTGATATTAAAATTAAAAAAATGTACATATTTTTTAAATATATCAATCTACATCTTTGTATCGATTTTTATGCACAGACCTAAAAAACATAAGTACACTGATGACTTCACTATAAACACTTAAGAACACCGGAAAAGGTTTCATAAACAAGCATAACCTTGTTTTAACTTAACATACTGAGTTCATATACAAAATATGCAATAAGTTCTGACAAAATATTCAGTAGTGGCATAAATTGAGATCCACTGAATCAACAGGTCACAAAGAACAAGTGAAACAAAAGCATACACATTTATATGTTTTGCACAGGTTTATGTGTGATCATATTTAGTATTTTAGCTAAGAGAATGAAGCCATAACAGCCAACAAAGCCCAGTGAAGAAGTAAAAATGTACCCACACTACAATTATTTACAATGTATCTTGTGTGTTTGCACATGACATGTTTGGTTTATATTCCACACCCTTAGGAAACATTAGGAGTGCACCATATCATTCCAGATCATTATAACTTTGTGTACTGAAAAAGTGTTCTTTTCCAATATCAATGACATTGTGACATAAAGCATTTTTGTGCACACACAACAACAGCATTTATAGTGAGTCTACATCACTTACAAGCTGAAGCACAAAGCAACACCCTGAAAGAAAAAACAAAATTTGCACATTATTTCAAGCCGATTATCAGCTGGTGTGTTCACACCACCTACACTCTGAAATCACAGCTGGTACGAACATAAAACTGATTTAGTGTGAAGATGCATACATAAGTGCATTGATATGGAGTGGAACAAATGACAGTAAGCATGTTAGCCTCTGGAAGCTACATATTTCAATTACTTAGTTGAACTTTACTTAATTGAAGTACTTAGGTAATTTACAATACCTTATAAAATGTGCAAGTAAGTCATTATCTTTAGAAGTAGAAACAAAACAAACTTTTCTAAAACTAAAAACACTGCAAAGTAATACCAGGAAATAAAGGCATATAAAGACTCAAATAGCTGAATGCACAAAACCAACAGTTTTAAAAGGTAAATAGTCAACTTAAAGAATTGCTGCCTTAATTGCTAAACATATTCTGAATAATAGGAAAACTAAGTACTTTAAATAAACTACAGATGTTTTTCATCTCTACTTTTGCAAATAAGCTATAGTTGCATGGCTCTTGTAGCAATAGTTTCACCTGTCTCCATGCACAAGTCAGGAAATAAAAGATGGAAAATATCTAATAAAGGCTTCTACCAACAAGCTGCAATCACATTAAATGTTCTGCATTTATTTATTTTTTCTTCTATAGCGTTAGTGTTGCTAATTTCATTGAGATATAATACAATTTCTTAGCTGCACTGACTACCTCAAAGACACACTTTAACATGCAAGAGGGTGGGGCAGATATAAGCATGCTCTTCGTACCATTGCACCCCTGGTTATGCTCGGCGAGAGGTACTTCGGGACACAAGTGTTTGCTAACAGGTTGCTACAGGGAGGTAAATAACAGCCCTCGGGTATGTGGTTCTGCCTCCAGCTTGTGACAGCTCACCTACACTGTGCGCTGCAGGTAAACCACATTTTATAAAAGGTAAGGTTTGTTCGCACCAGGGATGGCGTTTTGTAGCAGTGCCATGTTGGTTCAACTTGTTTTAAAAGCAGTTAAAAGAATGCAAGAGAACAGCACTCATACAACAACCCCCTCCAGTATAAACTACTACGATGTTAGAGGCGTTTATAAATAATGCACGTTCTCTGTCGAAGTCAACTAGGTACACCAGTGAGCTGAAGAGGGAGGAACTCACAGAACCAAAACCATTAATACTTCTAAGAATAAACCAGCATATCAGCTCGATACTCTAATGTAGTGATGATAGTCAGGCAGAAGATGTAGAACAGGAGACATCATTTATGTATAGTGCTCTATCAGGGCCACCTGCGCTGGTTCAGACATACCAGCTTTATTTATGAAAACTAAAATTGTCTAAGGACATAACCAGCTTGACTGCAATCATACGATCAACCAGAGTCAGCCTATTTTTGAAGCCACATAGCAAAACTCTTTATAACCATCCCCTAAGTGTCCTTTAGAGAACTTTAGAGAATTTTTAGTGCCAAAAAGCCTGACATCATTTCATCTACATCACTAAAAGGATATGGATACTCCAGCCCTTGGTGTCAAAGTGCTAAATATAGGGTTACAGTTAACTCGCTGTGGCAAGATTAAACGGGATTCAACCAAAATCAAGGGGTAAAGGCATAGGGGTGTAACAATACATTGATCCACATCCAAAAAATGATTAATGATTTAATTACATCAAGACAAAACAAAATAGTTGATCTATATTGTCATATGCCCAATTAATCAAATGATATTGCATCATATTGACTGCAAACTTGTGAATTAAACTGAATCAAAATTGTATCATGACGGGCATCGTGATATTGAGAAACACTGCATCGTCATCAAAGCAAATCAATAGATTGTATCGAGGTTAAGTTGGTTATTTACACCTCTATACTACAATTCACTGAAAGAAAATTGTGGCGAAAACTCAACCCAAACAGCTTGAGACTCGTTTTTAACTCAGGTAAGGTGTACGTTTAAGTCAGAAAGTAAAACTTGTTAAAGGTCAACAATCATAGGTTTAACTTTTTAACTTTTGGCCTGCACGTTCCTCTACGTCTATAGTCATTTTTCTTTGTTCTGATGACTCATCTCTTACTGAATAGTTTGAGATACCTCCACATTTACTTGGTGCTCCTGCATAACCAGCTAGCATTGACTTTAATGTAACCTTCAGCTAAGCTCAACAAACACGCCAAAACACGACTTGTGCATCCACAAAGCATTGTGCTTGGTAAAGGTTGTGAATTAGGAGCGAAGTGATTAAATGTCAGGGGATAAAAATAGAAAGAAAGGCTGACTGTTTTTTAAAGCATCAGTGAGAAAGGGATGCTCCTTTTTGGGGAATGTGCTCCATGTTTTTTCAATCATTTTCTGGATATGAAACGCATGCGTGTTGACCGTGGGAAAGAAAACTGCTGCACACCAACACAAAAGTAGATTTAAAGCAAAGGTAGGACTCAGCACTTTAAATCAGTCTCCATAAGCTTGCAAAAAATTTAGTGTGAGTGAGGGTGGGGGGAACAAAAAAAAAGTCTCCATCAGAGCAGCTCTAAAACTGGGAACAACTAAAACTGGTGCATCCAAACACCAATGGGGGGAGGACACGATGTTCTCACACTCGTTTTATAGAAAAGAAAAGAAAAAGCAGGAAACTGTGTGTGTGTGTGTGTGTGTTAATGAAGCAGATTCAGCTGAGAAGAGGTGATGAATGGCTTCATTAAAACAGCATTAGGAGAGGTGAGAACCTGAACAGAGAGTGCCAGTGTGCTGTGACTGCTCTGTTCCAGAGAAAAACTTGTCACAGAACCGAAATTTTCTCCTTGGCACAAACACGACCCCGTCCACGCTCTGCTACTGATTTGCTGGGTTTAAAATGCAATGACAGACTTTCAGAAATGTTGGTCCTCAGATAGCACTGCCGGTGTCAAGAAACGACAACAATTCAGATTTTCATTTCCTCAAAGAGCACCTAGTTTCCTTTAACACACTGACATGACACAACACCCGGGAGCTCATGGGAGATGAGAAAACAGCAGTGACACCATGGAGAAAGAAAGCTATAAAAAAAAAAGGATATAGGGAGGTAAGGAATGACAAGAGTCTAAAGCAAGAAAGAAGAGAAGTCGAAGGGTTCAAATTGAAACCAAAGTGTGTGTGTAACCTGAGCAATATGTGAGGCATATCTACATATTCTTCCTCATTTTTGTCTCTGCTTTTCACAAACCCGGTAAAAAAAATTGGGGCAATTCAGTAACCCTAGCAACCAACTATTCCTGCGTGTTGCGAGAAACTGCTGATGGAGGGGGGAAGGAGAGAGGAAGAGACGGCTGATAGAAGTGCCTACTACACACATGCTGAACTGAACTGTGAGGTTTCTTTAGCACCTTTAAAAATCTACTCAGGCTTCCTCTCGCATGTTTCCCAGATCCCCCTCCTCTTTCCACTCTTTTTTTTTCCATTTCATCCTGGGTAAGAGCCATTGCCGTTTCTCCTCCCGCTCTCCCGGCCAGTATGAAGGCTGTTCAAACACAACCTGTTTCCTCTAGCACCTCTTGGGAGGAGAATTATACAACCTTTCTGGTGTGTTGTCTCTCGTTTCTTTCTCCTTGTGTCTCTCATATTTATTTACAGCTGGGCGACTGTTTTTCTATTGATTGTTTTCCAGAGGAAGTGACAGGGGCTTTGTCTCAGGTCTGCTTGGTTTTATATATAGATTTCTAGTGTTTTTTTCTTTTTAAATGATCTCATCAGCGGACACGTACCTAAACATCCCATCTCTCTCAGCTTGGTCTGAAGCAGTGGGAGAAGCTCATGCACGCACGATATGTGTTGCATACGCTGTAATCGCAGGGTGGTGATTATAGGTTTGGGTTGTCATGAATGAGTGTCATGTTTCATGACGACTCTGTAGGAGGGAACGAGGAGAAAGAGAGTGAGACAGAAAACGGGAAGTGTTGAAATATAAGGAAGAAAAACTTTGGAGCAGAGGACCAGTGATTTTTATGATGAATCTTTACTGAAGATAGGCTGACGGCAAAATAGAGAATAAATAAAATTGAAAATGATTGAGAAAAAGAAATTGGGAATATAGTGATGAAAAGTGTCAATATGTGCCATTTGCCTCCAAAACAAAGTATTTCATTTTTTTATTGAGCATACAGTGATACCATAAAGAATTAAAGACATAGCATTATTTTGAAGGAATGTATAAACTCTCATGGAGTGCCAGAATGGCCGAGTTGTAGCTGTTTTGGTCAAATCTTAAAAATATAACCTCATGAGAAGTCTCGTGATGTCACAAGACGTCACACTCAGAGTATAGTGAATGACTCTCGATTAATATCACATCAAATTTTAGATCACTATCTGTAAAATTTACTCAGTTAATGCCATTTCGTGTTAGCTAATATTGATTAGCTGTGACCGCCATCTTGAATTGGACAGACTCCAAAAAGGTAATATGTTGTAGATAAACACTTAATGATTACTTCCAGCAAGTCCTAAAATTTGTTCTGTGGTTTATGAAATATTTTGGTAACAAACACACAAAGACAAAAGCATTATTAATGCCTTATTAACACAAATGGTTAGACCTGTCACAATAACAAATTTTGCTGGATGATAAATTGTCTCAGAAATGATTGCGATAAACAATACTACTTTTTGGAGACCATTTTAATCTAATAATATGAACCCCCCCTTCGAAGCTTATGGAAGTTTATGAAATTTACATTTGTGAAAAAAAAAAAAAGTTACGGACAGACCTGGACCTGAAATTGGGAAAACAGCACACAAAAGCTTCTGAAGATAGAAAATTGTTTACGGGGCTCTGATGCAACAGAGGTAACGAGACCATGCACCTGGCAAATAGTAGAAAAGAGGGAGAAACTAAAAAAAACAACAAGCAGGCGAATGAAAATTATCAACCTCATTTTAATTAATCGTGCGATTAATTGATTTATTGCTTATCGTGACATGCCTACATATAAATAGTTTGATATTCTGCCTATACTGGTCAGAAATGCAAACCATGGCATGTAGTAACTTCTTCTTCCCGACAACCTCATCATCTCCCATAATGCAACAGTTACCGTGGAATGCGACAGTTGACATTATGCAAAAATCCACAGCAGGTAATAAAGTCAGCAATGCTGGAGGGCTGATTTGTGCACGATTGTGTGTTTTGTTTGATCGTGCCTTGAAAGTGTCAGCATGAGGTTTGACCCATTTATTACAAATCAGGTTCCCTTGGGTCCAGCTAAACACACACGCCTTCGACATCAAAGCGTTAGCACCTGAAATGAGAGCTCAACCAATCTGAAATCAGAGGGTGGAAACCTAAGTGAGTGGATTGGCCAACCAGGGCAGACAGAACAGCTGGGCTCCAATCACAACATCTGGAACATATGGCACCAAAGCACATCAGTTGAACTCTGACCTTACCCACTTAACTTCACCGGCTGCTCTTTTCTTATTTGTCCCTATCCCTGTCTGTTTTCATTACCACTCCTCCCATTTACAGTTTATTCCTTTATTTCTCAGCTGCTGACAGCAATGAGCTGCGAGCTCTTCCATCTTGATAAAAAGCTGTACGCTCGCCGCAGTTCATCTACATAAAATGGCCATGGCAGCCATTCCTCTTTTATCTCTCAGCAAATCAGCTGTATCCTGAACGTAGGAGGGCAGACAGAGATGGATTAGACGTCATTCAATGTGCAACCCAGAGTTGGGTTGTAAGACAAGCTCTCTTGCTATGTGTGTGCGCGTGTGTGTTCACTGAAGAAGACCACCTTACAGAGTTAGTGAATTCAAAGATGTATGTTTTCTCTCAGGTGCCACAGTAAATTGTTATATCGAACGATGAAGAAAAAGGAAGCAAACAGAAAAAAGAAACAGAAAATCAATGCGTGTTTTTTCAGCCACTGTGTGTCTGGTGCTGACACAGCACAAGGCGACTGTAACTAAACACACATACACACACAAATACAGTACAACTTAAAAAGGACAGCGGGACACCTGGTTTGGAACATATTGTTCTATTGTGACACAGGAGCAAGAGGATTTTGTTTTATCCGCCTCTCTGTTCCTTTGTATTCTGAGAGGCAGTTGGGGTCACAAGCAAAAATAAGCCTCATACACTGTCCAACTACATGCTACATGTGTGTGTGTGTGTGGGGGGGGATTTCCTACAATATGGGGAAAATTTCCCCCAAAAAAGCAGCCTCGTGGGGACTGAAGTGAATCGTGGGGACCAGGCTTAGGTCCCCACG
>JARVJO010000365.1:21705172-21723993 GCA_031762555.1 Cynodonichthys magdalenae
TGTGTGTGTGTGTGTGTGTGTGTGTGTGTGTGTGTGTGTGTGTGTGTGTGTGTGTGTGTGTGTGTGTGTGTGAGAGAAGCAGTTAATTCCTCTGACCAAACACAAAGCAGTGAGCCTAAACAGGAAGCGTCACACGTCAGGTTCCATGTATCCGACACAAACATCCTTCCTGAGTGATTATATTTTGAGCCATGTCAGCAATTTCAAATCACCATACAACACACACACATTCAGGACTCCCAACATACACACACACACACTCAGAGGATGTAATGAGTAAACAAATATCTGAAGTTGTGTGATTGACTTGTGGCAGACATTAGAATGAAAAGTTCACTAAAATCTCCTTAATTTGGATCTCACATCTTTCCAAACACACAACTGTGTGATCCATTAAATTAATAAAAATGTAATTCCTTCTAGAAAAAATAAAATTGTAAGCCAAGTGCAGAACTGTTGTTAAGAATTGCAATAATGATGACAGCTGCAAAAACAAACAACAACAAAAAACAAAAAGAAAAAAACACACCCATTTCCCTCACTTCTCTGATTTTTCATCTTTCATTATGACGCTCACAACACTTTGTGTGTTTCAGCATCTTGGCCAGTTTCATCTTAATCACTGCGTACTGCAATCCCAGCAGTTTTTTCCTTTTGCAAAACTGATTTCATGCACACTGATCTTGCAGCGATGATACATTTTCAGTAAACTAGCCAGACCCACAATCCTGCATCATGTCACCACTTTTTCCTTGTGTGTGGAGGTGAAAGTAGCCTTTTATCCTAAATCATCCGTTTCTCCAGCCACCTTGTAAACACGAAGCTTAGTAATGTACACGTAGGCAGACACACAGTTTCACTTTCCTGCCACAAGCACTAATCCCTCATCAGGGAGACAAATCTACATCATATCTGTGTAAATCAGCTGAATGAGTTTGTTAGTGGGGCAGTGTTAAAATAAATAAATAAATGGTGTTCAGACATAATACTCATGCATGCAGCTTGATGACAGTTATTTATTATTTACACCAATGCTTTTTCAGCCTAACATCAGAGAAGTTGGTAGTTTTTCTCCCCTCAGTCACATCTCAAAAACATCACAATTGATGCTTTCAGTGACAACCAGGACAGACACACATTAACTTTCCCAGATGTGTGCAACATAACCAAAGCACTAGAACAGAGCTGAAGTGACTAACTTAGAAAAAAAATCTAAACAAATCTGCAAACAGGTTCTGCATTTAAGATTTTCATAGATATGATGCACAAAATCACTGGCAGAAGATTTCAGACCGTTAGATATTGAGCTTTCAAAAGTTCCATGTTTGCATGTTTTTGTAGTATTTCTTTGGAAAAATGCAAATATAAGGATCATAATCAGATTTTTTTTTTCTTTAAAGGTAAAAATGGAGTTTATACTTTAGAATTGCATAGAATTGTCTTTTGATTTGCTGGTTTATTTTTCTGTGTGTGGTGAAAGGCTGATCTGAAATCTGTGGAAAAAATTGTAAAACAGAATAAACATCTTTTGAAGTGGGGTTCTGTTGAAAGGTTATGAATAAGAAATATCTTACCTGTTGTAGGTAGCTCTATGAGCAACTTGAGTTTGGAGAAATAATGGTTTAATTATGACTGATTAGGGTAGATAAAAGGCCAAGACCAACATGAATTGTTGTCTTAAAACTTTCCAATTCCAAATTGTGTAAATCAGTTCATGCAAACGGTTTTAAAAACCTTTACTTGTCCACTCCAATTTCCACTGCCTGTGGCTCCGCTCTGGTGCGAAGTGCAGAGGTGCTCTGCGAAGCATGAGCAGGAAATGTGAGATCGTGCAACAAATGCAGTGAGAAATGTGGAAGTCAGACCAAATTATTTAACAGTCTGGAAACAACAGTTGAAATTGCATCATTGCTTTTTTTTTATCCCAATTTCAAAGTAAAATGTACATGCATATGCTGCGATCAGCTTCCCAAGCTGAATGATAAATTTTGAAAACACGTATGTAGAAATATACTCATATAACTATTAATATAGTTAGGATTTTGATAAATGTAGTCTGTCTTAGGTGAATTATTTTGAAAATATGGATATTGCGCTCATTCCTTTTTCCAGTTTGTTCTGTGTGATCGTTGTATATCGACTCCGCACTCGCTCCGCCATCCGGCAAAAATATGATTGAATCCAATTTTGGCGGATCGACGTGCGCACACCGCCACCCTGCGGATGCAGTGTAAATACTCTCACTGATTATAATGGGTGCGTATTTACTGAGCAGGTCGGAGCGCTGCAGGACCACATCCAGTGTAAGTTGGGGGCTACACCACCATCAATTTAGCATTATACAGTTATCCGACCAAGAACATGACTCTCCTGTTGAAAGTGAGGTCATTTATAGATAGAGATGTGACGTTCACGAACGATCCGAATCTTTTGAACGGCTCTTTACAACGAACGATAGGAGCCGGATCGCAGGCAGTAACGAGCCATTTGTAGTTTTATTTTTTTATTCCTCATATAATCTTTATTTTTTTCATCCTTAAATTGCTCCTACTTTGCTTTTTCATGGAAAACAGGCAGAGCAGTGGAGTAAAGAAGCTCAAAGGGAAAGGGGGAGGGGGTTTCCGCTTGACAAAACACATGGTTCCACCCACGTAACGGGATGACGTCATCACGTCACCGTACGTGATGACGTATTTCCCTACGTGATGGCGTGACTCGTTCAAAATCGACCGGCTCTTTTGAACGGCTCTATGAAACAAACGGCTCCTCAAGATCCGGATCCCTTTAAAAAGCTATTTATCCCATCTCTATTTATAGAGCACCAAAAATATTAACCATCTGTAAACTTTCCACAGAACCTTACTCTAAAAGATCTGAACTCTTGCTGTAACTATCTTTGTGGCTTTTATAACCACTTATATATCTGTGTTGTCTGGTTTTAAAATGCAACACGCATTTTCTTTCCCTCTTGCCTCGTCTCCTCCTTTTCCAGTACTTTTTTTTTTTTCTACCTTTCTGTGTGTCTCTACAAGCAGATACACATACTCTCAACACACCCTCTTCCCGAGCAAGTAGGAACATTCCTTACTTCAGACAGAACCCTATATCAGCACTCTGACTGTGTGAACTGCTGCAGACTCAGAAATGGGATGGTGGTACCGAAACATCAATGTACACCAAAAAAAAAAAAGGTGACATTTTTCAGCTGGGCTGTGAGGAGACAGAATCCACTCATATCTTGATACACCACAGCTTTGTAGTTTTGTTTTCTTCCTAAAAAAACACAGGATGTTGTCAAAAGGACAGAGGAGAAAATGTCTTGCTTTGTCAGGTTAAGTATAACATGTGAAAATCAACTTGATTGTTTAAGTTTGGGGGGGGTGGGGGTGGGGGACCTAACAGTAAGATGAATGTCTTGCCAAAACCCTTCAGTTATTTCAAGCTCTTACTGGTGAATGTTGCACAAGAACACGTGTTGTGACAGCAACAAAAAGGCTGTCAGGACTGCAAAAATGTTGCGTCTAACAAATTCCCAACGATACCATTTAATTTACAGGGAAAGGAGCTTAAACAACTAGGATGACTATCTACAGCAGGTACTTAATTTAACCCGTCGAGTAATCTGTGTGAATATGTGATGTTTGCGCAGCTACTCTTCCTGCTGCAGAGCTCTATGCCTGTTATCCATGGGAGGATTTCCATTTATTTCTCCCATGATGCTGCAGTGTGATGCTGCAGCATGCAAAATCTCTCCTTGCTGTCTGTTTAGACATGCAGGTATTTATCAGTCCCACTCAGCTGGCTGGGCTGAAAGCGTGGAGGGGATTTATTAAAAAAAAATGGAAAAAGACAGGGGTGTGACATTTGGCTGTGTGTTACCCTCACTACCAGCAGTTCACAGGGTGATGACAAACTGTGACCCCAAGGGAGAACAGGTTGTAAAATCCATCTAGAGTCATCTCTATTCAGAAGGAATAAACACATAAACTAAGTATGGGGATGCACATCTTTTAATTTGAAAAACAAAAACGATACGTGGAAAAATGAGCGGTTGCTGTCGGGAAAGGAGAGACAGCACAACACTCTGCTCACTGGGGACTGGGGAGCAGTGAAGTAACAGACAGGAGAAATCAATGCAGAGAGTCGATGGACAGACATTAAGTCCACACTCCGACATACGTGGCAGACAGCCTTAATGCTGCACCGATTAAAAACAGAAAAGACGTCTTTACGCAGGCAGCCAAGCATAAACAGCCATCTAAAGGGAGATCAGGACAACCAAACTAATGTTACTGTGGCGACAACAAAAAGAGGAAGCAAGTAACGGTGAGCAGAGTTGAGTCATGTTGGATTAAACAGTTGATGTTTTCAACAGACGGGTTAGAGTTCAACACCACATCGAATCCTGGTCTACATTTTATACAGGAATAAAAATAAAATTCAAATTCAGACTTCAGTACAAAAACATAAATGTAACTAAAAAGTATGATGGGTGTAACTTTGGCACTTATTGGATCTCAGGGTCAAGGTGAAAGGTTTTATTCAAGTCAAACACTGGTGAGAAGAAGTCCGTATAATAATGCCTTAAATGTTTTCAAATGTTGAGCAGTTTTTACATGAAGAAGTAAATTATTCCACAAATTAAAAACTGCAGAATATCAGCTCAACTGTTATGTTTAAACCTTGGAATATCTCAGAGCATCTGGTTGTTTGATTCAATGTTTTAGATAATGATGTATGGCATACATCAAGCATGATAATGTAAAAGGCACTGAAGGGAAAACAGAACCACATCGTTACGAGTCATAAAAACTAACAACAAAATGTTAATTCTGACATATAGTATCAGTATAGCTTGTTATGAAAAAAATTAAGATCTACCAAAGTAAAATGTGAATATATTGAAAGCTAAACTGGTCTACAAGATCGACTGCAAAAGCTTGATCACCTTTATTTTTAAAATCAAGACCTTGGAACATCTAAGAAAAATGGGATGAAGTATGGATGTACCATAAAAGTCAGCAATAAAATCGTTGAATCAATTTGATAACAAAAAAAATAGAGTGGAAAGAAATATCAGTTATGTGTTCATGTTTTTAATACTAAATAAAAGATGAGCTCCTGCGTCGTAGACAGACAGTAAAAGATGCAACTGATCTAAACCAACAAACAGAGCATTACAGTGGCCTAAACAAGAAGTGATCAAAGTAGGAATCGTTTTATTAGGTATTCGACCAGGAAATTTGACTTCACTTTGGCAATATCTTTTGATTTACCAACTGATCTTATCTGTTTATCTAAACCCATTAAAAAATGGCACCCAGATACATTCAGGTTTTACTGTCACTTAAACATTTGAACAGTGGTTTCATTGGATAATCACCATCTAACTTAATAACCTGGCAAATCAATAAAAAAAATATATATAATTGACCATAAAGACTTTAAGTACAAAGTGAAAAGGAAAGAACCCAAAAATGGATCATTAAGGGATTCCACGAGTGAAAGGGGCTGCTGAAGTACTGGACTGTCAAACTCCTGTTTGTCAGGTACGATTTAAACCAAGTCAAAGCTGTGTGTTGGATCCCAACAAACAACTTACATACAATAACTTCTGTGTGCGTTACATCGGCACTTTGTGATCCAAGAAGTCATAGAATCTACAGACAGTAACTCTGCCTTTAATTTCAGTTGCTCCACACCTTAAGATCCAATGTATATTTAGCTTTTTAATTCATCTCTCATATTTATTTTAACACCTGAAATTCCAGTTTGACGACCTAATCATTTATAGTCATTGCTTAACAGTCTTTTTTTTTGTTTTATTTTTTTACTTGCAGCTCTGGAAAACAAAGTCAGAATGAAAAAGCGGTTCTACAGAATTCAAGGAGCGTCATGAGGTGATGGTACGACGGATGACAAATTGTTCCTAAGTGAAAGCGAGAAGAGGGAGTAATGACCCAAGTACTGGCTCATCTTATCAAGCGATCTGGCACTGCAGTAGCAGAGCAAACACCACGCTCACTTTTGGATGATCATATCTGGTCTTCCCCTCTTCCTAATCCCCCCTTTCGACCCCTCTGGTCACCTCTATCTTTCTTTTCCACCCTCAGCTGAGGTATGAACCACAGAACCTCATAGATCTGATAAGAACCCACTTTTACCCTCACAAATCGACCCGTGTGGCTGCCTGACGACAGAAACATCCACTCACAGTTCACAGTTAACACCTGGACGCCTCTTTTCTGTCAGCTACGATCTGACACCTGGGTCGTTCATCATTAGATGGGACCTTGAATGGATCAAACCTTTAAAACAATTTAACACAATAAAGATAGGTAATATACAGTAGATCAGCTACAGACACATGCAGGAGATTCAGGGGAGGGAGAGAAAACGCCCTGCTCGGCTCAGTCATGTCGGAACTCCAGCCTCATAGTTCTGCTACACATCACCTTTGCATAAGCTGCTTTTTTAAGTCTGCTGAGGCCACATCTGGACACCACCACTGGTTTCTGCTTGTTTTTCCCTCTCCTTTGTTAGCCATCTATGGGCTATTTTCATCAAGTGTTAGAAGACATCATCATATTGCTTTTATCATGAATACAATTATTATCAGCAATCTGACAATCTGTAATAACGATGTTACCTTCACAAATAGTGAAATACAAAAGGTAAGTAGAGGAGGTGAGGGGTGCAGAGGGGGGAGATCAAGGAAAACACAGGATCTAGTAAGGAAGCACAGATTTAACACTATAATGCCTGAGTCTGTGCTGTCATTTAACAATCAAAAAGGCATTTTGAAAAGTTCTCTCTTTTTACCTTTAACTTGAGTTTCATATTCGGCTACGATCTCCTTGTCCTTTCGGAATTTCGCCGGAGACGTCATGGCTGAGTTTTGGGAGATCAAGCCGCTTCTTTTTCCCTCGCCGTGAAGTCAATTTTCTCTAAACTGCCCAGTTAAAGCAGCCGAGGATGTAATGAAAGGAATGCCACCTAGGAACCGGCTTTTAGAAAGAAAAAGGCTAGAAAGAGAGGGGGAAGAAAAAGAGAGAGATGAGAGATCGCAGCTCCTCGGTGTGCCCGTGGATCTGTATTGTCTCTCTGCTCACTCAGGGCACATTGTGAGTTTGGCGCTACTGCTGCTGGTGGATCCGCCGCCGCCGTGCTTTTAAAGCTTCCTCAAAACCAGTTCTGGAGCAAACAAGTTCAGCTGGAAAAAAATCATCCCCTTTTTAAAAATGTAAACATTTACAGCTTCTAAGTACGTCCTGACAAAAGTCGTTTTTTTCTAGCTCAAAAACGCTCCAAAAGTCTGCGTCGTAGGAGCCCCTCCGTCTGTCTGAACTAAAACTGCACCGCTGCTCTCTTGCCCCTCCTGAAGTGAAAGAGAGGAAACCAACCAAGTGCTGATAAAGTGAATGCCTGCTGGTCAACTCTGTAAATCCGCAGGACAGACATGATAACATTCATTTACATATAGAAATATATAAACAATAATATATAGCCTACGCTACGTTTGCTAGCTAACGAGCTAGTCTGGAATTATACATAATTTATAGAAATGATCTGGTAATACATATATATTACATATTTACATATAGAAATATATAAACAATAATATAGCCTACGCTACGTTAGCTAGCTAACGAGCTAGTCTGGAATTGTACATAATTTACAGAAATGATCTGGTACCTCTTTGACAAATTATTTTAATGCTTGCTTATCCATACTGTTCAACAAGGTAAATAAAAGTAAATACAAAATGCAGATATAACAACTTTAAAATAAGAACACATTTTGAAGTTTATTTAAACAATATTCGAACACTAAAGTTTAAACTTTTTTCTTTTTTATTAGCCACGCCTACACAAAACTTCCAACAGGCAGACCAATTAGTGGATCTACATCCTTTATACACCAGCGCACACCTGCACACTTTTAAGGCGGAATTTACGCCTCAAGCTTTATGTCAAATGCTCCGCCTATATCTGATGTTGAAGTCTCCCATATGGGTCATGTGACTTATACAAATACATCACGGTTGTCTGTTTAATACCAGGATCAAAATATATAAATTAGGTCCGATAATCTGTTGAGTATGGTCATTTCCTGACTGTGTATTGATTACTGTATTTTTCTCTTTTTCGTTACCTTAAAATAAACCTGCATCGTCCTTATCTTAATTTTATTGTTACACCGCCCGCAAAACGCTTTATTTATCTCTTTAGAAAATAAACTCCTCCCTCGCCGCTTGTCATTACTTCAAGCCGTGTCATGCACCAATGAACCGATAAGGAGTAAACCCAATGTAAGGAATTTCAATGTTGTTTTACAAAACCAATAGGTAAAGTGCATTCTAAAAGTAGGCGTTTCAACATAAAACTCTAACCAATTGAATTAAGTATTTGTAAAGCTCTCGACCAATAAAATGGATTCATTTGCCACCTATCCAACCAAATTCAAGTGTTGGGTCTTTTAAAAACGAGTTTCAGGAAGTGTCGTTAAATAGCAGGAAGTTGTAAACAAAGCTGACAGCTATTTGGTTAGCTGTTAACTACATCTGAATCGAGTTAGCTGCGTAAGAGAAGTTATGTGGTTTATTTTTCAGTAATACAGCAAACAAACTGTAACGTAGCGATCGCCTTGTGGTTGTTCCGTGCATTTGTACAGTTAGGTTCGCATTAATTGCCTCCCGTTTCGACGCTACGGGGGTAGAAAAAAGCTAACACAAGGACGTTAGAGCAGTCGTCCTATGCTCAGTAAACAAAAACTGTGCATTAGTCAAACTATACGAACTCTTAGCAACATAGGTACCCGTTAATTGTTTTTTATTACTTATTGGACAGAAAGACCGAGAGGATTCGTTTGGGTTTTTGTTTTTATATTTAGCAAAACAACAACAATGTCAACATCTAACGCCAATTTTAAGAACAAGTGTGTGACCCAGGTGAACTGCATCTTCTGTGAGAGTCTGCTCTGCACCAGAGGCATGAAAGCAGTGCTGCTAGCAGACACCGAAGTGGAGCTGTTTTCCACGGATATACCTCCTAACAGGTAGCTGCTAACTGTGTTAGCTCTACTGCTGCTGGCTTTTGTTTATTTCTGATTTTTATTGTTGTTGATAGGCTTGATAATATTTGTTTTACCAAACCGTGTGAAGTCAAAACTATTTTTCTGTAGGTAGATGAACATTGTTCGTTAGTTTATGTGAAAACATGATGATGTAATGTGTGACCTATTTATTCTCATATTTATTCTTGTTTTATTTTTTTATTTCAATGCACTTTCCCTTCAGAACTGTGGACTTTGTGGCCAGCTGCTACTCTACTGAAAGCTGCAAATGCAAACTGAGAGACATTGCATGTCTCAAATGGTGTGTAAACCTTTTCCGTGCATGCCTGACGATAATCATTTGCTTATGTGAAAAGAGCAAATATCAAAATAACCTTCATGAATGTTGGCGAAAAACTTGAATATACTACTGACATTTCCCCAGAAAGTGAAACAAAATCTTAGGACTTGTTTGTCTTTCTGGCTGTCTTAGATATAAATATATTTAATATATCATTTAAGTTTCTAACTTTGAGAAGACCTTAGTTCTACTGTGGGGCCTTTCACTGCTTTGTTTTGCCAGGCTTTTGTTGTAGTTGTACACAGTGGAAAAACAAACATCTGCTAGATAATAGACACCCTCTAGTGGAGTTAGCACTTTTCAGAAACGCCCCCAAAGAAAGTGCTGATTTGTGTTTCTTCTTTGTTCTCCCTCTGTCCTGCTCCCAGCGGCAACGTTGTTGGCTATCATGTGGTAGCCCCCTGTAAACCCTGCCTGCTCTCGTGTAACAACGGCCATTTCTGGATGTTCAATAGTGACGCTGTATCTACGCTCAATAGACTTGATGCGACAGGTCAGTACGCACTCCCCTGTTTTTATAGAACTGGAGCTCTGTGCGGGTGTTCACTTTTCCAAATGTGCTTGCAGGTCAGAATCTGCTTCTGTGGGGTGATCTTCCAGAGCTGGAGGACAGTGAGAATGAAGAATCAGAAAGCCCCTCAGAGGAAGAGTGTATTAGGTAAAGAGAGACAACACAAGAGGATGTGGGGGCTAGAAGAGTCTACATACCAGGTGGGGGAGAGACAGGAAAATATGTGTTAAAGGGTAATTTAACACTGAATCACATAAGGCAGAAAAGCTCTGCTGTGATCCTCTGCCTGAGCTAAAATGTAAGAGCAACCTGTCTTTCTGGCCCCACCCCCCAAACAGCGATGTCACGGCAGGTGTTTTTGCTCCAACCGACGACACACACCACCTGCCGTGACATCATTTATCGACGAGTGGCTTTGGGATTTAGTGTTGAATTACCCTTTAACATGAGACCAATGCCTTTCTCCTTTGTTTTTCCACTGTTAAAGCACAGACACACAGTTTTCGACTTTTAGCTTCAACATTTAGCTGAAGATGACAAACATCTAGATTTCCCTAAAATAACTTTAGCATTCGTTAGCCTATATTTTTGATCAGCCTCAAAAGAAGTGTGTTATAAATCAGTGGAACTTATCTGTGAATGCTGTGCTTACTCATGCTGTTTATGTTAAATTATTATTATTTTTTTGAAGATAGCTACATTTCACCTAGTTTTATTTGCATTTGTAATCTCTACACTGAATATGCTGTGATAAGAAAACTCCAATTCTGAGTTGTACTTGCGAAGTGACCTGGTGCTGAATGAAACCTTGAGTGCTTTTGTTTTTTTTGTTTTTAAAAAAACTCTCACATACTAGAGTAATGGCACAATTGTTAAATAATGTACACATTTCTTGCCTTTTTAAAGGGCATATTTAATTCAAGGTACCTTACAATTTATCAGTGAAAGATGTGGATGCGCTAATGCAGTTTCTTTGTGTTTGCTTTTACACTTGTGATGACAGTGGTACTAGCTTAACACCCAGCTTTTGTACTAATATACTAACTAATGATAACCAGCTGCTGTTTCAAAAGGTCCAGATATCACAGAAAGTGAAGTAAAACTTGAACAAAAGTATGTATATTCACTGATCAAACATAAACCTCCATATTGTGTTATAATACTGTTTGGTTTTATGTATCAGCGTACCTGTAGCACCTGAGGTGGCAAAAAGAAAAAGGAACTCCAAACAATCATTAAAAAAACTATTTATTATTTAAAACGGTTATATTTGTGGGGATGCACCAATACCACTTTATTTATTTGGCTCAGAAGACGAGTACTTACAATAATACAAGTATTAATAAATGCCAATACTGCTTGCGTAGTAGAACTTCTTTATTTTGATTTATTCTGTTCCAAAAGTTTTGAAAATTCCCATTTTTGAAACATGTTTGTATTAAAATACTTCTTTTTTTTTTTTTCTAATGCCATCCTAAAACAATGTCCATCACATTTAATTATATAAGTGAAATAATTTACCCATGAGGCAGCTGTTAAGTGTTAATCAATGACCTGTGGTGGAAGATTCAGATAAGCACAGTTAGGATTGGACCCTATCCAGTCTGCACCTTTTGTTCCTCTCTCCTCAGAAAGCTGTAGATTGATGATGGCCACTGGCCTGGATCCTTGCTAATTCACTGGGAAGTTGCCGGAGTGCTCACCGGCTCGACTTTCCTGGGTCGATAACTCCTTCCCCACTTTCACGCTTTTTTACAATGTCCTTTTTGACCTCGATGATGATGATGATGGAGACCTTCGTTCTCTTGCCAGGAAACCTTAGCTCAGATCTGTGTTTTCTCAGTGCCCCTCTTCTGCTCCATCGTTCACTTTAAAATACCTCAACACAGATTATTTTTCTGGTGCTGTTTATTAGTGATCACTTTACCAGCCACCAGCGAGTGAGGAGTGTGGCTCAGGACAGCTAACTTAAATAAACTCAGTTGGCTAATGTTGCTTCTGATGCATCCCTGCTCGATTTATATGACATTTCACAATTTTTTCAGTAACGGGTTGAGAGGATTAAGACGGAGCAGATAGCTGACTTTAAAGCGTCTTCGTGTTTTTGCCTCAGTAAAGTTGTGAGCTGACAGCAAACCACAGTTAAGCTCTTTCTCAGCCCCCCACCACCAAGACGGGATGAACCTTGAAGCGTTTAAAACTTTGAGGCAGTGCCGCTCCTGAGCCTCCTGCTGTTGTTTCAATGTAAATATGACAATCTTGTCTTAAAGTAAGCACCTCTGAGGGGATGAAACTGTTTGCAAATCCTGTAAAGGAAGCAAACTTTGAATGTTACACTTTTTTTCTTTTTTCCCTGAACGCAGAAGACAAATTATATGAATATATTTATTTTGCAATGTTAATTGGCCCCTGTGTTTATCTATGCTGCAGCCTATAATTGTAGGAAAACAAATGTTAGGAAGGAAACGTTTTATTTTTTCACAACTGACAGTCTGTTATAGACCAAATCCTGTGTGATGGAAAAACATTACAACAGCCTGATATTTATTAAATACACAAACCAAATAAACCTTATTATTTTTTAACATACTTGGTTTACAAACGCTTTGGTTTGTCTTGTTATCTATGTCTTTTTTTATATTTCACTATTTAGTGCTTTGTTTTTGTATGTTAAGAGTTTGATGTGTACAGTTTTACCTCATGATGGTATCGTATCTGAGTTTCCTCTGGCTAGGACGATTGTGAAATGATAATCATGACTATTTAAATGACTTGTTTCTGATGTGAATAACTTGGATTAACACGCCCTGCTGATAATGTATATTTTGGAATTGCACTGAAACTGCTCTGGTAGTTTAAGAAAAAAAATATTTGTTTTTTTGAATGCTTGTTAAGTTAATAAACTTTGTTTTTCAAAAAAATAATCTTGAGCACTTGAATTTTTGAACTTTTTTCCTGTACTAACAGGAAAAAAGAATCTAAATCCTCATATGAAGATGTTGTAGTGGAAATTGATATTGCATTATATGTTCTGAAAGATACATTTCTGTCTGCTTTTTTCTTGCCTTAAAAATAGTCACTATGTGAAATAAGTATTAAATATAAATAATGAGCTGTTTTATTTGCTTGTTTCTGTTTTTAATCAAAACATGATCTCATTTTGCACGTCTGAGATAATTTATGTAGAGTGATCAGTTCAGTAAAATCTATCCAGTTCATTAAATATTTATCAGACAGGATTGACTCCATAATTAAAAGTAAAATATAAATTGAAGAGCTTGTGCAATTAGATGCAATAAAACATTTGGAGCTGGGTTTTGGACTGATGAAGACAGTCAGTTCAAATTTGAGGAAGTGTAAAATTTCTACCACAAAGCTACTTGAAAGAAAAGCAGTTTATAAGTATTTTCTGATCCTCAGTGACCTGCGTTCTGTTCTGATCATTTCAGCGTGTTAGGAAATATGTGCATCATGAAACTATTCTCTCCCTGCAGATGTTGGGGGGGTTGTTTGTGCACGCTGCAGCTGTCGGGACACGTTAAGGACAACTTGGTGAGACGGAGAAAACAGATTGTGTCTCACCCTGGATTTGCACAAATTTGTTGCAACTTGACTACTTCAGCATCACAGCTGTGTAGCATTAGCTTTCGGTTTGGTTTGGTTTTCCCCAAACGAATCACGTTGGTTTGTTTCCTGGCGAGGTGTGTTGAACAGGAAGATGTCGGTTCTGAACAATTTAGCAAAAGCAATTGATAGAAACTTGGGAACATTTGAAAGAGAATGAAAAAACGTTTTCATGATTAACTTTTCTGAGTATAAACCGGTGACAAAATACTGTATAGGGGCAGCATCCAGGCATAAAGTAGGGCATAATCCATTTTGGGGTGGTAGTAGCTGAGAGTCATCCCCAACATGTCCTTCGAGCACTAACATGGTTAGTGAAAGCTTACATTTTTGCATGAGATGAGGTTAGACCAAAAGAACTATAACTCCACTCCTCTTTTTCATATTTAAATCATTTAGTTGTGGCCTTTATTTAGTGGACCTATATTATTTTGTCTCAATTCCTCCTTAGACTTTACCAGCCACTCTCACCCCTTTTCTGACGTGTGTCTCAAAGCACTTGGTATGATACTGTACCTTTTCAAGCTCTGCCCCCCTCGGCTTCTAGACCGGTCCACTCCGGTTTGAGAGAGAGTGGTTAGCATTTTCTAGGTGCACAAACGTTTGTTTTTTAACAAGTTAATCAAAATATGTCAACAACAGAAGACTTGTCCATCGAGAGTTACATGTTGGAGCCAGAGTCTGACCCAGAGCAGAATGTAGAGAACCTAAATGTTGTTAAGTCCAGACTTTATTTGGCAGTTCTGTCGCAAATAATTCGACTTAACATCACAGAAAATAGAGAAAACCAAATGGGTTGAAAAATCTGTCTGACCCAAACAAAATATAGATATCTTTGCAGAGTCAGGAGAGACTAAAATTAAATTCTCGACACTCGTAGAGACTCAAACTTCACAACAAAATGTATTTAACAGCCAAAAGTGGATTATGTCCTTTGCCATGACTGCATTCCTTCAAAGAAAAAGTCTTAATTTAGCAAAAAACAGTGACTAAAACACAGCTTATTTAGTATATTTGAAAACAAATCAAATTATTTCAGCTTCATCTCTTCATTTCTTTGAATTTCTAACGGGTACAACATGATTTGTTTGTATCCTATTTATAACAACCACATCTGAAAACTGAACTTACTGTAGCAACATGTCATTAAATAGTTTCATGGTCAGTTTAGTAAACTTTTGTCATCATTGATTGTTACATCTTTTTTTTTTCTTTTTAACTGTCTAGCATTCCAGAAAACCTTTTTTTTTCTGTTTGAACTTTTCTTTTTCTTCGCACTGACTCTGTGTCACACATTCCTCCACTTGTGCTGCAGCAGCATGGAAATGATGGCGCCATGATTGATGCACTTCATTATATCTGCTAAGACATGACTGCTGAGATGAAGCAGCTTTCATTCAAATATTTGGTGCCTCGGGTGGAAGCAAAACAAAACAAAAAATACTTCCACATTCAGAAACACAGAGGATTGGGTCATATGCACAGATATACATATTTGAATTCTTCAACTTTAGGAACTTCAACAATATTTTTTAACAAAAAACTTAAACCATGGTCTTTAGGTAACAGTTGAGCTTACATGAAAAATTCTATGAAATTGTCTTCTTGTTTCCTTCAGTGTTTTCTTTTTATTAATACCCAATTTTTTATTCTTTTGCATGATATTAATATAGTGGAATAACATTATTCCACAAAACTCCTTATTCTTACTTTCATGATAAAGGCATATTTTGTGCTTCCCTCTAAAATAAAGCCAACACTGGTGTGGATGATGGAAATCAAACACATTGTAAGAAGTTAAAAAGTAGATGAAAAAATTCTGTAATGATGTGGAGGTCATTTGAATAGTGGGAAATCTCTAAACATGGGTTATTATACGAGGGTTATTATATCAGTATATGTCTCTATAATTCTGTAGCGCCCTCTGCTGGATCTTATCTGCAATCACACAGGCAGAAAAATCACATTAGACAATGTTACTCTAAAAAATGAAATCTGTTTATGTTGACTGCATTTAAATAAAATAAAAAACAAGGTTTGCTTTGGTGTCATGCTTGTTATGTCACTGGAATGTGTCCACAGATGAACAGATTAGGATGAATGAGTTCTTTGTGCTCAAAAGTTGTTGAAATAGTGCTTTTTGTGGTGAAACATCAGTACACTCAAGATGAGTAAAGCCTCAGGTGGTGTATCAGTGAAGTTGGCTTGAGGTGCTATCACATGACTTTTTAGAGTTGGAGAGAGCAGCCATATTGTTCAGGGTGAGGACAACTGAACAGATAGTTGAATGTAGTAACCATGTCATGTTAAATTTAAGTCAGCGCATCAGTTAAACTCAGTTTGTTTTTCCCATCCATTATTTTCTTTTGTTTTGATAGAAATATTTGTTAGTACATATGGTATCATCGTATTAGGAAAAAACACATTGCCAAGGTACAAATCTGCATTGTGTTTCTAATAGGCAGAAGCTAACCAATGAAAAACTTCAATTTATACGCCCCTACCAATATGGTGTCACGCTCGTACCACTGTGGTCAATCTGATGTGATGCCTCGGACTCATGGAGACACTGAGAAAAAAAACAAAAAATTCAAAATAAAGCAAGGAAACACTAAAAAATAACAAAGAAATTATACTTTACATACGGGGCTGGTTTCCTCCTACAGACTAAAACATAAATGTTAGATTTATTGGTTTATCTAAACTGTATAGGTGTGTGTGAGAAAGTGAATGGTTGTTTGTCTCTATTTGTCCCTGTGATGGATTGGAGACCTGTACATGGCGCCCCCCTTCCCTCGCACAGTGACTGCTGGATATGGGCACCAATGACCTCTGTGACCCTGAAAGGAAGAAGCGGGTAAAAAGATAATGTGCTGTATGGATTATGTTGTCCTGAAGTTCTGCAAAGCCATAACTGTCCTTCAAACACTAGATGGAGCACTTGCACTATTATTAGAAACTACCTTAAACCAGCTGGATGAAAGTGAAGCCCCCAATACATCCTGTCTAACCAGAGTAAAAACATTCATGAATAAAAAAAGCTAAATTAAATTTGATCAAAACATGTCTAATCCAACCTGATGATACTCCAAATTCCCCAAAATAAATGTTTAATGCTTATAAATTAAAAAAAGGATCCTTATCATCTAAATACTCATGATTGGGTCATGTGATCTACAAAATAAAACTTCTTTAAAACATTAAAGTCAACATTCCAGCTTGTTTAACTCTTTTTTTTAATATATATAAAAAGAATTGAACTATTGCCTTTTTCATGTGGACTAACTAATTTTGCATTCAGCTACTCATTATTGGGTCTGTCAGGGCAGATGAAGAGGGGCTGCCATCAAATTAGCGGTCACCTTGAGCATCAGAAGAAGCAGAATATTTAAAAAAAAAAAAAAACATTGGACGGCTCTTAAAAGCTCTGCCGTCTGTCATGGTCATCTCTTGATAATAGACCTGAAGACTGGTCTAACGTCCGGCTTTTGCTTGATTATGCATATTAATGACTCCTCAAGAATTCTTCCCTCCCCCCCAGTGGGCGAGGAGGGCAAATGGTAATAAATTGTGGAATTTATTCACTTTAGGAATAAATCCTTCAATCAGGAAAGGGGAACTTTCACAACCAGACCGGGTAGGCCGGGCTGCTTGAATTCTTTAATAATTTAGCAGAAAAAAAAAATCAATTCATATGTAAAGTGATCACTTAGCCATGAAAAACAACTAATCCTCTAGGAGGCGGCTGAAGCTATTTCGCTGTAATTAAAGATAAAACAATTGTTTTTTTTTTTTTTCCAGGTTTAAGCTGAGGGGGCGGGGAAGCAACTGCAGGTGGCCTCTGCAACATTTCAGGTTTTGAGCAACTGGGCTGTAGTGGAGCGTTTTTTTATACGCCGAGGCGAGCTGCGCTGGGCTTTTGTTGAAGTGCTCGAGAGATAACACCAAAGAGAACTTCAAACGGGGGCCTTCTTATTGTGCTCTATTCTTCTGGGCAAGCTGATTACAGTTAAGGATAAAAGTTGTTCCTATACAGTAAACTAATGTGGGGGAATCAGAGAGCGCTAATTAAGTCATGGGGGGATTTGTGAGGCGGTCGGGCTCGGATGCGCTCCCCAACACGCAGACCGTGAGGAGGGAGGGGGAGCTTTTAGCGGGAACTTTCACAGCCCAACAGCAGTTCAGCATCAAAGCTGTTTATTGTCAGCTTGAATGTCCGGTAGAGGCACGAACCGCCAGATCTTCAAAGCCACCCGAGGGGAGGAAAAAAAAGCTCAACAGCTTCTCAACCTCACTTGTCTATTCTCCTCCCGTTCTTCTTCTCCATCTCATCCGGGCCTTGCATGGCTTTGCAAAGTCATCCCATTCAAAATAATAAAAACTAATAATAATAACAGCTACTTGGCTCAAATGTAAATACATGATAGGATAAAAAAGTTTGGCCGTCATGAAAAAATAATCTATTACTCTCCGTTTAGATTCCCCATTAAAAAAAAAAAAACAAAACAGTGAATTTATGACCCTGACTTTCTGCATTCAACGTTGGCGTGTAACTTCCATTTTTCAAAATGTGTTTTCAGTAGATTAAATATCACAATATTTAAGTGGAGGTGCTGCACCTCCTCATGATCCCAGCTCTGAATAGCTCCAGCTGCCATTGTTTGGTTTGCGGCCTCGGCAGATGCTGAATTAAGTCGACCTCGTGAACCTTGTGTGTAAATTTGTGTTTGCACTTTTCAAAGGTTTAAGGACTTCGCATTGTGTGAGTTTTAAGTATATGTTATTTATTCTTTTCATTTTCTGCGGAAATATTAACAGTCGGTGTGAGACGTCAGCAAGTTTTCTTGTTTCTTGTTTTTCTTTTTACTGCGCCAGCTTTTCCAAATTGTTCCCATGCAAACTTGGCCTCTTTGTGCTCTTACATTTCCTAAACACTTCACTCCTATAGGTTTATTTTTGCGTTTCAAATATACGCTGCCCTCACCTTAGATGTGTTTTTATTTTAAACTGAGGCTCTATAAAGTCTTAGCAGTCACTCCTTTCAGACATGAACAAAAAAATGTTAAAATACTCTTGAGTTTTTCACATATTTCTTTTATATTCTGAAGCATATTTTGAAGGAATGAATGGTGTCTGCAACCACCTGTTAGATTTGAACAAAATGTTGTTTTCATTAGATTTTTTTGCAGTGGCTCACACACACACACACACACACACACACACACACACACACACACACACACACACACACACACGCACGGTCTAGTACAG
>JARVJO010000365.1:21737297-21748468 GCA_031762555.1 Cynodonichthys magdalenae
ATCCATCCATCCATCCATCCATCCATCCATCCATCCATCCATCCATCCATCCATCCATCCATCCATCCATCATCCATTTTTCCCTCATTTGTGAAGACCCCAAGATACTTAAACTCCTCTACTTGGGGCAGGACCTCTTCCTCCACCTGGAGGAGGCACTCAACCCTTTTTGACCATAATGAATCATTAATCATTTAATTGATATGTTTCATGCTTTTTAGCTTCTATGACAGAAAAATACAATTATATTTGATTAAAAATGCATGACACATGTATCATCACCTAATACTGTAATGAATATGTTAACACTTTGTTGCTTATAAACAGAACAAATTTACATATTGTGTAAATTTTTCATATCCCGTATGCATCACTGTTGTTGATTGAAGTGATTTTATGTTAAAAGTAAAATGATGAAGCTTGTTTGGGAATGATTCCTGCAGGTGTTACCATGAAAGCTACAATGGAGAATGAGGTATGTGAGAGTGTGTGTGTGTGTGTCCATCTAAAACCAAATAGACATGAGAGTGTGGGAAAGGAATTCTGTGCATTTGCTGGAGTCAGATTTACAAGCCAAAGTGGTTTCTAACGGTTGGTCAGTTCTGACCGAGAACTTACAAAGGAGAATAAATCCTACAAAATTTATCAAGAATTTTCTACATTTTTTTTGTCTGTTCAGAATACCTGCATTAACAAAGTAAAAAAAAAACCAAACTATTGACGATCAGATGAACGGGGAAAAAACCTTCTAAAATAGTAATATTTGGTAGAAACGCACAAGTAGTTAATTCAAAATAATACGGAAGCTACTTATCAAAGGCTACTGGGAAAAAACGAAAGCCTTTTTAAAAATGTAACATAATAAGTTTTGTAAAATGTCATGACAGACTTTTTGTGTATCTTATTTTGTTTTTATCAGCTTTGTAAAGAGGTTTCTTTTGACTTACTTTTGGGCCAGCTGTGGCGGAGTGACTAGGGGAGTCTTCCTGGAACTGGAAGGTCATCGGTTCGATCCCCCGTTCAAACTGTCTCAGTCGTGTCCTTGGGCAAGACACTTCACCTGCCTTGCTTACCTCTGGTGGTCAGAGGGTCCGGTGGCACTGGTGCATGGCAGCCCCACCTCTGTCAGGGAGCCCCAGGGCAGCTGTGGCTGTAGCTTACCACCATCAGTGTGTGAATGGGTGAATGTCTGAAGTGTAAAGCACCTTGGGGTCCAAGTGGATTTGATAAGGTGCTATATACAGTATGTTCAAGCCATTTACAATTAGAGAAACTTCATGTAACCATTTTTATTTATATGAAAGAATAATTTCACTCCTAGCATGATCATATCCAGACACTGTAGAGTCATGATGAAGAAAAGTCACTCTTTGAAAGCTGATCTGCTTTGCTAACATGCTTAAACAAAACTGTGTGTTTGCTCCTCAGTGGCACCTGCAGCGTGTTACATGTGGCTTGTTGATTTGATTATTTGGTGTGAATGTATGAACACGTGTGTCTTTTTGTGTGTGTGTGTATTTGTTGTTCTCAGACTAAGCTGTCATGACTCCCCCCTCATCAGGCCTGACAGGTGTTATTACATTGAAATGAGAGCAGTGATGTATGCATTGGTAATGTGGACCTGTCCTCTTCAGCTTGATGGAACCTGACGCTCCTCATTATTATGACATGTTTGAGGAAAGAACAAAGTACCGACACTTTGCCTGAAGTGCAGATCATAAGGCACGGCGAGGCCTCATAAGCACATCTCATGAGGGCGCTGATGGAAAGTGGTACATCGCATTTTGAAATTCTTTCAAAGTGCTAACAAATCTGATGTCAGTTCCATTTAGTGTAGATGACGAAAGTTTTTGTTGCTTTTTTAGGAAAAGAATGTTGGACTTGCACGCATGCGAATGATGGGAAATAATGGATTTTATGAACAACAGTCATGAGTTCAACATAAAATAAAAATATTTTACCATTTTGAAGCGATGATGTGAAACTAATTTTGGCAACCAGTGATCGCCTTTTTAGTCTTTTTAGTGTCAGGAGTTTGCATAAAGATAAAACTTGGATGGGAAACAGTCAACATCAAAATGAGTTAAATGAATTTATACTAAATTGTGGGAAAAAAACAAGTTATTGACTTATTTTTGTAAGAAGTTATGCTCATTGAATGAGAGCTTTTTGTGACTCTTTTGGAACCAGAGATGTGGCATTTCACTACAAAGCACCTCTGCATTCGCTCACATCTGATTTAAATATAGCCTCCAGCCACGCTACTCTGGATACTTTTTAAAAAGACCCCCCCCCGCACACACACAAACTTAAAAAAAAGAGTTCTTTTCCAGATGAGAAGTAAAAAATTGAGCAACAAAGCTGAAATATACACATTATGCCAGGATTTAGGGATTTTGTTGACTGAATGCAAAAGACTAATCAACAATTGTAGCTCCATGTGTGGCACTGGAAACATGTGACCACTTCCCTTCAATCTTGAACTTTTTAATGAAAAAAAGTTTAATGATGGTAGTATGGGAATAAATTTAACAAATTGAAGAAAAACATGGCAAAATGGCTCAATTGTCCTTAGATTTTTTAGTGCTAAAAAGCAGTGTGTATGTATGAATGTCTATATACACCAAAACTTGAGTTTTATCAGGGCATTTATTTAGAAAGTGTTTGTAAAAAATTAAAATAAATAATTAAAATGCAGTTTACATTTAAATAAGAGAAGAAAATGCAGCTAAAATATTTCATTTTGTACAATAAATGTAATAATGTTGACAAACTTGCATGTATGATCAAGAAATAATAAAAACCTAATCAGTCATAAAAGCACAACATTTCTGACACACGTTTTTCTTTTCTTTTCTTTTCTTTTTCTTTCTTGTATTTTATTAAATAATTTGTCTGTTTCTCACTCATTTACCAAATTATAAAAAATATATTGAGTATTTTTTCTTCGCAGATAAAGCTTTTATATGATGAATTGTTGGTGGCAGGGCAGTGGTTTAAGCTGTTGCAGGATCACCTCCTCACCTGGGGTCTTTGCGGGTTTTCTCTGGGTACTCCTGTACTCTGGAGGTACCAGCTCCCTGAAACCAGGAAAGGAGAAGCGGGTAAAGTGAATGATGGAAAGGAACTGCTGTGCCAAACATATCCAAGACTGACTTGTTCTCAACTATCTGTAGCAGAAAAACCAGTGTTGTATAAAGTACCTCAAAGTGATACTTAAGTATAAGTACAAGTATCTTTTTGTAAATTAATTTGGTAAAAGTTGGTCTTCTATAAAAATATTACTCGTTATTATGCATTACTAATAAGTAAAGTGTCTGACATTTTTTACTTAAGTATCAAAAGTAAATTTCTGATATAAAATGTACTAAAAATAAAAGTATTGAGTAAAAATGAGTGGTTAGAATTTTAAAAATGACATTTATTGGGAAGTGACCTCCCCAAAAAACTGTTTTCTAAAAGCTATAATGACTTTATTGTTATATTAAAGTTGAGAATTTGGGATTTACTAGTTTATCTCTTTCAGTCAGAATGAAAACAAGCCCAAATAAAACAGGAAAAAACAACTTTCTAAGACTTACCTTTTTTAAAAATAATGTAAGGAGTAGAAAGTACAAATAACTGTGTGAAAATGCAAGGAGTATAAAAAAGACATCTGAAAAATAATTACACAAGAAAAATGCAGATCATCAAAATTTCTACTTAAGTACAGAAACAAAGTCTTTGTACTTTGTTACTTTACAACTCCAAGAAAAACATGACTGACATGTTAGTTACACAAAGCAGGTTATAACCCAAAGAAGTGGGCTTTTTTGCTTGAAACAAATTACTTAAATAGTAACATTTCTTTGAACAACAGTCGTTATAAATTACTAATATACTGAATATATATATATATACTGTATATATATATATATATATACATATATATACTGTATATATTCAGTATATTAGTAATTTAATGTTTTGATTTACTTGTAGAATACAAAAAAGTTTGACCTGTTCACTGTGGCTAACTTTTCTAATGAAGTGCCTTGCAGTGCCCACAAAAAAAGAGTTAAAGCAAACATTTTGTGAAGAACTGGTGGAAGAGGTACTAACCTCCCTGACTTCAGCTGGGAAAGTTTAAAGCTTTGATTTGATGGTGAAGAAGAATGTTGCTAAACTTTGAAAAACTGTGTTTTACAATAAACCATAATCAGTTTCTAATAGCCGTGTTACCTAACTCAAATAAAATTACAAATTAAAAGTGAGCAGGAAAAGGTCTCACAAAAAGCTTACAAGAATTTGGAAATTTATTTCTTTTAAGATGAAACATTCTCTATTTAATGTATTACCACTCTTTCAGCCTTCTGCAGCCTTATTTGTTAGTAATGGGCATACACAGCAGAATAATGGACATGTTCATGCCACAGTAAAGACACTTTGGGACAATATTTTTTACTTGTTTACTGCTTTAGTTAAAAACATGTTGGCATTTTAATCACATTTTTACAAGTTCACTATCCTTATAAAATAAAAAATTAAAGTTTTGATGGACTTGTTTGCTTCTGTGACTTAAAAAATAAAACAAATAATGAGAAAACAATGAAATAATGTCATATTAAATTGTTTTGCTGTCTTCAGTCCATCTTATTGATAGTTTATTGTATTGTTGTGAGATGGTTTGAAAGAACAGTGTACAGTGACAACCCAAGTGCACTGGTGAAGAAAGTATCCGCATTTTATTACCCGTCGTTCCTTTATCTGTGCAAGTGAAAGGCTCTATTCACTTGGCTGGCCTTCTGCGGCGCACGAACGTTGCAGACAGATGATCCCACGTGTGCCGCCGCTGCCGGGAGTTTGTCCACGCTCGCTCCAAACAATTGAGGGGGGGACGAAAGGTGAGCAAACTGATTTGTTGCAGACGCTAAAATAATAGAGCAATTTCTTTCTCTAATACTCACCGTGTGCTTCTCCACTCACGCGCACACAAACACACTCAGATGGCCAGGTCTGCAGAGAACAGGCTGTTCGCTTGAGTCGTCCTCAAACAATGAAAGTGCTGAACAGATCACATCAATCTCTCTCAAGAGAAATATTAGTCGTCCCCCTCCTCCAGCACCTCTTCCCCCCCCCCGGTGACACATACACACACACACGAGCTGGAAGAGGGCGGTTGCATGTGTGTTTTTCAGCCTGTACTTTAACAGTCTTGTATGTCATCTGTGGAAATGTGTAGATAATGGGGGGGGGGGGAGATATATTTTTTTCAACTTATCTCAAGTTTACCCCAAGGCCCATGTAAAATAAACACACTAGGATTCCACTACCATATATGTCTCGATAAGACATAAAACAAGCTAAGTGGAAAGGAACTGCACATTAACATATTCTTGGACTAGCTGTCAACTCGTCGACACATGTAGAGCTCTAATTCTGTAAGCCGAAAAAAAAAATGATGCAAGGGACCACAATTTTTTTGTTGACGCTACCAGTGTGCTGCACACTTACCCAAATGTAATAAAACTGCAATTTGGAAAATGTTTGTGTACATTTATTATACCAACGTACAGTGCAGTAATTACATTTTATGCTCAAATGCATGTATAACATTTGTGCTCTTGTTTAAAAATAAATAAATAAATAAACACTTACTTTAGCGAACTGAAGTCAATGACATGAGACACCTTGAGTGCAGACTCCTGTGTGGTTATGGCTCTAGTAAAAACTCATTATTGTTTATGTACTTGTGACTTCAGAGAACTTCTCATATTTAGCTTTGTACAATGTGTTGTAGTGGCAACTTATATTAAAATCCTTCACAACAAACAGTGTCTCTAAGCAGATTAAACACATCATTTTGCCTTATTCTGTGAACGGATAGTCTACTTGGGCGGGCCTTTTTGACTGTTGAAGGTTGGATGTAGCCCGCGGGCCACCAGTTGCCTCTAACCCTGCTCTAAATTGAGGTCAATGAAAAAGCTAGATGTTACTTCCTTACAGCTTTTCTACAGAACCCCAACTCAAAAGTTCAGAACTATTCATTTAAACGTGTTCCCTTTTACTTATGTTTAAAGAGAGCCACTCTGACCACATTTCTTTTTCCCACCCTTCACTAATCTCTGCATAGCGGCGCTCAGGAAGGGAAAGCTCTCTCCACAATTTCTGGCTGTTTTAATATATGTCATCTTGATTCTGTGCTCCATCCCTCTGCTTCCTCTTCTTTTATTTTGGCTCTCTGTTTCCTGCTGTCTCCATATTTCACTCGTTTGTTTGACTCCTCTGTCCTCATCTCCGTTCACTCCATCCGTCCTCGTCAGTGAGCGGCGGTGGACACCGATGTGTGTGTGTGTGTTTAGTTTAGAAGCGGATGATGAGAGCAACACCATTTAGAGGGGTTGTCTTAGCATTCTTCATTCGGCTCCACGCTTTTTGTCAGCGCTGCCCAGGTTTCTTGACACTCCACATAAACACGCTGATTACAGCGAGAGCTGTGGGACTGGGTGTGAGTTTGTGTGGATGTGTGGGTCTCGCTGCGTGAAAGACTGATACCTATAGCACACACCTGTGTTTGACGTTTTACTCTTCAGCAATCCTTTTCAGCACCTCATCTGGTCCATTACGTGTGTTTAAAAAAACTTAAACACAAAAAACACACCTCGAGTCAACAACATTTTGTAGAATGGCAGAATTACGTTAAGATTTGATAAAATGCACTAACTAGTGTTATGCACTGGTATACATTCAGTTGATTCAAGAGCACAAAGAAACAAAGTTCTCTGATAAAAACAATAAACTCAATAATGATTGATATGACATCCTGGTTATTACATGCATGTCAGGTTGATTGATGTTTAAAAAGTACCTTTAAAAGTATGTTTGTGCCTCATGTCTTGTTGTTCAGGTCTTTATCAAGGTTACTAAATACCCAGACTGGCTCAACCAACAAAGAGAGAGTCTACACAAAGCAAAGTAAAAAGGTAAGCATCTTTATTTACAGGGAAGGTTAGAACTCTGGAAGGATCAAGAGATTTTGTCAGCAGGGAGACTGGTGGAAGAAGTAGCTTTAGAATCTGAATAATATTGTGTTTTTGTCTTTCAGAGATTGCAGACGAGGATGACTCGAAAAGGAAAGATTTCCAGGAAGTAAGCTGAGTTGAGGTACATTGAGCACACTCTAAGAAATGAAGGGTTGAATTTACTTAATTCAATTAAATTTGGCTAATTTATCTTGCACCAGGACTTGCGACCTGTTCAGGGTGTACCCCGCCCCTCGCACTGTGACTGCTGGATATGGGCACCAGTGACCCTGAAAGGAAGAAATGGGTATAGATAGATGGATGGATGGATATATAGCACCAAATCACAACAAACTTTGTCTCAGGGCACTGTATCAATTAATCAATCTAAGGAAGCCAGCAGATTGCGTTGAATTACTTTGTCACAGTCTCCCATCCTGAGCAACACACTGGCGACAGTGGAAAGAAAAAAACTATTTTTAATAGGAAGAAACCTCCAGCAGAACCAGGCTCAGGACAGAAAGTTATCTGCCTCGACTGGCTGGGTTTGGACAGGAGAGAGACACAAAGAAACACAGAAAGACTTAACCAAATTATGTCAACTGGCTCCACTAAACTGAGAGCAAATGACTAATTTTTAAAAAGAAAATCAATACATTGCTTTGCATATACTCAGGATGGAGAGGCAGGATGGAGACCAAAGAACTGATTCAGCAGGGGGGCTCGAGATGGTCTCTGAGGATTAGGTTCCAAACAGGTCTCAGGCAGGAGAAGAAGGCACAGGTAAGTTTCAGGTAGTTCAGGAAATCTTAAAGGCACAGGGAGAAAACTCAAGGAAGGCATAAATATAAGTCTTGGGTGTTTATTTTTTATTTGCTTCAAACTTTTTGTATTCAGATTTATTACAATACTGTTATAAATGCATTTGAGCATGAAATAAATAGACTGTACGAGCTTTTCTATCCAACCAGGATACTCAAAGCACTTCACACTACAATCTGTGCCCTCATTTACCCATTCACACAGTACTCTATTATGTCTCTACAAAGCTAACACTAATCATGGAGACTAATCAGTGCCAATCACATTCATACACTGAGGGGACACATCAGAGGCATCAGGGGTGAAGAGACTTGCCCAAGGACACAACAACTGAGACAGCTGGAACGGGGGATTGAACCAGTAACCACTCTGCCACAGCCGCCTCCTTAAGTTAAGTTGCTTGCTGTATGTCGGCTTCATAAACCTTAATATACATAAACATTTTTTACAATGACAGCTTTATTACATTTGGGTGAGTGTCCAGCACTATGTGACTCTCTCGTAGTGTCAACAAAACATTATGACTCCTTCCATTATTTAAGTTGCCCATTCCTGAAAAGACATTGAAAAAAAATCTTTGTTTTTTTTAAAAGAGCCCTTCCTAATACTACCTGAGCTCAAACCTGTAGCCTCAGAATTACAAGGATTATAAAACCATGACACGAACCACCAAGCTAACGTGGCCCCTGATTTCATTTGACAAGCTGATTGGTGAACTTCAGCGACGCTACATTAACGCTGACATTCTGTTGTTACCACATTTCTTGCATAATGTCACGGTTGTTAAATACAATTTAATTACATGAACATAACAACCTGAATAATCAAACTATTTACTGTTTAATCCAAATATATTGAAATTGTTGGGTCGGTTTGGATTTCCTAACTCTGTTGTGTAATAGCATTAGTTATGCGGTATTCCAAACAGAAATTAGTGCTCACTCAATGTTATGAGAAGCATGTTCATAATTTAGGAATAACTTTCAGTAGCTGTTTATTATTATGCTGTCGGCTCAGAGGGACTTCTAGACTCTTCTGATCAACTTGTCACGTCACATCGGACATATTGAGCTCACACACCTTCTGTTTGATGATTTGGGCAATCCTTTGGATAAAAAAACTGATGATAAATCAATAAAATATACACTCTAGTTATTCGGTATATGTGCGGTGAGTGTTGCTCTCCTATTTAAGTTTAGACTTTCTCAGGTTTTAAAACCTAAAAAGTCGAGGAGGAAACACGTTCCGTAAACCTTGTTACTAAAAGATGTCACATTTTGTTTGCAGAAATCTGTCTTTGGCTTCTAAAGCTTGTCAGTTCTCATTTTGCTATTTGCTTTGATATATCAAGTACATTATTTTGTTATTATTTTAAACCAAAAAAGCCAGGCTCTGGCGCTCTCTCACCTTCAAGAGTGTGGAAATTGAATATTGCATTTAAAAGTCAATTTCCACGATGGGATTACGCAAATCAGCCTCTCCCTGTTTCACCCTTTTTGCTTCCATTCAGCTCTCATCCATGTTCCTGCACCTTGATGCATCTCTTCATTTGCTGTGGTTTACTCTATTCATTTAAAGACAGCTTTTTTCATGCTCAGCACCGACGCTCATGTTTTTTTTCACCCCATTTTGCATTGTTACATTGCCCCTAGCCAACCTGAGCACGTGTGTGCTTATACAAATAACTTATCCAGGTCCTTTTAGCTAAGAAAAAAAAAAACCTTAAAAGCAATTACTTTCTAAAATGTAATGCTTTTGGTTGATGCAATTTCACAGTTAGAGGAGGGGGGAGTTATTTATTTATCTCTCTATCTTTTCATTTGTATATATCACCTTTAGAGGGGGGTAAATTAGTCAAATCATGCTTGTGAAATTAATTAAGATTTAAAACGTGGTTGCACAAAGGCAGCAGTTATTATCGCTCCATTCCACCTCACCCAGAGTCAACCGGCGCTCAACACTAAAAACAATCTCAGCAAGAACCGATTGGAATTTTTGACCACTATCCGTTTTGGTTAAAAACACTGACGTAAAAAAATGTTACAGAATGAATGAACACCACATTAAATGAGAACTTTTAGATTTTTTAAATTACCACTCAAATGTGTTGAATTAATGTTTTGTTCATATTTCATAAGGCTTGTTGGAAGATGGGCTCCTTAGTTTAACATCTGCACATCAGGACAGCAAAAATGTGCTTCTTTACTCACAACTGCATTTATCCAGGACAGTAGCAAAAATGTATGTTTATGTGTTACAGTTTAGTTTGTGGTAGCCTTGTGGTCAGTGTCGTGGTCTTGTAACCCTGAGGCTGCGGGTTCAGGCCCAGGTTGCATCACGAAGGTCCTTTTTTGCTTTGGTGGTCTAGTGCGAGAGGCCAGGTGCACTCT
This sequence comes from Cynodonichthys magdalenae, assembly GCA_031762555.1. NCBI lineage: Eukaryota > Metazoa > Chordata > Actinopteri > Cyprinodontiformes > Rivulidae > Cynodonichthys > Cynodonichthys magdalenae. The sequence goes on from JARVJO010000365.1 coordinate 21,747,511, forward strand.
AGACTGGTCACAAGTCCATCACAAGACCACATAGAGACAAATAATCATTCATGCTGTCACCCACACCTGGGGACAATTTAGACTTATCGTTTGCATGCAGGCATGGTTTTTGTCTGTATTTAAAATAAAAACAAAGGTCCCAGAAAAAAACTGAGGTTTCTCTGCTCCAACACACCTGATTTGAGTGAATGGGTGATTTAAAAGGCTGAACTTGAAGAGGTAATTCAGCCATTGATTCAGGTGTGTTTGCAAGGAAACCAGTAAAACATGCAGGACCAGGATTTGGACGCTAAGGTTTACAGTACATTTAGTAAAAAATGCAAAAAATTTACAAGTGTCCCGATACCAATTTTTCTTAAACTGAGTACGAGTACAAGAACTTCAGTTTGGGTACTTGCAGATACAGAGTACTTACTGAGTTAGAACCTTTAAAAAAACATTTCTTTTATTTAGAACACGGTGGTTGTCTGTCCTTATTGACCTACAGCTCCTCTGACTGGATCATATAAAATATACAGCCTAATATATGCTGTAAAATGTAAAATAAATAAAAATAAATTATTTTTTCTTTCAACTTAATAAATTCCTTAAACATGGAACTGACAAAATTCACTTGAAATGTAAACTGTAACACATTCCACTGAGTATCATGCAAGTCTCAATACTAGTATGAGTATTGATATTGGTAGTTTGTCTGTTATTAAAAGATGTTCAGAATATTTAACTAGACAAACAATTCAATATGTCATTCAAACACTACACTCACAGAAATGATTCATGGCACAAGTAATTTTTATGCATTTAAATCTATTTTGTTTTATTTAAAAACTCATATTTTTAATATGTATGCATTAAAATGAAATATTATTTACATAATTTAATTAATTCTCTAATATATTGAATGTAATTAGTTAATATTTACTAACATGGTTTAAATAATCAAAGTTGTAAAACAAGC
>JARVJO010000365.1:21755607-21780313 GCA_031762555.1 Cynodonichthys magdalenae
AAACTTCATTCATGCTGGACTTTTCTATTTGACTCATTAGCGCCACTAGTGTTTGGATATGGAACTGCAGGCACCATCATCACTCCCAGGTAAAAGACTTGTGAGTGACAGGACAGGGGCACTTCAGAGGGCCAATCAGAAAACAGCTGGGGCCATGGCCCCTGTGGCCCCTCCCCTAGAGCCACCCCTGTTGGGGAAAAGATCCACACGCAAAGCAGTTGTGTTATTGAAAATAATCCTAACCCTAGGTTTTTATGTAGGCTGTGTTTAAATACTTTCAGTGGGGTCAAACTGACATTTCAGTGAAACAAACATGAATCTTGTTGTATGAAAAAATACTTTGTGTTTCTTGTGTCAGATTTGTTGAATGAATGAAAACCAATCTTACTAAGACAACACTGGTTTAAATAATTTATTACATTTACCCAGTTTTTTCTTTTCCGGGTCACTGGTGCCCATATCCAGCAGTCACTGTGCGAGTGGCCGAGTACACCCTGGACAGGTCGCAAGTCCATCACAGGGCCACACATAGAGACAAACAACCATTCACTCTCTCACTCACACATAGAGACAATTTAGAGTTACCAATTAGCCTAACAATCATGTTTTGAGTTTGTGGGAGGAAGCTGGAGTACCTAGAGAAAACCCACGCATGCACGGAGAGAACATGCAAACTCTACCCCAGAAAGGTCCCCGTCTGGGATTGGATTGAGGCAACAACTCTACCAATTGTACCACCATGCCCCTTAAGTTAACTGACAAAAAAAAGTATTTGGTTAATTTATAATACAATTTAAATGTAGTTCATCCAACACAGTTAAGAAAAAAAAACTAAAAAACACCATAAAAGGAGCTGAGTCAGTCTTAACAAATGATGTTGATTCAAGCCATAAAATAACATAAATGCTTTGATGACACCCACTGCTGAAAGGCTTTTTTAACAATACTGAGCTAAAGTTTAGTGTGGTTGCAGCTGTGAGTCTTTCCCAAACAAATTTCTAATTAACGGAGTAGTTAGTTGTGTAGAGTTTTGGCGTCACCTGTTGGAACCAACCCTGTTGGTCTGTTAGCGAAAATATTTCATTAACTAGAAGAATATACAACCGATTAACTTGTGGATAAAACCAATTGAAGGTGATCACCACAGCTATTTAACATTAAAAGAGAAAAAAAATGGTTGTAATTTCACAGGTACTGAGCTAAAATTTAATGTGTGAGCTGAACGTCATTCACAAAACTTACTCTGAGCGCTAATATATTCTGCAAGCTCATACAATATCATCTCCGATATTCACATAACTTTATTTTCAACATTTGACCAAAAATCTATAAGATTGGTTTGTTTAAAAAGAAAAAACTGTGGCAAGTGATATGCATTTCTTCATAAACTTTGGGGCTTTAATATGTAAAGAAATCAATATGTTTGTGTAGAAAATTATGAATTATATGTTACATTTTTTCAGATTAGTTGAGCAAAAAATATAAAAAAAAACTAAAATGAATCTAGTGTTTCTTTTAAGTTCAAAGTGAAAATGTGCATATTAACATGCAGAGTGATTTAAGCTTAATAACTGCTGCTCAGGTAAGGTGATTTATGTCTGACAGCTGCTCAGCACACACCAGCAGAGATCTGAGGTTGATCTGGGCAACTCCCAGGTGTGAAAGCTCGTGCTTGTGTAAATGTGAGGCGGGGGGTGTCGCTGACAAAGGTTTGCTCGTCAGCTCTCCCTCGACGAATAAAAAAAATAAAATAAATGAAAACACAAAGGTAAACATGACTTTAATTTTGATTTGCCGCCCTGTTTGCTCACCCTCATGGGTGGTGTTGGTGCAAAAGGCCACGCTTGACTTTAAGAGAGATGAATGCCAGTGAATCTTTCCCAGAAACCATCTCTTCTGCACTCTTCCTCCTCCACCCCTCCTCTCCAATCGTTCCTTCCCGTAGGAGCCCTCAAGAGATGTGTGTACCCTCTCGCTGCCCGTATCCAAATAATTAATCCAAAGCAATTACTCTCCTCCTTCATCTGTCCGTCGGCCCGCTAACAAAACATTTCGACACGTGTCCTCATCACTCCCCTTTAATTAAGGGAGAACTATTTATCACTCCGCTTTAATTATCCTAGCCTGTTTATCAGTCTGCCTTTAATGGAAAAGGCACCAGAGAGATATTTGCACAAAACACACCCCGCTATGCTTTTCTAACGCTTCTGCTAGTTTTGAACTCAAGAAGAAGAAGAAGAAAAAACACATACAAAACAATTAGTCAAAGACAGCAAGAAAACAGAGAATTAAGGGGAGAGAAACTTGGAGAACTGAGAGAGATAGAAGTTGTTGTTTTTCTTTCTTTCCTGGCAATCAGGGTGATGGCCACAATCACGCACTCTGCTGTGCTTTTGTCAACCCCCCTCCTCACCCCCTAGCCCCCCCCCCCCACTTGCAGAAAGCTTCCTCAGACTCCACGCGGTTCACAATGAGTTCAAACACGCACCCATGCACGCACACACAAACCGAGATCAAACACACCTCCACAATGGTCCCTTTGTGTTCAGTAACCATGGTTTCTGTCAGGTTTAATGCCTAGCAACATGTGTCACGGGGCAACCACTCACCGAGGAGGGGAGGACACTTCATAACAGCACAAGTGTTTGACCATGAAACAAATTTTACTACCGTGGCACTCGCTTAGAGGGTCTGAGTTTAAACATGGCAGCAGGAGTTCCTTCCCCGCCCAGTCTCTGCTCACATACACACACACACAAAGTTAATGAGTTTGTGTGTGTCTAGTTTGTGAGTTTACACCCAGCTGCCTTGCTTCACAGAATGCACAAAGTACCTGTACATTAACAGAGATGTCCATCAGTGTTTAAGCAGCTCAGACAAGACAAAAACCCTGGAGAGATTGGAGGCAGGTCCAGAATCACATCCAGATACAAAGCTCCTGCCCTCGATCCAGAACTCTCGGGTCTGGCTGAAGCTGGGAGCAATTTTGGTGAATCCAAAAAAATCGTAACCACACACACATGGGGGTGTTTCGCACATAGACACATGGACAAACACACACACACAAACAAGCTGCTGGTAGGGTCAGAAGTCTGGGTGTCACACCCTGTCAATGCAGATTAAGTTATGCAAAGTGAGGTGGTCAGGCAGCCAACCCCTGGGGCTTAACAAGCAGGAAACACTAATTGGGTCGGCTTGCTGATTGCCATAATTGCTACTGTGTGTGTGTGTGAGTGTGTGTCTATGTGTTTGGGTCTGAGGGAGTGAGAAAGCATTGCTCTCTGAGAGAAACACTGAACATCCTGCAGAGCGCCGCACAAACTGCTCCTCTAAATAAAAACTATGAAAGAGGAAAAAGATAAAGTGATAGTTTAGTTTAAAAACTAAGTTTTCTGTATTTTAGATGTTTCCTTATAATTGCTTTTTATTTTTTTAGAAAACACAATATTTAAAGACAGTATTATAGGGAAATTTGGGATAAAAGTTTGCAAAATGTGCTTCCCTAAGTGCCTGTTTGAGTCAAATCAGTTCATTTATCAAAACATTGATTTCATCTTTATGAGTAATGCCTGGTTAAAAAGACCTTCAGGAATCTAATAAACAAAATGGCAATATTTTTCTGTTCCAACTTTTATCCTTCTAAACTTTTCTTCTTACTACTCCAACTCAACTGTTCTTTTTGTCATATCTAAATTCAAACCACACAAAAACAAGAAAGGATGTTCTAACCTGCATCACTTAATAAAGCATAAAGCTTTTACACCATCGAGATCCATTTTTCTTCTGTAAATATCTCATCTTGTAACTTCTTACTCACAGTTGTTAAGCTATTTAAACAATTCAAATATCAAAACATTCAGCTCCTTCAGGACACTCCGGCTGTGACTTTTTAGATTTGTGCAATTTTTACTTTTTGAATATTTAGGTTTTGTTTTGTTTTGTTTTTTCCTTTGTTGACAATTAATAGTTTTCAATATCTGTCAAAATCTTTTGTGCTGTTTACAACCTTTTGTTGCTCATTTCACCCAGACTGTTTGGACTAATTTTAGCTTCCTTCAGCTCCTTTCAGCTTTTTTCTGATAATTTAAGTTTTGGTCTACTTATTTCAACTTCCATCTGTTATTTTAGGCTTAAATGCTCCATTCAGCTGGTTTCTGCTAATTTTAACTTTTTTTATTTTTCAGATACTTTTTAACTGTAATTTTTTATTTTTTTGCTAATTTAAATTTTTTTATAAGAAATGTTATTTTTTGTGTTAATTTCATCTATTTTCTGTTTAATTAAGCAAATAGCCTCTTTTTAAACCAATTTTAGTGTTTTTCTGCTTTTTTGTCTTGTTTTCAGCTATTTTTTTGGGCTGGTTTCAGCTTTTTCAGCAACTAATTATTTCAGCTTCTTTTGCTTTTACACTGTGTTTTAGCAGGAAATGCAATCTCTCTAGTTTCAAGTCTGTTGGATGTGAAGCTGAATGGTTTTAATCAGCCTTTCTTATACACACACACACACACACACACACACACTTTTCCACACTCTGCATGAGGTGCTACTGCCCAGTGTGGCTACAGCAATGCACAGCACAGGGCCCTGTTACCCCAATAGCCAGTTTCTGTGCAAAGTGCTCACTGCAAGCATGTGGGATTTTAGGGTTTAGTGTCCCACTGAGATGGAATAATAAGTGCATGTTTCTAATCTGTGTGCGTGGCATCGTTCATGTTTATGTGCAGCAGCAGAGCAGGAGAATAATGAGTGTGTGTTGCTAATCTGGGCCCTGGGAGACTGCCTCTCTTTGCACCGTGCAGCGTCTCAAATCTGCGGCCTCTCTCTCTCTCACTCCAGCTCCTCGTTCCTCCTCTCCCTCTCTGTATGTAGGCTAATTTAGCGCCAGCTTTGATGCGTTCTCCTGCGGGCCTGCGTTTCTCATATCCAAATGCAGGGATTAGCCGGCTTTTATTCTCCAAAGCCCATCTCATCCTGTTCTCCCTTTTTTCCGTCTGCTCGCCGTCTCCCCGACCCTCTGAAACAGTGGCAGGGACTTAACAACCTGACAACAACTGCTTTGTTGTTGTGTTTTTGTGTATCGGTTGTTAGCTTAGGCGCTCAGCCCTTTGTGGGCCGGGTGTTTGTGTGTGCATACTGGGGATATGTGTCAATAGGGAGCGGGATGGAGGGAAGATTTACTTGGAGGATGACAGGAAATGAAGATGAGTGGAGGTGAGAAGAAATAAAAAGAAGAGATGTAGCAGGAGAGTAATTGAACAGCTGCTACACTGTTTTAAGATTCATTAGGAGGAATAATGAGACATTATGTGTAACTAAGTTGTGTCTCTGCGGTGACATCATCAATCTCTTTGTAGCTAGCTGTGTGAGGGTATTTCTGCATGTTTATGTGAGTGTATGTCTGTGTGTGTGTTTGCGTGTGTGTGAGAAAGAGAAAGGGATAAAGATGGCAGGTCTCTTGGTGATAGTCTAAATCCCTTTGTAGAGACAGGGACTGTCACTTCTGAGCATGTGCGTGATGAAAGTGAGCGCTAAGCAGCAGACGCAGTCAGCATGCTCCCACAGAGACAACATTTACACACACACACACACACACACGCACACACACACACACACACACACACACTTAGATAGAGAAAAAGTTTCTTGATGATCTTTCAACAGATCTGCAGAAGTGGCTTAGGCAGAGAGGGCTCCTCTGGGACTCTTCACAGACCCAGACACACAAGTAAAGACCACACAAACGCACACACCCACCAAACTCATAGGACATTTTGTCAGGCATTTATAAATTTCTGTAAGTTATGAATGTAGATTTGATATCACACCATTATATTTTATTCACTCCCCCCCCCAAAAAAAATCAGAATTATCACAGAAATTTTATGAAAATCACATCATCAGGAGTTCTGAACTTATTACTGAGGACTTTGTACATTTAGTCTTATCAGCATTTTAAAAGATTTACCAATTGAGCTGAACTGATTGTCAACAGGAAATTCCATAAAACTCCATAAAACATAGTTTGAACATTTACTGACCATAAGGAGAGACAAAAAACATTTCTTTACCACTCAGAAACTTATCAGTTTGTAAACTGTTGTGATTCTCTCAAACATGTTGTGGAAGAAACTAAAAAGAAAAAAAGAGATATTTGATCCTTGGTCTGTTAGCAGTCCAGAGCTCTTCAAACGTTCCCATAAATCAGGTTTCCTCCTATAAATATCTGGGTATTTCCACAGACAGTTCACTTTACACGTGATGCTCACTTTGAAAATTTTTGTTCCAGGTTTAAACTTTTTAGTGTGAGTGTTAAACTATTCTTTTTGTAATGAAAATCATAGTTTCATCACCTAACTTTCTCTTCATTTAAAACCCAAACTGGAATGTTTTACTCAAACAGATTTATAAATTGTTGGAGTGAAGAACACATCTCTATTTTTGAGCTTTAAACAACAAAACAAATCTGTGTGTACAGGATCACATGGATTCTTAATGACTGCAACACGTTTATTATGTTATTCAGAGGTTTTCTGCTGGGAATAAGATTCAGGATGTCAATTTGCAAATTAAACTGGTGCAAAAAGTCTTTAATTCATTCTGCTATTAAGAAATTAAATAAGAAGTGATTAATTAAATAGATTTTTTCCCTTTAGATAGTTTTATTTTTTGTTACCTTTTGTCACAAGCTGCTATAATTGATGAATGACAATATACTTGGCAGTGCGTGTGTTCATTTGTCTGTCTTGTAGCAAAATAACTAATGAACAATTAAACAAATTTTAATATAACCTGCAGATAATTATTATTATCATGCAGCCACTGCATGATCAGTGCCTGAGTGAGACCGGCACATTACTGCAGCTGTTCCATGTGAGCGGGTGATTTTTTTAGTTTATTTGTCCCAATAAACATCACCAGCATGTTGGTTTAAAGGTCTGGTTAGGCAGAAGGTGATATTCATTCCTTCCTTTGATATTTGAGCATAATGAATGTGCTGTAAAACGCAACATTGTGGCATAATAAAAATAATTTCCAATGGGACATCTAATTATTTTATCTTATTTTTATCATAATAAAGTTATTAGTGTATTTTCTCTTAGAAATCTTTCAAAATGTACTTTTTTTAACAATTAATCAAGATTCCAATCTTATTTTAAAAATTTGTTACTAATTACCAAGCCTTTAATCTAACACAACCGAGCTTCATATCAAAGTGTGCTGTGATCTTTAATTGTACAAGACTAATTGTAGGTTTTTAGACTCATCAGTCACACTCGGTGCTGCTTTCACTGAGTGATGTTTTGGTGACTTATGTTCAGGAGCAGCAGTGCACACTTGTGAAACAAAAGGCGACTCTTGTTCTTTTATTGTGCTTTTCTGTGTTTGAAGGAAACATGGTGATGAGATCGTTTTCTAAAATAATAAAAAAACTAATTATTGACGACAAACACTTTATTTTTACAGGTTTGAAAGAGTTTATTTCAATCAAGGCCAGAAATTTCTTGTTTGCCTTGCTTCTCATCTAATTGGCTATGATAAATACTGAAGCGAGGTAAGTGGAGCCAATAATACAGAAACACTTCCACTTCTCTATCTTCATTAGCTTGGTTAATGATTACTTCATTGACTCCGTTTGTGATCTTCTTTTTCTGCTCCATCCCCACCGCTTCCCCATCTTCCTTCTCCATTGTTGTTGTGTTGTGGTTTGCGGCGCCTCACGAGGATTTGGTCTGCATTGACTGTGATTGAGAGTGACCTCTGACCTCTCTGGCTCGATGGAATTCCATACACGGTGCGTCTGCAGCCCGCTGACCTCCAGCTGCGCTACGATTCTATTGGCTGAAAGACTCTCTGTGCTTGCGGAGCAAAGAGCCGCCAGTAAGAATCAACAGGTCAGAGGTGGAGACACTTGGAAATGAGGAGATGAAGTATGGTCTGCCACTTACAGCAGAAGCCACAATACTGTCATTCTGTACACACAGTGGTACACGTGAGAAACAGAGAGTGCTAGTGACTGTGACAGATGGATGACAGAGACTCAGAGTGTCTGTTGAGTTTTTCTGCAGAATGTGTGTCGTAAATGTAATGTGTCATCAAGTCAGCTTCTTTTAGGTTGAAAATCAGTCTCAAGGCTGAAGAAGTTGTTCTATTTTTTTGTATTTTTTTGATAGTGCACAATTTTTGCTATTGTTTTGTGTAGAGCAAAATTTTATTGGCGCATTTGGTAGAGCTGTTGCCTCTCATCAAAAAGGTTGCCGGGTCAAATCCTGGCATGTTCTCTTTGGTGGGTTTTCTCTCTTGCACTTTTTACCAGGAGACCCCACTGACCAAAAACATTGGTTTGAATTCCTCCTTACTGTAACTCCACAAGCCCCTCTTTCACCCCTTTTCTGAGGTGTGTCTGGGATCAACTCATTTTGAAGCTGTCTCTTTAAACTCAAACAAGGCGCTTCCCACTCTACCCCCCTCCAGCTTCCAGATCAGTTCATTCCAGTTTGATAGAGGGGGTAACATTTCTGTAGAAGTGCAGAAACATTTTATTTACAAATTAATTAAAAAACGTCAACAACAGAAAACTTATCCAACCATCCTTACATGTCGAAGCCAGTTTGACCCAGAGCCAGAGGAGAATGAAGAAGACTAAATTTTAGTTGTGTTGTTTGTCATAAAAATTTACATCTCTATTCTCAAAAAAATCTTTTTGCTTTTTTAAAATAACATCTCTTCTTCCCATCTATAGAAACGTTTTTTGGGTTGTTTTACCAAACTTATAAAGCTCTTTTCATGTCAAAAAGACTATTTTCTGTACTATTCAATACCATATTTTGTAAACGGATAACCACCAAGTTTGCTGTACACAAAAAAACTTATAGTAAACAATTAAAAATGTTCACTTTGTTATTCATATCTGTTGATTCTCAGTAACAATCTTCACTGACAGACTGTTTGGAGCTTTTGCCTTTTTAAGCAACCCACTTTTGGAGATCTTAGCAACATCTGAAGTGTGCTCTTTGTTAAAGAGACTGATGGAAGCCTAAAACAGTTTAATCCAACTCTTCAAATATTTGGTTTTACACAACTCCTTATGTTTAAATTAAAAAATTAAACTGTGTCTATTATAAAACCTTTTCAGTGTTATGTAAAGTTTTATGTAAGTGTATCTAAATGTCATTTTAATCTGCTTGAACTAATATAACTAACTAATATAAATTTAACATTTGAATAAAAAGTAATAAAACTTTATGCTTAGTAGTTTATAATGTGTATAATATATGACCTCATATGTCCAAACTTGTCTCAAGTACACAAAAGCCTTAAACTGAGTTTTTCACCTTTGAGATTAGACTCACTTCAAAGATCTTACACCTTCACACCGTGTACCATCAACATCCACATGGTCCAAAACTTTCTCGGATTTCTCTGTAGTCAAGATGTTGCCTCACCAGCCTCACCCGAACCCCTCTCCTTGTCAGACTGAAGCAGTCTCCGTCTTCCAGACAGAAACAGGTGGGAGGAGAGGTGAGGCTGTCATTACTGTAACGTGAAGCCGCCTTGATCAAGGCCCAGAATTGGACACGAACATGGAATGCACATCTCCGTGAGCCAGTCAGCCAGTGACACTAGTTCAGGACAGGTTGACAGAAAGTGCCTGAACTGTCTCTCTCTTCCAAGTCTTTGAATGTCCTTTAAGAAAAGAGGCAGGTAAGTGAAGTGGAGGGGGGGAAAAAAGAGGGCAGTCCTTCTTTTTGTCTTGAATCTGACAGGTCAAAAGACAGGTTCCTCTCATGATCTTTCCCCCTGTTTGATGGGAACACCTCCTTTTCTTCTGTTCTCTTCCCATTTGCCCTCTTCAAGCTGAAAGAATGATCTAAAAATCACAGAGCATCGTTGTCTTTCAGCCCTCCTTCCTTTCCCAACTTTTGGCAGGAATGTCGCTGCCCATCTCTGTCCTCCCACCCTTGCATCCTTTAAATCTGTGCTGTTTTTCTGTTGTGGGATTACTTTTCACCGAGGGGAGGGAGCGAGGTGGGGCACTGGAAAGCGGGAGGAGAAAGGGTCCAGAAAAGAACCCTAAAATAACTGTCATGCGAGTGGACAGGCAGTGATTAAGGATTTAACTGATCATCCTGCGGCTGACAGTGAACCAGCTATTATCTAGCAGGAATCAAACGCTGCTCAAAGCCCTGGGAGGCTTTCTGCTCCTCTCAGCATCTCTCAGCTCCTCTCAGAGGCCTGGCCAACATGAAAGGAGACGTCAGGGTCTGGCAGCTGACAAGCCAAGGAGAGAGAGAGCAAGAGAGATGGGGAGGGTGAGAGAAAAGTAATGAGATCTTTATTTTGGCCCGTTACCGTAGGGACTGTTGATCTGTGCTGCGCAGCTAAACACAAAGAGCCATTCTGTTTGTTTAGATGGGAACTCTGCCTTTCGTGCTCTCGCTCATGTGTGCGCATGTTGAGTGTTGCTCAAAATGAGAGGAATAGCAGCTATTCATTAATCCAACAAATGACAGGAAGCTAGATGCTATGAGATGAATAAAAGTAAATCTTGTTGAGACTAGGATGAGAACATAATTACAGTCAGGAGGAAATCAGCAAATTGATTTGTGTGTGTGCCTCCGTGTGTGTGTGCGCGCATTGTGTTTGTGTGGTTACACCGTTTGTATTCTTCCTCATCAAAGGTTTTTTTTCATTACACAAAAGATTTACACTTGATCCTCTTGCTGATCTTCTCACTGAAGTAAACGCTTCTGTATGTGTGTTTGTGCACGCATGTGTGTATCAGGCAGCCTCAGGTTGCGGTGAAGTCTGCACTATGGTAGTTGGGCTTTAGTCGAGCTGGATGTGTTACACATAATTTAACACTGACGCTGCTTTCTAGAAATAATCTGGGTGCTAACAATGCTTTAGTTTTTGCAACTGTCATGAGAAAACTCCTCAATTAAAATCAGTTATCAATGGCACAATAAGCTCTTTGTCCTGATATTTTAGTTACTATTGCAATTGTTGTGTACAATTCTAATTTCGTTCAGCTTTTTAAACAACAAACTCACCACTATCTTGTTTTTTTTATCTTTTCTTCTCAATTCCTTTGTTTGTGCAAATAAACTAAACTAAACTAAGTGTCAGATCTATTTCATTTAGTTGACATGCTGTCGAACAGATTCTTGGAAAAGGACAAATATTCAAGGCTACTGAACTGGCCTCAGCCAGAAACCAGATTTTATTAACACACTGTGTGACATTTCAACAACCCAGCAAAACACTAGAACAAGTTTAGAAACGTTCTGGCAAAGGCTAAAAGACAAACCTGACAAACCACCGTTCACACTCATATTTAGTGATAATTTAGAATTACAAATTAACATGTTTTTGGTCTGTGGGAGGAAACTAGAGTACCCAGAAAAACCCCACATGTACACAGGGAGAACATGGAAATGAGAGGTGGTCCTGTGACCTCCTCGATGTGAGGTGACAGTTCTAACCACTAAAGCCACAGTTGTTTTGTATCAGTTTCCTTCTTATTGCTCACGCTGCAAAAGTACAACATTTTTATGCAGCAGGCTTGATATTTTAATTTCTTAGGGTCATTTTGGATCACAATGTGAGTCTTGTTTCAGAAAGCACCCCTACCCCTCCACACACACACATACCCACACACACCTGTACACAAGAGCTCTCTTGCTCATGCAGAGATGAGTGCTGTGTTCCTTCCTGAGGTCCCTTCACACATTAGACCAACTCTAATAATAAAAGGGAGAGGAGCAGGAGTGGATCCTTTGAGGGTTCAGTTGAGGGCAGCTGACCCACTTATCTGTTTCTTGGGCTTTGTCTGGGCCCCTGGGTTAACCCACTTACCCACTCCCCAGGCTTGTACCAGGCCCTGGAGTGAAGGCTGGCTTCTTTTCTCATCAAACAACTGCTCTCAATAAAGGCCAGGGCCTTGGGAGCCTGTAGCCCACGAAGCCTGGTGTCAGTGTATTGCCATAGTCACGTATACCAACAAGTGCAACAGTGTTCTCACAGTGTGGGAACAAAAAAATCCTTTTGTGATCCTCAGTAGTATTTTTTTCCTGGCTTCAAATTTGTTCTAAACCTTCATTGTCAGGTTTCTTCTGCTTGTGAGTGTTTTCTGTAAAAAAAAAGGGGGGGGGGGTCTATATTTGTGTGTTTCTCTTCTACGAGTCTATCTATGTGGATATCAGCTTAGAGATCTCGCTCTGTCTCCACCATCACCTAACTGCATTTGCATTTTAATTATGTCAATGTTTGTTCAAAAGCATGACAGGCGCTCAGACATGACAGAATGGAAATAAGGGTCTTTAATTGAGGAATTACAGCCCATTCGCTCATGTTTTGTGCAAGGCTAACATGATGTAGATCCCTGTGTCCCACGTGTGAAACCTTTCTTTTTTATTATGCCTCTTAATCCTGCTGTGCGGGTTACTGAGGAGGCTCACAAAGGGAATCACAACAGTATTGGAGGAATTTATTTTATGCTATCAAATTTGCAATGTGACATTATGTTAGAAATAATTGTTTCAATAGATGAAACAGAGGTGTGAAGATCTCAAAGTTTTTAAAGCACAGGTATACAGGTGTGCAGGCTGTTCTTCCTGGTGTTTTATGTACTGAAATATGATTCTAACGGGTCTGTCCATCTTTGTCTTCTCTCTGCCTGTTCATAAATCACCAATAGGCTGCTTTCATGTGACGTCACAATACAATACCGCAAGAGTGCGAAATGAAGACGAAGGACAGGAAGTGAAATAGCGGAGGATCTGCAGTCTGAAAAAAAGCCTGTTTTGTGTAGTTTATGGCTGCACCAATCATTCGAACTGAAGAAAGAAAAAGGGGTATTATCAAGTACCAAAGATTGCCATACACACAAAGGTGAGAAATGTAGAAATCTCACAGAACAACTCTGTAAAAAGTGGATTTTAATCCTATGTCTGCGGTCAGAGGTGTGTTAGCTAGCTGACTTGTCTTTCGTGGATGTTTATATAGCGTTAACACTTGATCTCTAAGAGTGGTTTACCTTGAAATAAAAACATCAGGCTAACCTTGTTGTTACGTATGAGTTAGTTTTTAAGTGTTGCATGTTTGTTGGTGAAGACAAAACTATAATCATCATGGAGTCGTTTGGTACCGAGGTTGTAGACCCACCTGCTGAAAAAATGTATATGCCTTCAGAATTTTATAGGCTTTCATCTGCTGTTTGTGTAGTAAGATGTCTGAAGGACCATATAGTTTGTGATATCAACAGCCTCCATTGTTGGATCATTATATTATTAACTAATTGTTGGTATCTTTGTTTTAAAACTGGATCTAAATCTGTTCAATATGGGCTTTGCCTCATTTCAGGGGTTGCTCCCTTCAAGGTCTGCATTGGTCGGACCTTATGTCACTGCGCCGCGCTGAAGGCTGTCCCGATTCAGGGGCTCCTTCTCATACGGCTGACGAAGGCAGCTCATTAAGCCCTGTAAGTGAAAGCTGCATCTGTGTATCTTTCCTGAATGATAATACCCCAGGATTCAATGTGCCATCAGCAAACTAAACAGAAAAACAAAGATGGCAGAGTTGTTTTTTTTTTTATCAAGTCAACGCAGTTTGGAAAATTTATGCTGCAATTAGATGTTAAATAAAATGCAACTACAAGTACTGATACTGGAGCTAAACCCACAGTATTAATGTTTCTTATTTTTTTATGTGTGTAACATCTTTTATTGTGAAGTTTTTCCTTCAGTGAAAAGTCGAAAGGCACATGATGTAAAACATGTAACCATGGTAACGGGGCAGTGCATGGTCACGCAAACATATGAACATCATCTAAAGACTAGCCCTCTCATTTCACAACAGTTTTATGCAGCCTACCTGGACTGTGAAGGGTGTGGTCTTTGTGGGCCACGGTCTACATAGGCTGCAGCCCCTGAATTGCGACGCACTCATTGACTCTCTACAACTGTTTCCGCCATAGACATTTTACTTCCAGTCTTTCTTTTGAAATTGTGCCATCTTTGCATGTCATTAAAATCATGTGATTGAAACCAACATAAAGTCAAAGTTAGGCTTGCTTTCTCTAAACTGAGGTGGTCCAAAGAGCAAACACCACCAAATGAGATACTCATTTTTATAATTTTTGTTTTTTATTGAATTCCACTTTAAATGATTTGAACTATCCCATTAAAGCCCTATGCACCCTGCTGGGAATAGTACAAAATGTTACACCAAACACCTTAAACACTGCTCTCTAACTCCTTCTGACTGCCTGCTTTTCCTCCCTCCTTCTTGTCCTCCTCCTCCTCCGTCTCTCTGGTGAATGGCAGGGCCAGGATGCTGCTTCTGTTGTATGTAATAAATGCTCTTGTATTGAGCCCACAGGGAAACCCTACTCTTCTCTCCCAGCCATTACTGTCTAATGGCCAGATGATGGGAGAGACACACACAGAGCCTGTCAAAGGCACGCTGATATACTGCCCTGCCATGTGCGCATTCATTCATGTGTGTGTGTGCATGCAGCGTGTGTCATATATAGGCTGATATACCACCTTGGCCCCTGGGCAGAGGAAGGGGGTGGGGGTGGGGAGGTGGAGGTAACAGTAGTAACTCACTTGCAACCTGATCAAGCAGTGATAAATCTTTTGAAGCCATCCTGTTTCCTGACACACACACACACACACACACACACACTCACTCCCTTTTGGCCGGTGAATCCTTAGGGCGACAATGAAAAGCATACGCACATCACTTAAACTGTCCCCCTATATATGTGTTACACTACAGAGGAGCTGTTAGGGCCTTGAATTGCAGGGAAGCAAAGTTTATTTTCCCTTTTTCCTTATTAAAAGTTTTCCCGCAGTGGTCTATAACTGACCATTGACTCCCACCCCCCTCCAATCAATAGAGTTTAATTGGTCAGTGTCTGAGAAGTACACTGTCAGTTTAAATCCTTCCTTTTTTTAAGAGCATGCTGAAATAATGAAAGAGCAGCTGTGATATGTTTTCAAAAACTACTACTACTACTAAAAAAAAAAAAAGTAGTAAAATTCCCTCTGAAGCTCAGGTGCCTCAAAGGTTTTAATCTTTCTTCATGGTTACATTTTGGAGGGAAAACATGAATGTTATTTGGGACTCTAATAATGCCCAAGGACGAAGAATTTAAGATGTTTTAACCAACTCCATTCTTCAGCAAACAATTTCTTTAATATGATGCAGTCATGATGAGTTTGGAATTCAACGATTATCTGTACTTGTGACAAGATAATAGACGCTTCTTTTAATTGGGATTGATTGATGGGATTGAAGTTTATCGCCTGTTGATTCGAGGTGAACAGCAGGTGGTAATATTTTTGCCTGTGTCTGTTAGCAAAATATGTCACGAAGCAAAGGATTATAATGAAACATTTGGAAAGTGCTCATTGCAAGTAAATCTTTAACCAATTAACTTTTAGAATAAACCAGATTCAATATGGCCACCATGGCTAATCTACGTTCAATTTTCTATTTACAGTGTTAAAACCTGTTGTGGTAGTAGAAGGGAGTCATTCACAGCTCATTTTTCAAACAAGAACAAGTCAGGTAATATTTTGAAATATTGCATGACAATGCTGACAATGTTTTTTTTTATGCCAAAACTTCAACTCGTAAAGTTTTGAAATTAATTTGGGTGAGTGAAACTGTTGAAACTCCTCAAGCATGCAACCTGTATTCAGTGTTTGATGTCGCTCTGTGCTAAAGGGTCCTTAATAAATTCCAGACTTCGAAATCAGACTGCTTTTGTACTGAGAGTGCAGTGGCTGCCATTAAAAATGTTGTTTTATTAATGGGTTGATGCATGCAAGCATGGGCATGCACAAATGCTCTTTCTCTCTTGTAAGCGCCCCCACCCCCCACCCCCCCCCCCACACACACACACACACAGGAGACACCATACAAGGACTGGACAGTGCAAGGACACCAACACACTTCAATTACAATCAGACCAACCTTGAGAGGCAGTGGTCCATTCTCCTCATCCAGGCTTATAAAATAATTTGAATACCTATATAACTCAATAAAATTTGCTTGCTTTGAATGAAAAAAAAAATAAATAAAAATCATAAATACCCAAACAATTTCGATAACCTCATTTTAAAGCCTATCTACAAAGATAACCACCAAAATTTAATTTAATTTATTAGTTTTTTATTATTATTTCCCAACATTAACAGAGGCTGCCAATTGTAGAAGCAGACAAAGGACTCACTGCTTTTAGGTAAAATTCATACCATTTAAGCCAAGGCAAACCTAATTATAAGTGCACAACTGTTGATAAATTGTGCCAATATGGATCAAATACTTTGAACCCAAGAATAATATTCTCTCCTGTGATTATTGCATGTTTTTTCTTTTCTTTTTTTGAGAAGCACCTCATATTCCTCCTTTTTACTATTTAATCCATTGATTTCAATATTTTCTTTTAGAGCTTTGCATATGCAAAACCTTGAATTATTACGAAATGCCACAAAAAACATATTTTTTAGCTGAATTTTTATCCAAATGTGTGAGAAAAACAAGTCAAGAGATTCAAAGTAACTTTTTCCTCTTTTCTAATGTAATAAAATGATTGTACTTCCATCAAAAAAGCATGTGTCTGTTAATTAGCATTCCTGTCTTATTTAAATAATCACTCTGTATTTAAGTTCAATTTGTATTTGAATCTTTTCCCTGGCCTTTGGAACAGCCTGAAACCTGCTTTTGTTTATTTTACTTCAATTTTATTATTTTTTATTGATTTTATCTTTTTCACTGATTGTTTTATTTGTTTTAAATGTTCTTTGATTTTACATGTAAAGCACTTGGTTGCAGCTGTTTTAAAGTGCTTTATAAATCACCCGTTTTCTTCCGCTTATCCAGGATTAGGTCGCGGGGGCAGCAACCTACGTAGAGAGGCCCAGACTTCCCTCTCCCCAGCCACTTGGTCCAGGGAGGCGTCCAGGAGGCATCCTAACCAGATGCCACCTCAACTGGCTCCTCTCGACGTGGAGGAGCAGCAGCTCTACTCTGAGTCCCTCCTGGATGACAGAGCTTCTCACCCTATCTCTAAGGGAGAGCCTAGCCACCCTGCAGAGGAAACTCATTTCAGCTGCTTGTATCCGATATCTTGTTCTTTCGGTCACTACCCAAAGCTCATGACCATAGATGAGGGTTGGAACATAGACAACCGGTAAATCGAGAGCTTTGCCTTTTGGCTCAGCTCTCGTTTCACCACGACAGATCGATACAGTGCTTCGTCACCCTCTTCAGATTTTATTAGTCCATTAAATGGACAGGAAAGCCCCAAGATTTTTTTATTCAAATCTAAAGATTTTGTGCTGTCCTGCACAAAATCTTTATCATTTATCATTCACTGACTTCCACAATGTTTTCTCTTCATTTCTTTAAGTGTTCCTGAAAGCCAACAAGTTGCACTTTGGAATGACCTTAATATTGTATCATGTTTTTGATCTGAGTTTGTTTTACAGCATGAAATGTCTGAATGAGTGATTATCCAAGACTGGTGATTCTATACTTTTGCCAGGGGTTGTATATTTGACCAGATGGCCAACTAAAAAAAAACAAATCTTCTAAATATACTTTTTTTTTTTTTTAAATGGCATAAAATCCTGCACTCCTAACACTTTATACCCCAACTAATTAAAGTCTCATCAAAATTTGAATGAAAATAACTGCTTCGTTAATTTTTCTTACTTGCACTAAGTTTTGAGGACAGCTATACCATCAATTATGCCACAGGTTAAAATGGGACCTCGCTCAAGACTACATTAAAGAGGTTGTGTCACAAAAGTCAGATTGAAAAAGTAATAACAATTTTGCCTAATCAGTAACACAGAAAGTTACTCAGAATGTTAGGATTATTTTAGATGCTGATGTTTTTTCATGTTTTACTTCAGTCCAGAACAGTCTTCTTTCATAAAGCTCCTGTCTTACTGGATTACACAGATCAAAGACAAAGTTCTTTTTTTTATTTGTCCTTCCTGAGCAAAAGCTCTGTACGGGGTTATACATAGGAGCACAAACACACCTGAGGAGGACAGCTGAAAAATGAGATCTCCTTGATTTTGTGTGCTGTTCGAACAAGTGTTCATGCAAATGTGCGCTCTGTATATATGAGCATGTTTGCCCTTGTGTCTACAGGTCCCTGTATTAGTGGGCTTGTATGTGAGAGTGTATGTGTTGGTAACAGATGAAAGGTGCGTGTGTTGAGCCCCGCTGTCAGTCCCTGCCATGTTTTACAGCCTGTCCGCTCTGCACCGTGATTAGAGCTGTCGACTGTGATGTGATGACATGGACTGAAACCACAGCAGGGGAGTGAGAGCGGGGAGAGGTGGGGGAGAGATAGACGGTGAGAGGAGGTTTGGGTGTCATGTGGAGATCAGAGACAAAGTTTGAGAGGGGAGATTTTAGGGAAAGAGTTGACCTTGACTCCAGCTGCAGTAACAGCTCATAAGATTGTGGGATGTGAGCTAAACCATGACTACAAGCCTGTCTGTTCAGCACGCAGGTCCATACCTGCCAACGCAAAGCTCGGCGCTTGTCTTCAAACTGCAGAACCTGCAAGGTGCCACAGGTTGAAACGGAAGTTGTGAAAATCTGTTGCCCTCAGTTTGAGTAATGATGCACACAAGATGCAATCTGTTCCCTTTAGTTTAGCTAACCCATGCACACATATTAAATAATAGACAAAATTATTTTTTGAGAACAAGCAAAAATTAGTTTGAGGATCAATTACTCTCAAACAAACAAACAAACCATCAAGCCACTGCAAAACCTGCAATGTTTGCGTGTGTTCCTCCCTCAAAACCTGGCCTTGACAGAAATGTAAAAGCATGCACTACAGGATATCCATCTATTATCTTTTACCCACTTCTTCCTTTCTGGGCAACTGGTGCCCATGTCCAGCAGTCAATGGATGAGAAGCAGGGTACACCCTGGACAGTTCGCAAGTCCATCACAGGGTCACATAAGGCTCATTTATAAGACAGCTCAGACCGACTTGTGAAAAGGCAGCCTGCAGTTCTGTGGCTGAAAAAAATGATAATGAGCTTATGACATCAGTGAGCAACCGCAGGACTAATCAACAAACAGATTTATGACAGAGGGAATGGGCTATATTAAAGATGACACAAAACACTAACTTTGTTATTTAACATGTCAGAGCTTGTAGGTCGTTAAAAAAAACAATAAATAACATCAAATAACCACCTTCCAACCTGCTCTGCCTCTAGAAATAAGTTATCCCGTCTTCACTTCCTCCTGCTTCCGCTGCAGGCACTGTCATCTCCGTGGCCAACAGTCCGCCTGCACCCCCTCCCGTGGGTGTGATTAATACAGATGTTTTGCAAAAGTTATGGATTTTTAAGGCTAATTATACAGGCAAATGTCAGAAGGGGTTGTCATGTATCTTTGTAGTTAGTTTAAAAGATATTGAATCAAAGGATTGCTAAAGTGAGTTAATTCAGTTTGTTTTGTTTGATACTAGGCAGAAGTTTGTCGTACAATAAATATGTTGCAATCCACTTCAGCTCAGCTGAGATCTGCTCTATGCGTCTTTTGGTTCCTCGCTGCTGGGTTAATTTCTGAATGTGATGTATAAATGAACTGAGGGAGCCTAAAGCTGGACTGGTCTGTGCAGCAATTTCGTGGAACTGTCTTGTGAAAGAAGCTGTAGAGACAAATGAGACAAACAATCATTCACTTTCTCATTCACACCTATGGACGATTTAGAGTTACCAGTTAGCCTAGCATTCACGTCTTTGGTCTGTGGGAAGAAACTGGAGTACCAGAGAAAACACATGCATACACGGAGAGAACATACAAACTCTATCCAGAAATCTCCCTGGTTGGAATTTGATCCGATAACCTTGCAGGAGGCAAAAGCTCTATCAACTGAGCCACTGTGTCTCCTATTAAAGTTTATGTGAACATTATATTATAAACCTTTAATTTGCCATTAACTTTGAATGTCATAGTTTGTTTACATAGAAATCTTCAGTTAACTTAGCTGTAGTAGTTGCAGTGCAGTCCTTTACTAATATCCTAGAAATATCCAGAAAAATGTGATGTGCAAAAGTAACTATGATGTAAATGTTTACAAAATATAATTTACACAGAGTTCTTTTAAGACATCAGCGATTCCCTTTGATCTTGGGTGTGCCCGGACTAGCTGTTAGTTTCTCAGTCTGGTCAGAAATAAAGTGATTTATTTAAACGGATACTGTTCAAAAACCTATCTACATCAGGTAAGACATTTATTGTTCATAACCCATTTCACAGAACCTCACTTCAACAAAATTTGAACTGTACCTTTAATGTGTGCTACTCTGGCCCTCTCTTTCACCTTTAGCTTTGTTTCTTTTCCACATGTTCTGCATTTGGCCAGAGGGAAGGGGAAAAAAAGAAGTCAACAGGGGGAGCAGGTCCTTTTTCGGTTTAATGCTTCTTCTCTAATAGAGGATAAATAAACATGGCTCAGAGTGCGCAGCTCCCCTGACACACACACACAGACTCACACAACACACCTTCTTGTTTCGTGTCCAGTCAAAGCTAATACAGCAGAAAATAGCTTGCTCTTCTGTCCTCCCTATGTGGTAAAGCTATTATTACTGGAGCCTAATAAGGCCCAGATGCCTAATATTGGACGTAATCTGTCAGAATAGTTTTGTTTATGTAATTTAATTTTAGCTGCCAGTTGTTTCCAATTAGGTTGTTTAACATTTTTAATTGAATTAAATGGGAGATATCTGCATGAAGAGAAATGGCAAAAACTCAGGGCCAGAGCCAGGGCAGACATGTGGGAACAATGTGGTTTTGGATTGTGTATGTGAGTGTGTCTATGTGTGTGTGTAGACATGTGCCATGATACACACCTATCATTACAGCTTTCCCATTATTGTCAAGCCTCTCAGAAGTGAGGGGTGCAGCGTGTATGGTAATTATGACGTTATGAGGTGGCAATTACGCTGAAATGTGTTTGACTGTCATACGCCCACTACAGTGACATGTCGGCCTGCCTAGATAGGCATAAAATTGTTGCAATAGAGAGAATGAAAGAAATGATGTTGAGTGACTGCATCGCTGAGGAACTGACACGGAACAAATTCTAGGCAAGAAATAAAACGCCTTGCATTGTGAAAGCTACAATTTAACAAGTTTTGGCACTAAAATGAACTTCACCTGTAAGTTGTGTGTAACTTTGAATTTTGTGTTGGTTTTTCATTTTGGGTTTGTCATTTCATGACATGTTGTGCCAGAAAATAGTAAAATGGTAAGTGGACTGAACTTATATAGCACTTTATCAAGCTCCAAGGGGACCCCAAAGCACTTTACACTATCATTCATCATTCTTCCATTCACACACTAATGGTGGTAAGCTACATTGTAGCCACAGCTGCCCTGGGGCACACTGACAGAGGCGGGGCTGGCATGCACCGGCACCACCGGACCCTCTGACCACCATCAGTAGGCAAGTGGATGAGATGTCTTGTCGAAGGACACAACAATTGAGACAGCTGGAATATCAACCCTCAGATCAGAGAGTTGTTAAATTTTATGGTAAAGTTTTTTTTTTTAATGGTGGAGATTGGAAATGTATCACAAACCAAAGAATTTGTTTTTAAATGTATGTTTAGTAACTTCGCTGATGACATTTTTACTTATTTGACATTGTCGCAACACTGTTTATAAGTTTGTCCAAAACCCTCCGATATACCTGCTCATTCAGGCTGCTCCGTCAAAATTAAACTGTATGCTTGTCACCTATAGCTAAAAAAATGTTTGCACCTCTTTGTAGAAGGAGTTTGCAAGTCCTGCCTTGACTCAGTCAATCCACTAGCAGCAGTCTGCTGCTGGTGGATCCGGAAAACTGTGCAGGAACTGGAAATGGAGACACATTCAGCTGAGGCAAAATAGATTAGAGCTGCTTTATTGTGCATCTGTGGAGAAGGGGGCAAAAGTGGATTGACATCAACTAAAAACAAATCCCATATCTTAAATGTCTCTAAGGCATTTGCAATTAGCAATCTTTAAACTCTTACATTTTTTGTCATATTTTGCATGAAATGGTTTTTCCAGCATAAATATTTGGATATTCAAAATTGGCCCAAGCTGCAACAGAAAGGCTACATCTGCTACAGCTGCACCTGCAATAAATCATAACTTTCTATATAAAAATAGCTAAATTAACAGTAATGTAAATGTTCAGGTGTTTTCTTTGATAAGATAATTGCTTTATTTTGGCAGCAATTCACGTTGGTCTGAACCTCACCTAGACTAGCTGTTAGCTCCTCAGTGTGGTCAAAATTGTTCTTGTGAAGTTGTTAAAAGACTTTTCCAAAACATGTAAGATATTAATTGCTCATACGCTTCTATGGACCTGACTTCAAAAAATTGATCTTTCTCTTTAATTTGACTGAAATCTGTGTCGTAGTCATAGTCATTTCTGACACAATTACCTTTTTAACTATACGAGAGGAAGAAATGAGCAAACAAATACTTCTTTTCACTGCTTTTCACTGCCAAGGCCTCAAGTCTGACACCTTCATGCTGAAAGTTTAAAAGATCCTGCCACATTTCAGCTCAGTGGCAGGTTGGGTGGGGGAGGGGGGGTGAGGGTTGTTGGTGATACAACTTTGAGTGGGGTGGTGGTGGGACTACTCATATGTTCCAAAGAAAAGAGGAGCCGGGAAAGAGTTCCAGAGATAAACAATGAGGGATGGGAGAAGAGAAACAAGGATCTCTTTAGCAGCCAGAGCAGTGTTGCATGACTGGCATTTCATAAACACACACACACAAACACACCCACACACACACACACACAGCTTCCCTTCTGCACCAAACACAGACATCTCTCAGCTCTGAACTGTGCTCCAATGTGTTTTCTCTCACTGTTAACTGTAGTATGGATGATTTAATGCTTAACTGCAATCAGCGTTAAAGCGTTCCACAAGGCTCACTCAGACATAGCTGCCGTGTGTGTGTTTGTGTGCGTGTGTGTGTGCCTCCCTCAGCCATAACAGAATCCCAGGCTGTTTAGAGAGGCTGGCTACAATGCGGAGGACAGATGTGGAAAACCCCTGGCTCTCTAGACAAGGGCCTCCTTCATCCCTCCTTCTCCCGTCCTTCGCTAAGACGGAGGAAAGGAGGGATGGAGTTACTGAACTAACTTCCTGGATTACATCAAACACCCCTCTAAAACCAGGGTAGCCAAACCTCCCACCTCCTCTCTCTCTCTCTCTCTCTCTCTCTCTGTCACTTTCTGCTTCTCTCTCAGAGAGTGTCTAGCTCTCCATCTTACCAGCCGGACACAAACATGAACGTTCACCTCTGTTTTTCTGCGCTGCAACACGGCCAACATTTGGACAGAGTTGTGGTTTAAAGAAGAAAATGCTTAATTGTTATCACATTTTCAGAAATAAATAACCTGCGTGCCAAGGTTTGACTTAAGATCTGAGAAGTTTCACACAAGCAGGAGTAAAAAAAAAAAAACATGTTTCTGTCTGACAAGAGGTCCTTCAGTTGAACGATTTCAAGCATTAAGCAGCAGGTGTTTGAGCTGTTTAAAAAGGCGAGGCCAAGGCAGCGGGCTGCAGAGGGCAGTCAGTAGCCACTGAGCCACACAGAACCAGTTGGGGATTGGCTCTTATCTGCCCAGCCGTCTGCAGCTGTATTTACAGCCTTTGTTTGTTGTTCCCCCAAGCAGTCGGAGATATGTGCATCTGTGTGTGTCTGTGTATGTAATTGTGTGTGCGCTTGCCTGTTCCCTGTGCGGCCCGGGGAGTACTGGGAATTTTCTGTTTCAGTGCGTCAGAGGATTTTGGCTGGGGCTTTGTTGATCCTGTCTTTGTTGATCTCGTGTTGTTGTAGAGAAGGAGGGGTGGGGGGGCAAGAAGATTGAAGCATTAGCCATGGCAGCCAGGACTTAACCCTCCCCCCTCAGTGCCTTTAACCCTACCCTTGAGAGTCTGGCCACTGGGCAGGGCCTGTCACCCCCTCTGACCTATCCCGAGTACTTACTAACTCCTACTTAAAAAGAGTCCAAAACTACTGTTGGTTTCCCCCTCCTGGGTTTGAGTCATGCTCTCTGAAGCGAGCCAACTTTCAATTATTGTCCCTCTGGTTCACAGAGGCACCAGTGGCTACAAGTGTGTGATGTGTTAACACTCTGTTTGTTTGTGGCTCTGAGCCAGGTGGAGATGCTTTTATGCTCCTCTAACCAATTAAAAGATAGTGAATCTTGTGGTATTTGTATGATGGGAGATAAAGCCTCTGCTTTCATTAAACTCTGCTTCTTCACTTATTTGATGGGCACTGAGGTCTTGGCACTGTAAACTCCCTTCTAACATATAGTGACTTTGTTTAAAGAAACTGACTGGTTCTCAGGCCTCTGTGAGCTGTGACCTATCCCTCTGAGAGCATCCAGAAGGGTCAGGATAAACGTGGCTCAGCCCGAGTCCAGCGAAGAGTCGTGCAGGCTTTAGCTTCCCTGTGTGACCTGCTGGTTACAAACCAGCAGGAGAAGACACACCGCTCCACTCTTCAGGAAAATTCTCATCACCCAGGAAGAGATGCACAGAAAAAAATGTTTCCACCTTACAGCCAGAGTTTAACATGTTAGCACTCAGAGCGGGTGAAAGAGATAAAAGTCTCTTTAAGTTTAAAGAAAGACAAG
>JARVJO010000365.1:21804630-21816305 GCA_031762555.1 Cynodonichthys magdalenae
CAGGATTTCTCAAACATGCATGAATGAGTCAAAGTAAGACTCTGGACATGTTTTTGATGAGAGGATAACATTATAAAATGATATAAAACTCAAAAAAGTTTATTTTACATGATATTGCCCCTTAAAGAAATGTGATAGAACACACGATTTTACCCTTTTTGTCACATAAGTGGCATATTTTCTTTCGAACTTGGCTCAGCCTAAATAAAACAGGAAGTGACATCAAAGGGGAACTCTTAAAGAAAAGGAACTCCATGGTTTTTGTTTATCAAAATAATATTAGCTGAACTCTGACTCTTCTTCCTTTCTTTTATAGTGAGTCTTCTCTACAGTCTGTGCTGTTAGTTGTTGTAGCAAAGCACTGTTTACATTCAGAAATTCCCCTTTGACGTCACTTCCTGTTTCTTCAATTGCAAATGTCTCAACAACTATTCATCTCAGCTGCGTGATTTTTTTTTTGCAATACGTTATCAAAATTATCTTTCTAAAAATATATTCATGTTTCTTACATTTTTTGTCACAGGCACTTTAATTCTCCAAACTGAAGTCATTCAAATAGCTATTTGGCAGGTAAGATATGAATTGTTCACAACTTTTTCACAGAACCTCACTTCAAAGGATCTGAATAATTTCTACAAGTGAGTAATAAAAGTTAAAATGTGAATGTTTTTATATAGAGATACAGACTAAATAATCACAAAACAAAATCACAATAAAGTGGGGAAAAAGTTGCTTTTTTTCTATTTTAAGAATTTCTTATTTGCCTAATAAGCTAAATCCGGTCTGTCTAACAGGTACAATATGAGTCTGGTAACCATCTCAGCTCTTGGGCTGCAGTGAGGCATCGGTGTGATCATGCATTCACATCAACAGTAATCTGCGTCCAATTATTGAACAGTGCGTAAAACTAACACACACACACACACACACACACAACAAGCCGGAGAAGGAGGATTGTGCGACTGAACAAAACGTCTGTTAATTCGATTCCTACCCGGCGCTCACTAAAACACCACCACAAATTAGATCGGCCAGGGGAGCAGACGGCTAACAAAGGAAATTAACAATGATGCTGTCTCTGTATTGGGCCATATGGATTCGCTGCATGTTTGCCGCGTGTGCGGAGCCGCAGCCTTGCGCCTCTGTACGCAAAGAGAGGAGGGGAAAGGCCAGTTTTAATCAAGAAATCCATTCCACTTTTCTAACCCTTTCTCCCCTCCGCCCCCGCCTCCTCTCTTCACGGCAGACTTGTGTGGAAACAGAAGTGCTAAATTACCCTGGAGCAGTCAGACAAAAACATCTTGTTGGGTTCTAAATTGCTTTGCATGCATGTTAATTGGACAGAAATCCCTGCAGTGTATTTGGGTTGTTTGAGCATTTTTGTGTGACTTCATGCGCATGTTGTTCTCTACTGTATGTGTACACACTGAGCACCAGTGGTGTGTGTGTGAGACGGTGTGTGTGTGCGCTTCACAAGACTGGTGAGCTATTATAGCTGCAATGGCTTGCAGAGATTTGGAGGTTATCTGTTTTTGTTGGTTAATTGTGGAGCTGATCTTATCGAGGGTCTGGGCCAATTCAAGTGGGCTTTCAGCCAAATTACCTCAGTAATCGTCTGTGTTCGAGTCCCTCAATAGTCTCACCAAGAAGCAGCGTCGGAAGCCCTGAAGTTCAGTAGAGTAGGGGCAAATCTGACCCCAGCTTTAGACAGCTTACACTGTAATTGAAATTCCTTTTTTTTTCCCGACGTCATTATTGGATTGCTGACAAGATTCCACCTCAAACTCCGTCTGTGGTCAATTTCTCCTGTTTGTTTTTAATTAACACGGGCAGCTAATGAACTCAGAGGGGATCTTAGCCAAACGATCAGAATTTTCTCAGTTTTCTTCCATAATCTTTGAAGCAGTAGGCTTTGAAATTAGAGCATGAAATTGTTTGACAGTAGTAAATTCACTTAGATGGAGCGTACAAACACCGAATCCAGTACATGAGGAGAGGAGGCTGGAGTTGTGTGTCGTTTACCCTCACTAGAAAATTCACTGACTATGGCAAATTATTAAATTCAGCTAGTTTATTGTGGTAAGCAGATGAAAGACCTCTGAAATTCAAATATTATCAGAAACGGTTTGCCATATTGATGTAATTATTTTGAATGTAGCATGCATGCATGGCAGACGAGCGGTTAGCATTTACTTTTCTGTCTCAGTCTGTTTCTGTTGTTCTTGTTAAATCATCCAAAAGATGTACTACAAACTTAAAAAAAAAACAGAATAAAAATATCACTCAATGGGTTTAAAAGATAAATGATTAGAATTAGGGAAATGTCTTGAGGCACCTGTGCTTTTATTGTAAAACAAACGTGATTTTTATCTTAGCTTTGATTATTTATTCAATAGATTATTTCAATCTAACACAAAAAACATCATGTATAATCTTGACAGATTATCACTTCCAGTCCTCATGACTTTTCTGACTGCAGACTGTTTAAATTTTTTTTGTATTCAAAGGTCCACTGTTACAGTTTCTTGGATACAAACTGAATAAACTACAGAAGCTTGAATTATTTTTATTGGACATCTTCATAACCCACTTAATTGCTTGGAATTTGAAATATGCATGTACATGCACACAAATACCTGTGTTGCAAATTAAACCACATTTGGACTGAGCAGCATATTGGGAGCAGTTCGCTTTGCTTTGCCTTCCTGTGATGTGACGTTTGCAGACTAATGTTGGCTGTGATAGGTCGTGGATTTGAATCCCCTGACCGTTACATTAAAAATATGGATGGGGCAGATGAAGCACTCACCTGCTTCCACCCTCATTTGCCCCACTCTGGGCCCTTGAGCAAAGCTCTTAACCCCCACACCCCGAGGTATGATGGTAGCCCCCTGCCCCACACATATGGGCTATGGTAGCTTGGTGGTCAGGAAGGGCATCTGGCATAAAAACAATTGCCAAATCTTTGTGCGTAGCTCCCTGTGGTGACCCTTGATGAAGGAAGCAGACAAAAACAAGTTATCTCATTATTCAAAACAGAATTTAAATTTTTTTAAATATTTTTTACAAACTGAAGATGTTCAAAAAGCTATCTACAACAGGTCAGATACTAACTAAAAAACAACACTTTAAATGATTTAACCCTTAGCATTTGTGTTAAAATAAACATTTTGGCAATAAAACGTCACATTGAAAACCTACAGTGACTCCCAACATTTCCTGTCTTGATCATCAAACAAGACGAGTAGTCTTCAAAGACTATTATGCAACATTTTTTAACTGTTTGGTGAGTCCTTGACATATGTTCACAAGACAAAAACTCACATATTTAATGAACCAAAAGACAAAAGCTTTTAAAATATACAATTTGTATTAGCCACTCATTGTATCACACCAATAGCAGGAACGTAAATCAGCTGCTATAATACTGATATGATAATAATGGGTTAATTTTTCAAAATCGTGATGCTTGCACATTGCAGACCAAAATGAAAATGAAATTTAAAAGTGGAGATATTATTGCCAGTTTTTTTTTTTTTTTGCAAAAAAGCAAGGGCTGAGAAGAAAAAGGAGACTGTGAGAGTTGAGAAAGGAAGAATGACACACACATATAACACATTATCTGTACAAGTCTATAGGTGTGTTATGAAATAAGATATTCCAGACTTAAGAAATATAGATATAACTAAAAGTTGTCTTTGTTTTTTAGAAGAGAAAAATGACAATAAATAGTTTCAAAGTGTTTTTATGGATGTTTTGTTGACTCCATTTAGATTTCTTATGTACAGTACTTCAGTGAAGTGATCCAGCATTGCCATCCTGCCAAGAGCTTTTGCCCCCCCATAGAAAATTTTCTAGATCCGCCACTGATAGCACATAAGATTAATGTCACAAAGTATTATCATACATCAGACACATATTACATCACAAATGTAAACTGAACATATGAAATTAAAAATGCTCATCAACATAGTAACTGCTCAATCTTGCTAAGGTGTGTAAGGTTAGAAGTGGAGAACAACTTTGAGGTGTCACAAGTATCATTCCTTTGTTGTTTTAAAAATGTTTATAAAGTGAGGTTTTGTCTTTTTTTTCATTAAGGCTGAGCTTTTTCCTTGTTAGTTTTTGTCTTGTGAGCATTTGTCCACACAGCATATTTGGTAACTATTTGTTTTTGTGTGTGTGTGTGAATTTTTCCTCTTAGTTACATCTTTGTTGCTCAGCATATTGTGTGTATTTGCGTGTAATAGAGACATGTACGCCGTTTTGCCGACAAGTGAGACAAGATGTCACCGTTTGTTGCTGTCACTTCGTTTTCACTGAAGAAGTATTTTACGGAGCACACAAACAAAATATGTAAGAAGGGACAAACACACACACAGAGAGAAAGCACAGTAAGAAGCTGTGAACGTAAACACTTAACCCTGGAAAGATTCAATGATGGCGGATAAAAGAGTGATTTGTGTTCTGCTAAGGGGAAAATGAGTAATCCTATCACTCAGCGTGACATGCAACACAACACGCCGCATCAGTCACAGAGGCAGACACACACACACACTCACTCGACACAGAACACTGCCTATCAGAATGATAAAAGCATGCCTCTCCCACACAATAATGCGTTTGATTTTTCTATTTGCCATGGTGTTCATTTTCTCTTTATACTGTCATAAACCACTTTCATTCTCCTTCCGGCGGTATTACTCTTGACTCAGCTACACATATTTGTGTTTTCATGTAAATATTTCAAGTAATCTCTCCTAAAAAAAATATTTATGAGATTTATTGCCTTTGTGCTGTAATACTTCATTCGATGAGCACTGGGTTTTACATGAAGACTTGCACACACCCAGGCTCTTATACAGACATCCATCTTGCATTGGCTGCATACCAATCCCTTGGTCTTTCTTCTTCCTGCCGGAGCATTAATTCCTGCCCATATTTCCATCTGATTATGGTCCGGTTATACCCGCAACTAATTGAACATTAAATATAAAGAAAGTTAATGAAAATGTCCTTTATCCCCTCTAAACTAGGCCTGAGAATGCATCTATTAACTCAGATTAATCTAGCCATGGTGTTGCGGGGGATAAGATATATGCAAGGTTTGCTGCGCTCATCTCCGACCCAAATTATTGTTCCTTTCTTTGAGCTGGATGGTTAAATAACAAGAGAAGCTTTGTTCTTTTTTTTCTGAGAAACATGAAGGACAGTTCTCTGAGTTTCAGACCAGGGAAATTAGGTTTTTCTGCTCTCACACTTGTGTCAAAGCGTGCATTGGTCATTTGATATATACTGTTACATCTCTTGGACATCTAAACAAGTTCGATTAACACTTCACATTCATTGAGCCTGCTATTGTTTTCTAATGGGCTTGTTAGCTTTCATAGCGTTTTTTTTTTTCAAACACACTTTTTGTGTATTTAGCTCGAACAGAGGCAAAGACACCCACTGTGAGTTCAGACTGATACAACTCACAAAAAAAAGCAGAAAAAGAAAGAATGAATGGATGGATGGGTGCTTTCATTCTGATGAAAGGAATAAACGCTAAGGCATTTATTTTGTCTATTATCCCACTAAAAGCCCTCTCCATTCCTGTCTCCGCTCCTCTCGCTCCCTCAGGCCCCTCGTATTAGCATCTCTCCTGGACAGTGAGGGGTTAACTAACCCGTTTAAGGGGAACTACAGAAAACAATACTTGGACCCCAAAAAAGACAATGGCAGTGCCTTTCTCCTCCGTATTTGTAATTTAACATCAAAAGGCTCCTCTCCCAGCGACCTCTGAGAGCCGGCGTCTCTTTAATGAAGCGCCCCACCCCCCTTAATCACATTCAAATTGGTTAGTGTTCAGAAAATAGAAATATGTATTAGATAGCAATAAATTTTCATCATTGGCTAAGCCTGCTTCTTAATTGTCCTGTCCCAAGGCTTGGGGATTTCATTGTTCGTTAGGTGCTTAAGTCCCCCATCTCATTCAGTCTCTCTGACATTACTGCTGAGGGCTCTAATGCCCAACTAATTTGAATGGGGATTTACATGATAGAGCAGGGAGCATTAAAGTGTGGAAGGAAAGGGGAAAAAAAGGAAAAGGGGGAAACGGCTTCTTTCACTTCAAAAGTCACTTTGTTCAAAGTCAAATGACAGTGTTTAAAGATGCTCTCTCTCTCTCTCTCTCCTCTGGATTTTGGACAGCAGCGCCAATTTTAATGGTTCGTTATCATAGCCCCTCTCTGTCTTCCTCATTTCTTCGTACCTCTTTTTCTCCTTCTCCTGCCAACCACACGCTTTGGTTTAGTGGCGCCACGCTGTTAGAAAGTATACATTGTTTTTTCAGATTCTGAATAGCGAAACATTTCCGTTGTTCTCCCCTAATTTTGATCAGATATCTGACCCTCTGTGTGTCACTCAGTGTCAATGGCCACAAAACCAGAAGGGTCTCTGGTCCCTCATAGACCCGAGCGTTCCGAAATAAAGCAACCAGAAGAGGCGTGGAGCAGAACTTTGCTGTGTTTATGTGTAATGCAATAATGTATAAATTAAATAAATATATTATGATCTGTTTTTATATCTGCTTTATGAATTGTCTTTTTAAACTGTATATTAAACTGAATTATTTTTATGTTACTAGAAGCTCATCTAGGGACTGGCATTAAAAACTGGTTTGTTGTTTTTGTATCACTTCATCACATTATTGAATCTGAAAAATGTTTTACCTTTTTGTATTTTGAACATTTTGGCTCTGTTACTACTTCGCTTTGTAACACAAAGGTATAAGAGTGGGGTTGACTTTGAACCCCCTCACTGCATCTGTCGATTCAGAAATCACACTGAAGTAACCAGAAAATATGTAAGGCTGCGTTCACACTGCAGGTCTTAATTATCAGTTTCGATATTTAGCTCAAATTTTTTATTTTTTTTTGTGTGGACATTCACATTGTATTTAAAATGCAACTGCCATCAGATTCCAGGGGGAACTCTCCATCGCTGTTTACAAAAGTAAATATGGATGTTATGTGTTAGCAGCAGCAGAGCTGATTAAACAAGTATCTGACATGCTTGTTTAGTTCACATTTGATTCTGCCTCTGGCCAGCTACTGCAGCACAGCATGTATTTATGGAACAAGAGGGACGTGGTGAAAGTAAAACTAAAGTTTCAGTCCAGTAACTTTGCTATCGATACAATATGAGACCAACATTAGTATCACCTCTGTGGATTCTCAGTCATCCAGGTCAAGGAAAATTAAAATAAAAAAGCAAAGCAACTGGACTTCTGTTCTGTAGATGAAGACGTAACGAGTTACAAGATTTAAACTGCACAGGGTTAGTAACAAAATTCAAAATACTTGGACTGATCCGCTCACCCCCACCTCATAGATGTAAAGAGAGATGAAAAGCAGCATGAGCGTTCAGACTGAGGTCGCTTTGAAAAACACCAGATATGCATTCATTTCAGCACTGAAAAGGCCTGGGTTTGATTTGAAAAAAATCGGATTTGTCACGTTCAGACTGTCTTGAACAAAAACTGATGTGTATTTGGGTCACATTTGTCTGCAGTGTGAACGTAGCCTCCTAAGTCCTGGTTTAAAGTGTTTTGTGAAAGACTCTTTGTTACCTTCAGTTTGTAGAAACCTTCATGAGTTGGCACAAACATTTGTGTCCTGAATATCCTAAATACATGTGTGCATTTACTGTCTGTAAAACTATTTTCACTCTGGATGGTTTCTGATCTTTCTCTGAGGGGAGAAAAATGCCTGGAATTGTTTTCTGTTTGTTTTAAAAAAAGTATTTTGGATCCGAGTCATCTTGGATGTGTGCACTTGTTTGTGTTTCTCAAAGTATGTGTATTTTGGAGCGGTATGAAATAGAGGCTCCAGTGATAAAGAGAATCAGATGTGTTGCGATGCTGGGTGCATCTGGCAGCGCTGGCGCTTCATGTATATGAGTCAGATGGAGCGAAAACAGTTTATGGAAGAAATTAGAATTTGGGCTGTGTTAAAACTTGTGTACATGTGTGCTTATGTGAACAAATTTAGAACAAATACATCTTTATGCTGCCATGTATTAAAAGTTCTGGTGCTCATTTTCTATTAATTCTGCCACCTGATAGAGAATCTGCTCTATTGTAGCATTTAGCATCTTAGTAAGCTGGATTATGACTCGGTGTCATTTGTTACTGTTTACCCCCTGTTTAATTATTGTTTGCTTCTTTCTAGCCCATAAACACTGACACCCTCTGCCTCCAATTTTCCATAATTAGTGTGTTTGGCTTGACCCATGTGTCAGCACAGATGAGAGGAGGTTGCATAAGGTCAAAACTAATGAGAAGGAGACATTGACCTTAGACATAAACTCAACCTAGGGCAAAGAGGGCTTCATCATACAAAGTACAAAATACACACAACTACTACAGCCCAAAAAATGTGACAAGAAATACTGTTTTCAAAACTTTTTGCACCTAAAATGACAAAGTGCAGGTTGTTAGGATTTATACAATGAGAAAGTAAAAGTGCAAAGTTACTAAAAGTGAAATTAATATTGGTGGAGTTCATTACGAGGCCTGGTTTTAGTAATAAACTATTTATAATTTAATCCGTTCCTGTCAGCTCTTAATGATTATAGTCTCTAACCGAGATCCTTTAGCTGTAACGCTGATCTGATTCTGCTTGGCCGTTAAGTGTTTTAATGTTCAGCTTGTTATCTAAGGATATTGAGCTGAATGTTTCGCAGTCTAAAGATCACAGTCAGAAAGGGAAAGGTTACCTGTGATAATCGCCTGTATTGATCGCAGAGCGGCACAGAAAAAAAACCGCTGCTTCCAAAGCAGCCGGCCACGAATGGTTATTGATTCATTCATAAAGACTTCCTCCAGAGTCTGCAGCTTTTTTTAGGAAATCACAAATGACACAAATGTTTTTGTTCCCCTCTATGTGGAATTTACATTTCAACATTTTAAAGGGGTAGTTCAGATTTTTGAAGTGGGGCTCTGTGGACAGGGCATGAACAATAAATATGGTACCTGTTGTAGAAAGTGCTTTGAACTAAATCATTTTGGAGAAATAAACTAAATTCAGACCAGACTGACAAATGAGCTGCTTTAGTCAAAAATGGGCCAAAGTAGATCGTTGCCATCCGATGCAACTTATATTGCAAACATTTCTGCTATTTCTGCTTAAAAGTATAATTTAAAAGTATAATATAATATAATATACTTTATAATATAATGTAATACAAATAACCTCATAATGCAAAACTTGCCATTAACTCATGACACCCGTGGCAATAAAACTCAATGTCATCAAATTTGAGATGTTTTTATAACAGGTGATATGTTAATTGTTTATCACCTTTCCTCAAAACGCCACCTAAAAAGATCTGAACTATCCCTTTAAAAGAGTACAGCTAACTGGATGTAAGGAGTTAGATGCATTACGTTGTGAACATGGAAGATGCCGACTCGATCTTTAAATGTCAAAAATTAATTTTGTTAATGTTAATCTGTGCCGGCACATTAAGAGCGTCAGTGGAGCAGATGTTGTGTGGAGCCTTGTAGAGTTTCCTGTAATAGAAACATGTTGCAGTAAAACTCTGTGTTTTGACATCTCTTTCATCTTTTCTTTGTTGAACCCTGAAGAACATATGGTCATCAGAAACCAGATGACAAAGAGGCGCGCCTTTAGCGGATTATATTTTACTTTGTGGTTAAAGATTTACTAATAATAAAAGTAATAAGCATTTAATAATGCTTATTACTCATGATTTTCTTTGGTGTTTCAATGTCAAGTTAGCATCTTTGTGAATTGTTGGTTATCAAATTGTGATAAAAAGTTTGTTTAGGTTTTATTTTATTTTTATTTTTTGCATTCTAGCCCCCAGAATCAAAATCACATTGTGACGTTCCAGTAGAAGTTCAGCCAGATATGTTCCCCACTTCAGCTTCATTTTTCCAACTCAAAATTAAGCTTAATCTTTTCTTGTATTCGTCTCGTTCTTACCCTGCCTCTTCCACTTGATTTATAAGCCGTTTTGTCACAATTTTCCATCTAAAGTTGTTTTTTTTTCACAGCTTCACACATGGACAGCTGAGGGAACAGACAGAAAGGTGTCCAACAAAGGAGCGCTCACTAATCAGGCTTCCGGAGCTACAGTGACTAATGCGCCTCTCTTAGAATGCTGCTGTAAATGATTAACCAGGCTCAGGCTGCACTGAATTTGTGGGCTTGCCGTCGCTGATAGTGCTTGGTTCGTAGCTTTATCACAATGATAAAACCCCACCAAAGCTTGCGTTAGAAACAACCAATCTCTTTTGGATTTGTCTCCAGGTAGGATTGGTGGTGAGAACTAAAGGAGGACACAGTCCCACGATTTCTGGGTTTGATAGTCAAGGAGAAATATGATTACTTTAAGAAGTGTAAAACTATGACACTTAAAAACTCAACTACAACATTAAATTCAAATTAAAACAGATGATTTTTATCTCTTACACATAATCTCGAGTATTTTATTTCAAATGTTTGTACTCAACAGCTGAATTCGTTCTTGCTTCTTTAAATTCAAGATGTTTGAGTTTGTTTGGTCATTTTTCTACTCATCAGCAGCCTTTTGCTAAAAAAAGTTATTACTTTAAACATTTTTTTTTTCATCAATGTTTCCTTGCCAACGCTGACTAAACACACATACTAGGTCCACCCCACTAAAAGCAGAACTAACACCTCTAAGCTCTTGGCACGCAAATAAACAAAAAAAGTGTATATTTTTTGCTGGTTGCAGAAAAATGGGTGTGATACTTTTTGCATGCCAGCATGAGAGCAAAATTCACTCTGAGAACACACACAGGCTTAGAAAAATAATGCGCACATGCCCACACACACACGATGCCTCCATACACCAAACACACACACAGCACAGACAAATGAGACCTTAGTGAAATAGCTCGTGGGTTTTTTTGCTATGGTCATGATTTCCTTCAGGGCTGTGAAAACACCATGCATATGGAGTCCATCTCCTCTATGGCTTAGCTGGGAGACGAACACACACGGTGCATCAACATGTGTACATGCACACAAAGAATAATATTCTCCACCGAGTACTTTGAACCTACCAGTTTAAAAGGTTTGGTTTCTGGTTTGGAGCAGCCTAAAAAAAAAAAATCTAAAAAGTGCAAAGCAGAAGTTGAAGGAACCCCTGTGGGGAACATTAGACGACATTAAGACATATCTTAAATGAATAATCCCACGCATACAGGACTGCATTTTAAATCTATTTTATTATATCTTATATCTATAGATAACCAATTAAAAAATCTCAATTTGGAAAAAATAGTTTCTTTCTGAGCATACTGAGCAGATACAAAAGTTAGTCTGAGCAAAGCCAGGACTAAAGGGGATTGAGGCCAGTTTTAAAACAGCTGTAAAAAATATTTTATTGTGGTTCATGCAAGAATAGTTTTACTGAGAATATCAAGAATGCAAATTTTAAAGCATTTGCACTATTGAGATGCTTTATTTTTCTTCTGTACTTTTTTCGGCATGACTCGTTCCACGATATTAGTACAATTTCAGTAATTCATGTGTCAAAACATTCAGCTCATTAATGTCATGGCTCCGTCCGTCCGTCCGTCCGTTTTCTCCCGCTTATCCGAGGTCGGGTCGCGGGGGCAGCAGCCTAAGCAGAGAGAC
>JARVJO010000365.1:21856995-21869350 GCA_031762555.1 Cynodonichthys magdalenae
CGTCTTGTTTCCACTTCCCATTAGTAACAAAATGAGGCCTCGAGCAAAACATTTAGGTCCATAAAAACAGTGCAAACTACAATATGTGCTCAAGGTTGTCAGCAGTGGTCTTCCACTGTTGCTCATTCCCCCTAACGTATCACATCAGGTTCATGAAGATCTTTCGAAATTGTGCAACTGTCATCACCCTTTGTGTCAAACGCAGACATTACTTGGCTCGTTTTGCAATAGATAGCCGACTGATGAAAGTTCTGAAATTAAAAATAACACTTGGTGTCTGTTGTTGACGCAGTAATTATCACAAACATTCCAAACTGTGAGGTGGAGCAGTTTGATAAAACACCAACCAGCTTTCCAGCTGTCAAAACACTAGTTGTCAACCAAGGCCTTTTGAGAATTTAAAAAAAAAAATTGTGTTTCAAATTGTTTGGAGACTGTTTGTGAAGACTGAAGTGTTTTTTGTTGTCAGATTTGAGCTGTTTTTAACATGTTGGAGTTAATAACAGCTGGAACAAAAGCATTTTTCACTCGTGAATTTTATAAAAGCTACAGAACTGAAGACAAAATAAAACTTTTGTGACTAAAAAAATAAATAAAATAAAGAGAATGCTCTTTACAAATTATATCATATTACAGGAGTGCTCTGTTAGGAACAGGTTTAATTAGGTATTAGGAACAAAAAGTGCCTAACAATTGATACTATTTTAGAAACACAGCAGTTGAGCAGAAGGCTTTTTAATCTTAATGGTTTTCACCTGGAATAAAACATTTGATGCATTTGTTCTTCCCTTACACACAAATAAAGACATTGCTTTAGATTTTATCCTTATCTAACCTTATCCATATGAATACTTTGAAAATAATGTGAAGGTTCATGTTACACTTATTAAAGTGTGTATATGCCATTTATGTTGCTGAAGAAAGTGTGTATGAATAAATTGAATGCTCGCGTGCATGTGTGTGCGTGTGCCAGGAGAGAAGAGGATCCGATTAGTTCTACTCTGAAAGTAATTACCTTAATTAAAGCAGTAATGTGTGGAGACAGAAGGAGAGGAGAGGAGGGGGAGGCAGGAGAGAACCTGCCGTCTTTTATGGGGCAGTTTAGGGACTGTGTGATTTAAAGGGCAAACTCAACACAGCCAATAGAGAGAGGGAGGGAAGAGAAGGAGACGAAAGAAAAGAAAAAACGGTTGAGAGGGAATGATGGCATGGGAGAACCAAAAGATGCAAGAATGAACAGGTGGAGGAGGAGGGGCTGTGTAAAAAAAAAACAAAAAACATTTATTTTGTAGAAAGATCTGACTAATGTTCAATTTCCTTTATATTCCTTTTTTCTTAATTGGTCGCTCTGGTCTGCTCATTCATTTTTCTTTTCTTGTTTCACTTTTTGAGGGGTACTCAAGGGCCCCTATCCTGCATGTTTTAGAGGTTTATCTGCTCCAGCACAACTGATTTGGATAAATAGGTAATTACCAGGCTTCTGTAGAACGTGAAGAGGTAATGCAGTGAATCAGGTATGCTGGAGCACAGAAACACGTAAAACATGCAGGATAGTGGCCTTCAAGGACCAAGATTGGACAAGTTGTAAATGTACATGTTAACCACTGCATATGAATTGAAAATATTAAAAAAGATCAAGACAAAACATAAATAAAAATAAAATTTATGGCAGAGCACTTCTGGGTCTTCTCTGGCCTACAGTGTCACTCAGTCCTGACAGACACATGTCTTAAGGATCTTCCTTGAACTCAAGCACACGCACAAACACCAGCGCCAAAGGCATGTGCTCGTCAAATATTGTTCAACTTGTTTAACAAGCATGTTTTTTTGACTCCGTGTGAGAACCCAAGCCACAAAGGCCCTGCAGGCCTTTTTTCAGGTAAAACCTGAGGCACCAATCTTTGTCTGGTTTAAGTGGAAACTAAGCTGACATAATTATCCATGTTAAACATATTTCAGAACCCACTGATGTCTGGTATTTGGGCGCCACTCCGCCACCACCCACCTCCCTTAATTATGTGCAAAATGTTTTCTCATATTATAAGCATTTTATTGTTCAGCATGTTTTTGTGCTCTCCAAGGTTACACAATGCGTAAAATTTGACGGCTGACATTGGTCTGGTGTGTGTGTCTGTGTGTATACTTTAATATGTGTTAGTGTTTGATCTTATGCCATTGCTTTATTGTGTATACCATTGGCTCTGCAGTGCCAGACAAAAGGATGAAGAGCTGCTTGTGCATTTGCATGGGCTGGAGGTCTTGCTGTAATGGTCGGCTAATGGAAATAAAATAACAACCTGCAGAACAAAGTCAGCAGTCTGTCCTTGCACTCCAAACAGTGTACAGGTGTGTGTGTTTGTGTGTGTGTGTGTAGATGTCAGCATTTGGATCACAAATGAAATAGCATCTTTTTTTTTGCTAAAGTGTTAATGAAAATAATAATATCCCCTGACAAAATATTCATAAAGGTAATGATGAATGCCATATTTCACAGAACGCTACATCACGGGTGTCTTGGTTAAAAGAAAACAGTGTCCGGCATCTTCACACCCCCAAATTATCTGCCGCCTTCATATTTCACTGATAGCATAGATGAGAGCTGAGGAAAATGGACACACAATTATGCTCACTTGTCGTATATTAATACTGCTTCTTGACATCTTCCATGGACCCTGAGCGGTCATCTCTTTGTCTGCTTTAATTGAAAATTAATGGTTAGTGCGTTACCAAGGCAACAGCGGCAGCAGTGGGTAGCGAGCCACACTCAGACAGACACCAGTGGCATTGTTTGTCCTGTCTGACCTTGGAAGTCAGAGGAAAAAAAAGAAGAGAAGAAAAGGGAGTGGAGGACAAAAAACACATTAAAAAGGAGAGTATAGGTAAGGATTGAATGCTGTCTGTTGGAGTGATGGAGAAAAATATCAAATAAAGTTATTGTGGTCATGTTTGGGTTGGATAAAGAAAGAGAAAACTCTGGTGGGGCGACTGAAGCCGGTGTCAAAATGCCAAATGGGGAGAATTATGTTTGAGTAAGAAGGCAGAAAAAGGCCTGGTGATTCTTCTCTGAAGCGACAGGATTACCTTTGTGCTGATGGAGTCAGAGGACACTTTATGACCCCGTAATCATCTGGACACAGGGGTGGGAGGAAGAGGGGTGGAGAGAAATTGTATGTACGTGTGTGAGTCTGTGTGTAGAGGTGTGCATGGACATGTTGGTTCCAATGTTTACAAATCCATCAGTGTGGCCACAGTGTCAAATGGACAGTGACTTCAGGGCCACGCGGTGGTAGATTGACAGAGAAGCTTGTGAACATCAGACAATTTACTTTCGTGGCAAAGCACTGTGGGCCATGATGAGGAGGGATGCAAGAGGTTACAACAGGCATGATGGAAAACCAATTTTACAGATATGAAATTATGTACAACTGGGATTTTCTCTTATAGATGTCATGCTTTTCATCATTAATGAGTTTGGAAAAGGATTTCTGGAGAAAACATTACAAATAGCACAATGAAACAGACTGCGGTCCAAATCATTATGCAAATTATATTTTTCTCTGACATTCCTTAATAATCGATAGAAATGACAGTCAGGATCATTTTCAAGTCAGCAACTGTTAAAGTATAAAACACATGTAAATGCATTCTAAATTATTACAGAGTTTCGAAGCATTTTATGGGTTGAAAAGGACTGAAAATGGTCATTTGTTAAGTTTGTAACAGTAGAAGGTAATATTAACTGAAATCAAAAACAGCAGCTGTAACAGTATTTCTGGCAGAACTGCCTCCCACCCTCATCTTTGGCTTTAAGCTCCAATGGTTCTTATGCGGCCTTTTTGCATTGTAAAGCTTGGCTCAGTCCGGTCCGGCTCCAGTCGCCCACCCTTACTCTACTCCAGCCCTGGTTGTGTTGTGCATCGAGCAGAGACCTGTCTCGATGTGGGCGGGATCAAATAAACACACAAATCTTTTGTTTTATTTTCAACACAACGATAGACTACACCAAACTCAAAAGAGAAGTCCCTAAGATTGAACTAGACCATCCAGTAGTCTGATGCTAATGATGAAGAGACAGGACGACAGAAAACTTTAAGCTAATGGTAGCTAATGTTAGCTAGTTGTTGTTTGATAGCTCGCTATAGTTGTTGTGTTAAACTCGTGTAAAAAACAGTCACTGTAAATAACTCAAGTACATTTACTCTCATCTGTGTGATGTCAGTGAACCAATCAATACACAACAGTAGCTGACGTCAAATTGGGCCGACCAGCTTGGCCCAGAAAGAACCACGGGTCTCAGGGTTTCAGGAATCAGGGTGGAACTGTGTCATAAGGGCTAATGCAAACATGCCAACCCAGGCCAGGCCTTGCATTGCAAACAGGCCCAATAAGGGTTGAGGTAAGGGGAGAATAGGGGCCAAACTGTGAGTTTCTTTACTTTTATTACAGCAGCCAATGATGCAGAGGTATTCCTTCCAGCATTAGATGGTGCATTGTCACGCATGAAGATGATTTTAATATTCATGTATTTCTGGTCCCACTGCTGCTCTTTCTGCTTGCAAGCATTGGCTAGTGGCGGCTCAATATAGAAGGTTTATGCATAACTGCAAACCTCTGGAAGATCCTACACCTTGATGGTCACGGGACTCCAGAGGCACCAGCACTTTCAAATTTCTATTTGCTGCTTTGTAATGTCATTTAAACTGCTGCTGTCTTAATCAAATGCATGTCTGGCAGAAACCTTCCTCGTCAGGCTTTTATCTGCACAGACCTGTGTGATCCAAAGAATCCTGAGACAAAATACCATCTATTAATTTAAGCAAAATTCAAAAAATGTAATCTTTAGGACACTTTAATACAATTTGCATAATAGTTTGGAATGCGTTGTACATGTGGAAAGGGGATTTTTTTTCATTAAGACATAAGCACAAAACATATTGTATTAAATTTAAAGTGTCAAACAGAAATAAATCAATGACTAATTTACAGTTCAAAAAACATAAAAAACTTTGAATCAAAATGCTTTTAAAAATGTAGAATCTCAATACATATCCAAATGGGACTCCAGATTTGAAACACAGATAAGCAAATGCTTCAGTCTGCTGAAAATCAAAGTTTGTGTGAACATTTCTATTTGGCAGAATTAGGTTTAGCCTGTTGGTCTGGTCCCAGTTCTGGATGTGACTTTTGGTGCAAATAGCTCTAACGTATACACTTCATGGTTTGAGTTTAGCTGTTCTAAGTGGGTGTGTATGCATTGCCAGTGATGTGAAAAGGGCTTCTGTGGACGTACTTGTGTGTCGCCCATCACTGTGGCCAAGATTGAGAAAGTCTTCAAGAACCAGGAGGTCACGACCCATTTATTGATTGGAACTTTCTTATGCAGAGATTTTTAAAGGTTGAGTGGCTTTTCATTCCCTTTGTGTATTCTGTAACAAATGCCACAATACACTAGTTTTGACAGGTCACTTTTCTCTTGAAAAACTTAAAAGAATTCTAATTTTTTTTACAACACTGTTAAACGTTCTTTTTCTCCTATCACTCAGAGCAGAGCATTGAACTGTACAATAAAATAACCTGACATAAAGTATTACTCACAGTTAGGACGAGAGTCATTGCATCTCAATCTTAAGACTAACTACTTTTTATTCAATTTAAATGTTACTAAAAATATGTATTTTTGCTATGTTTATCAATAACATGTAAAAGTGGTGTTTTTCCTGCTTCAAATGGAAGAGGGTATCTGACAGAGGTTAGTTCACTTAATTTAAGGAGTCAGAAGAACATCAGGGAGGAAGTGATG
Source organism: Cynodonichthys magdalenae (assembly GCA_031762555.1). NCBI lineage: Eukaryota > Metazoa > Chordata > Actinopteri > Cyprinodontiformes > Rivulidae > Cynodonichthys > Cynodonichthys magdalenae. Next base: position 21,862,796 of record JARVJO010000365.1, read on the forward strand.
TGAGTGATAAGTGAGGGGAAGTAAGACAGGAGTTGGATAATAATATTAATACTATTTGATACTGAGGTAAAAGGACTGCAGAAAGATATCTACAAGATTCCCCAAAAGCGTATGTAAGCTGCCATGACAGTCGCTAGTCCCGCCCCCCGTTCCATATTTCCGGTACGCAAGAAATTTATTCATTTAGATAGTTAAGATAACAACAAATCCAGTTTGTTTTTGCTTGAATATTCACTGTTAAAAAAATGTCCTCGCCGCTTTTTAAAACATCCTTACAGTATAAACACCTCAGATATGTGGCCATCTACGCCAAATTTTGATGAAAAATGCTTTGATAAACAGCAATGGTGTATCCTCGTAATTGTAAACAACAGTCAAGCGGAAATATAGGCTATGTCCAAAACGAGAGGCCGGGTCCTCCGAAGGACCCGGTCTACCTGGTCGAGGTGGACTGGGTCCTTGGTAGACAGGGAAGACTGGAAAAAAGTCACTGTGAATTTGGACGGTCTAGCCTTCGGCTTTATTCCCTCCCTTACCCAGCGTATGTCTGGTCGCCTAGCAACCGTGACGACGCTAAACAGATGCCAAATTAGATCGAAATTAGAAAAATATCAATATATTAGCGTTATTAAAATCACAAAACAATAAAATAAACTTAAAGTCAATATTTGAAGAACTATGGACCTGCTGTAGGTGCATGTTTATTTCTCTAAAAAAGATCGTTTTTTTTCTGACAAAAATATTTAAAAACATGTTTATACAAATGATAAAAGTATTTACAACACAACTGCTTGAAAATTTTAATTTTTATACCGCCAGATTTTTATTTAAAACGTATTCCTTTCACTAACTTCATTAGCTATTACTAGCGAGAAAAAAAAACTCCGGTCGGCCCGCAATGCATTATGGGATATGGTGGGCCTAGAGGGATCCATCGGACCAGTCCTTCTGAGCAAAGGAAGGACGCATTTGTCGGCCGCATCGAAGGAGTCTTCGGTTTTGGACAGCCTCCGTCGCGGAGCTGTGACATAAGCGGCCGACGAGTTCGGCCTTCGGAGGACTCGGTCTCTCTTTTTGGACACAGCTATAGAACCTCCTTCCGCTATGAATTATGGGTAGTGGCGCGAAATCAGGAATACTGTGGATAGGGAAGATACAAGGAGGGAGAAAAACAGATGGCTCACTTTCACAAACAGCCTTTGTGGCGGAATCCATCATCTCAAGGAGCCAGATGTGCGTCATTCACATGAAACTTTCCAAATTATTAGCCCACCTCACCCCCTCTCTATTCCTGTGTCCATCTCTACTCTCACTTACCGTTAGGCTCCTTTTAAATACACATGGTAGCAGACTTCAACACACACACACACATCGAGTTCTCCAACTTTTTCTGCCGGCTTTTCTTTCCCAAGGAAAGTTGCTGAGGAGGTTCATTTTTGTTGTTTTGCAACGGCAGCGTAGCCTTAGGATGCAGAACACATCTCTGTGCTGCCAGACGGCGCATTGTGGGTTATCTTATCTGATGTTAAAAGGGGTGGTGGATGTTATTTGCATGCTGCATTGATGTTCAAATAGCAGTTTGAATGCTTCCTCAGCAGGGAAGAGCTGTGATTGTATGGTTGGCAAGCAAACAAGTGTATTAGATGATATCAGCCTTGGCCTACTTAACTATCTGGGGTGAGACACATGACTGTGTACCATAATGATTTTACTCAGTTTATACTTTACATAGATTCTCCCCACTAGTCGCTTTCTGTATAAAGTACGTGCACGCTTGTCTGCATGTTTAAGTTCCATGACCCCGCATCTGTTGCACTTTATGGAAGCAATATGTTAAGTACCACATCTTACAGCCATAAAAAAGGTTTGATAAGTTAAGGCTGTACAGGTAATGCCACTCTTTTTTTAGCCCGCCACACAAGGTTTCTTTAACTGCCAAAGGCCATGTCTGGCTCTAACACACACGCATAATGACAAGAGTGAAAGAAGAGGGGAACTGAGACGATGGGAGACAAGTACTTGTGGACAAGAAGGGAACAGAAACAAGAAGGAAGATGAAAAGAAAAGGTGGAGGAAAGACGGTAATAAGGAGTTGAAAATGTCTGAATTGTAAATGAGTAGACGACATTTTGACAGCAGGGCAACTGGACAGACATATGATGGGACTTTCATCCTTCACAGCAATGTGTCATTGTCTCGTTAAAAAGGGAGTGAGAGATATAGACTTTTTTTTTTGGGTCTATTTTAAGCCCAATTTCTTTGAGAAAGGCACATGATAAGTGAAAAAAGCAGAAGTACAACCCTTTTTTTACACACAACTTGAGTAAGAAGACCAACTTTTTCTTTCTTTGAGGAACTACTCTTCAGCCGTGCTGCCAGATGAGGTTTGATACCTGCGATTTCACAGTTAATCCTGGTTAGAATTCAAATAGCAGCGAAATCATTGTCTTTCTCTCCTTTCTCCGTCCTCACTCCCATTTTCACTTTGTCTCCCTCTCTCAGTCTTGCTCCCGCTTCTTTCTCTGGCGCCGGGTACAAAGAAAAGCCTGACCTCTGCGTTTTCTCCCATCCTTAAGATTGGTTTTAAATACTCAGCAGATTAAAGCACAGGCATGAAAGCTCACATTAGCCATATATTTAAAAATCCCCCTGGCCGATAATCCGTGTATTTGTCATAATCAAACATGGGGGAATAGAAAAGGGACCAATGACATGATGAGCAGCCTCAGCCAGATGTATTGTGAAGGGGAATTAGAACGAGAGACACATTTAGGAGAATGTGGCCCAAGACAAAAAGTCCTTCAGGATGATTATAGAAATTCTCTCAAGACGGGCTCACAAGAGCATTTGACGGGACAAGACATACCGTGGCATTCTGTGACCTTTGATAAACCTAGGTGCCTTTCACCCTTTTTGAGAACATAAATTTAGCACAAAAAGTAAGGGCGATTGTGTTTCTTAGATTATTTATTTGCTCTAACAATGGTTTATGGCAATACATCTAATACTAGTGGTGTCCAAAGTCGGTCTTCAAGGGCCGGTGTTCTGTATGTTTTAGGTGCTGCCCTTGTTCAACACAGCGGAACCTAAGGAGTGCTTAATTAGTGGGCCTCTGCAGACCTTGATGGCAAACTGAGAAGGTAAACCATCTATTTGAATCAGCTGTGTTGAAGAAGGGACACAGCTTCTTCAACACAGGGTTAGGGTTAGACATGCCTGTCTTATACTATTGGAAAGCCTGTGATCAAGTCAAGTTGTAGGGATTATCTGTAAATTATAAGGATTTACCCCCATTTTTCCAGTATACAGATGTACTGGACAATCTTACAGATTCTGTCACAACCTTTGCTGTAAATTTATTAAATGAAAACGTAGGCTGCATCTGAGTATTCTATGTGGCTGACGATATCCCAGGATTCATTGCAATGTCAGCAATTTAAACAGAAAAAACACAGACGGCTGAATTTTTTTTGTTTGTAGTTTGAAAATTCTTCACAGACTGACACGTTTGTTTTTAAATGTAAGTTTAGCAACTTAGCTGATGAAAAGTTAGCTGCAGTCAGATGTTAAATAAAATGCAGTTACAAGTACTGATACTGGAGCTAACCCCAAATTTGTTAATGTTTTTAGATTATTTCCATGTATTTTTTTTATATATTCAATACTAAATTTTGTAAAGTTATACCTCCCGTGAAAAGAAGTGTAAATACATGTTCTAACGGAAGGCATGTGACATAAAACATATCACTATGGTAACAGGGAGCATGTTTACGCAAACATACATCATCCAAATTGGGACACAGTTATTGACACAAGTTTGTTTTGAGTGTCTGGTACCCACAGGTGCTGCCAATCTGGTTCCCAGTATAACTTTTATTGTTACAGCATTGTTACAACACAGAAATAATCTCCAAAACAAAAATGTCCTTTTTGTGCTAAGTTTATATGTATGCATATGTGGGTGTATAAAGCTTTAGTTGGCTACTTATCCAATATTCAAACAATTAAATCTATAAAAAATTAAAGTATTTGGCAATAGGCTGAAAATTATTATTATTACATTGTTTTAGTGTTAATACACATTTTACTTTTGCTTTACACCCAAAATGTCCTGATAATTTTTTATAATAACTTCCAAAACCTTTTTCAAAATAATATTTTCTCTCTAATTTCTCCTTCATTTAGCTGATACAGACACACCTATCATCAAATTCAGAAATATTACAAGGTTATGCAAGCAGAAGGATGAGCTGAATACACGAACACAAGTTCAGCTGTGTCACATTTTTTTATTCTATCTGTTTACAGTATATTAAAAGGGTAATCTTTCAAAAGATTTTTTTCTTTTTTTTTTTTTTTTTACCGAGAAACAAAGCACATTCATAAACATTTGTTAGTGAAAGCAGATGAATAGTCTTGGAAGTTTGCATACATGGGTCAAAACATTATTGAGCTCTTTTAACAACCACAGCTCATATCTACAAACAGAGCATTTAAATGTCAATAAGCAGTTCTAGTGAATTCCACATAGAAATGTAGAGAACAAAACTGTTGCCTTTAGTGTTGTGAAAACTCCAAGGTTGTAAAAAAAACTACAGGACAGTTTTATCTATTTATTTTGTATTTTTTCCATTCAATTTAGTTCAATTGTGTGAACTTTTTGGGCACTGAAGAGGCTTTAGATAACTCAAGAGAACAAAATGGAGAGAGAAATACAAAAGGAAAGAAAAACAGAGGTCTTTTTGAACAGCTTTAGGGGGGAGGAGAGGTGGCTTATTTGAAATAAATGCATAAAAATCTATGCATTTTCAATGTCAACAACATGCTTATGTTAAAGGTTTTTTGCATCAGAAGGTAGGAATTCTACAGCCAGCGAGGAGCCTTGTGCCATTCTATTACTTCTTTGTGTTTTTATGATATAAGATGGGCATTTTTGTTGATCAGTGTTGGAATGTTCTTCAAATAATTTGTTTTAGTGTCGATGGTCACAACCCTACCCCACTCCAACACAATGAGGTATGGCTTTTCAAGAATTTCACGTGTTTAGTTCATTTTTTTAAAGTGCAACAAGTTTTCAACCAAAGCCTGTTGGGGAAAAAAAGCACTCAGCTGAACCAAATCATTCTGAATGCATAAAAATCTAAGAGAAAACAGTGAAATTTTTTTACAAGAGCTTAGTAATTGCTTTGTTTTTAGGGGTATCAGTTTTATGTTTTGATTGTCCCCAACCTGGAAAGGAAGCAGTAAATATAATGAAAAGATGAATGTTTTAATTGTAAAAACTAACAATGTTTGAGTTAACGACTTGTGAATTGCACTTTATTTAAGCTATTATATTTCTTTATTTTTTTACTCGATTTCATCCTTTAATATAGTTTCAATCTAGTAATCCTTTAAAAACAAAACTGCAGTAACAGACACAGACTTGTGTTTTCCTCGTCTGAAAAAACACTGGGTGTTAGGAATTAACTAGGAGGATGACCTGGTGGCAACAGCAAACAAAAACTAACAAATAAAACACAGAAGTAATTTATTAAAACCAACTGTCTCATTAATTCTTCAAATTCGTGCAATTAAAGAATTTTTCTATAATGAAAAATCTTTGCCCACCTTATTAATTCCTTAGATTTGAAATTTTTGGTTATGTATTTTTGGTTATTTATCCTGTTACTTTACACACAAATAAAGCTTACTTTTTGGACAAAAACATTTAACTCTTTAATGACAAAAACCTGACTTTTCAACTTTAAAGCAATAATTCAGATATTCAGAAGTGGGGTTCTGGAAATATTGAGAACAAATCATATATTACCTGTATAAATGAGAATAATTTATATTAATAAATATTATAGTTCAGACTTATTTGTTTTATAGAGCTTCATGCAAAAATTTACTGTGCCATTGTCAGCTTTGCAATGCACAGTTATTTTAAGTATTTTGGCAGGATTAGTATAATGTTTCTGACAGATATACTCAGTCGACATCGAAGGTACTGCTAACTGCTGCTGCTACTTTTCCTTACAATAATCCCATTAATTCATTGGACATAACAGTTTAATTAAAAAAATTATGACAATTTCAGTTCAGAACTAAACTCTAAGATCTTTCTCTTACAGCTAATTGCTTCTTTACAACTCCTCTACAAAACCCCCATTTCAAAAGATCTGAACTAATGCTTTAAAGCATTTATGAATATTTTTATCCAGTTACTCTTTTTCTCTGTAAAACAAACACCTCTAGCATCTATCTACCTGTCTAGTCTTGAACTATGTATTATATTAGGAAATGTCAGCTTAATGCTTGGCAGTCAAGCTAATGTGACAGTGCTCTCTGGCTTACATCTCCCTCTGTTGCTTCAGAAATCTGTACAGCTCACATCACACACACACACACTTACACACACACACTCACCCACAGTCTGGTACAGCTATCTTTATGGGGACCTTGCATTGACTTCCATTATTTTTTACAGCCTAATCCTGACCACCAACCCTAAGGCTAACCTCACAGGTACCTACCAGACCCTAAAACTAACCTAAACTCAATTCACACCTT
>JARVJO010000365.1:21869450-21883183 GCA_031762555.1 Cynodonichthys magdalenae
ATAGGTAACATTAGGTCCCCACAAGTAGGTGTGTATGCCAAAAACACTGTCCCACAACGTAGGGAATACCAGCCCCCTCTCTCTCTCTCTCTCTCTTACACACACACACACACACACACACACACACACACACACCAAAAAGCAAAAAGCCAATTCTTTACTATCCTTCTTCTGCATCTCTCCAAAGATCCTTTTTGTCATTTCTTAAACCAGTCAGTGTCTGCACACAATGCAGAGGTAAAGTCAGAGAGGCTTTTCCACATCTTTTTTTTCTTTCTGTGTGTCTCTCGCTCACTCTCTCTCTCTCTCTGTGTGTGTGTGAGATGCTTTCAGAGACAAAGACCCCTGCTGTAGGGAGTCCTGTGGGAAAGACGTGCGGCCGGAAGATGTGAGCGCGCTGGCGAGTGATAATGTCAGCTGGAGAGATACGCCGTGTCATTTTACACAACCACACATCAAAAAAGACAGTGGGGGGAGAAAGAGGAGACGACAGCGTGTCATTTGTTTGCTTTGATACAAGATCGCAAGAGAGGGAATGGATGGAAGTCTCTCTGCCGAATGTGTGTTTGTGTGTCGAACATGTGAGGAGATGAAAGGACAAGGGTTTGGAGCCATTTTCAAAATGTAACAAATTTACTCTGAAGGAGACACTAAAACAGTTACATCTTTGTTACAATTTGCTTTGGGGCCTTTTTGCTTGAAGTTCCAGACTTTTTTTCCAGGGACCTTCAATTTTCTCCTATAGTTTAAAATGTAACAGATTTGGTTAACTGATGATTGTAATGAGGTCAAATCCTAGTGTCAGCCCTCAGCTCTTCAATTGAAGTCGCAAGAAGAAGCGGTTGAAATATTCCCCTTCAAAATAAAACACCTCTACAACAATTTACTTGTGGAAGTTCATACATGGTGTGTATGCTATTTATCTAACTTGCAAAAAAAATCTTTACTTTATTGATACTCAGCCAACTTTTTACTTCCACTTTTCTCTACACTTTAATGAAGTTATCTGTACTTTATTTATATTTTTTATCAAATGTAAGCAGTAATTTATTTCTAATTCATATCTACCAGGAAGTATTAGGGCCACACATTGACGTTTTTTTTTATTTTAAGAAGAAAGTTGTAATTTTACAATAAAGTTGCAAATGTTATAATAAAAAAAGTCTTATTATTACATGACACGTCCATTTTCTGTTCCTGGGTCGTCTCACACCTGCAGTGGACACTGTGTATAAGTGTATTTTTCTGCGATTACTTTTGTGTCACTGTTAGAGTGATGGCTTCCCTCCACTTTATGACACGACTAAATACGTCAATGCAGCCATTAACTACAATACCAAATGTCTTAAGTTTATCATATATAAACAAGGAGTTAAATAACATCGATACTAAAGTATAACTTGACAAAGTGATCAACATTTATCATTTTAAAGCAGTCATAACACTAAGTTTTTTCATGTAGGGGTTTTTGTAATATTATGACTTCATTCTCATGATATTTCAACTTTATTCTTGCATTATTACCACTTTATTCAGGTAATATTTGGACTTTATTCTCATATGACTTTTTCTCATGATACGATATTACATGTAGTATTATTATCAAGTCACACTCCAGCAGGACAGAGCAGACGTACTGTTTGCAGTGTGAAGATGATCATTGCAGAGATTCATATGCAAGTAACGAAGTACAAATATTTAGTTACTTTATTTAAGTAGAAATTTTAGTTATTTATACTTTAGTGGAGTAATTACTTTCCAGCCTACTTTTTACTTCTACTTCTTACATTTTTTTGCACATATCTGTACTTTCTACTCTTTACATTTTAAAAATGCAAAAATGATTTCATTTCTATTTTACTTCAGCTTGTTTGTTCAGAAAAAAAAAATCTATCCAGATACATAGAGGCCTTGGCCTTAGAGTGAGTTTGATTGTGGTTGGATGAGAAGTACTGTATGTACCATTCTGACACCTTATTGGATTGAAAGAGGTCCATCACACCTATATGACATTAATCACTTCACACTCCAGCAGGACATATCCATGTGTTGCCTAGAATGAGGATGATCGTGGCAGAAATATAATATAGCTGAAACAATTAGTTTAGTCAGCCAAATTTTTTAACATTAACATTTTAATTTAACGTTATACTCATTATTGCTTTTGGAAAAAAAAATTGCTGGGAGGTGGTTGTGCACTTGAGACTCCTGTGGCGCAGCCTAAGTTTTTGTTAAAAACTTATGTTACTTTTATACTTAAAGTAGTTTTAAAAACAGTACTTTTACATTTTTACTTGAGTACAACACTTGAGTTGATAATTCTACTTCCAAAAAAGTGTTTTTAAGCCCTAGTATCTATACTTTTACTTAAGTAATGAATCTGAATACTTTTGACACCTCTGTTTATATGCAACCGATATAGGTAGCCCTGTGCATCCCACAGTTTTTAACGTTAAGTTATAATTAATTTAATAATATAGAAATTATTACTTTTAGAACCATATGTTTTGAGAAGTGGTGTTGTGTACTGATGCAGCCTGAGCTTTAATCCTTAATGCCTTTTATTCTCTTTACAACACTTTTACTTTTATACTTTAAGTAATTTTAAAACCAGTGCTTTTACACTTTTAATGTAAAAAGCTTGAGTTGATACTTCAACCTCTAGTCTTTTTAAACCCTAGAATCTATACTTTTACCTGAGTAATGAATGTGAATACTTTTGACACCTCTTGATATTTTATTGGAAAGTTAAAACACTATTTTTGCTGTATTTTACAAGTGTTGAGGCTAATGCCAAACATACCAAACACATCAAATGAGATATTTTAGTAATAATTCAATCTAAATGGAAAAAATATTTGCATTCATGAGGTTCTTTTTTATGTGCTCTTGTAAAAAGTCTTTGATCACATAGTCAGATAGCTTCACCTTTGGACCTGTCTGTATGAATGTGTTAAACATGAAGGTATGAAGAGGAAATGAGATTCATCCTAAACTGTGATGAACTGTACACAAACGTATCACCTGGTGATAATCGTATGGATTTCTAAATGAATTTTCTGCCAAAATATAAAAAATATGAAACAAAATTTGGGGGTTCTTTTAATTGTCTTCAAAACACACAGTTTATATTTTGCTAAAAACTCCATAAGCAAAGTTGAAAAACTGTTTTAATCAAACCAGTGTGAATTGGAAACAGACTCTAGGGCGCTTAAAAGTTCAAATGGCAACATGTTTGACTTTCCCAGAGAAAGTTCAAAGAAATGACAGTGAAAATCCTTCTTCATCTTTGAGTCAACAGCCACTTGGATGGTTAATCCTTGATCCATGAACACTTTTCTTGAAAGATATGGAAGGAATCTTTTTTACACTGACAATTAGTTGCATAAAGATAGTATTTTTTTAATAGTTCAACGTAAAATAATAAAAAAGGTTTTCATTAATACCTTCACCTTTTTGCTCCTTTTTACGAGTATTGTTAATCTGAGTGTTATTAGATTCACACACTTGCTGGTCGAAGACTTGACTGCTGGGTCCCAAACACTTTAAAAAGAAGGGAGTCCCTGAGGTCTCTCTCTCTCTCTCTCTCTCTCTCTCTCTCTCTCTCTCTCTCTCTCTTTGGCTGTCGCTGCAAATGTGTGTGTGTGTGGGGGGGGAGAAGTGTGTGAGTGTGTGTTAAAACAGCTTGTTAACACGTATACCACTGCCTTGGCTGGGACTCCCTAATTATTCCCTTCCAACAAAAGGCCACAAGGAGGAGAGAGTAGTGATAAACACATTTTCGTAGTCTTCCCCTTTCCTTCCATTTCAGCGTGTGTGCGCGTATGTGTGTGTGTGATGCGGAACAGCTGTGACAGTAAACATGTTTATGAGTGGCTAATAAAAAGCAGGTGGTGATTGGCTGGGATCCTAACAGTAATATGTGTTTTTATACATATTCAGACTCGATTGTCTGAACCTCATTTTGTAGAAACTTTGCTTGAGTTAGAGAGGTGTTTTTCACTCACAGTCTGCTGTTGTCTTTGGATAACCACAGTGGCAGCACTAGTGTTTGTTGTGTGGACACGTATTTGCTACATCATGGGGGCCATTTTCCAGAAAAACACAGCCTTATGGGGACCCAATGCTGACTAAAGCTTGGTCATGTGTACGGGTGCTGATTTTGGGTGGGGGGTTCGATTTAGGACTAAAGTGTAAATTGAGTTTAGGCTAGATTTAGGCTCAGGCATGTACTGGGGTGGTTAGGTTTAAAGCAAGAGGTCAGGATTAAGCCACAGGAAGGATGTATAAAATGAATAAATCAATGCAAAAACCCCATGAGGAGACAAAAACCAACATGTGTGTGTGTTTTTGCATGCTTCCTTCCCACTTTGTCTTCATTTGTAAACTCGCTCACTCACATATGTACCAAAGTGGGTGTGGGTACATCTGAGCATGCTTGTGACTGTTTGGATAATTTCTTCTGTGTGCAGCATTCCCCACACTGGGTATGTTTATTTGTATATCTGTGTGTGTGTGTGTGTGTGTGTGTGTTTGGTTTGACTCTTGAGGCACTGTGGGGATTTTTTTGTGGGCGTTGTTTGTAAACATCAACAGCTGTAAGTTTTATTTTATTGCTGCTTTATTTTACGACATTATTCCCAGATGGCTGCAAAAGCCTACAATCTTTTTTTTTCCTTCTTCTTCTTTGCTCCCACCACACATCCAGCGCTCAGCCAATTCAATGCTGCACATATGTTTCTGCCTCCAAAAGCAAACAAACAACTGACTCAGGCCCAAATTGAGGACAGGCCAGAATCTCCATTTTTTTTTTTTTTTTTTTTTTTGTAATTTCAGTCAAAAAATCCTCTGTCGAAGCAATCAGAGTGAGTTATTCAAGTTTGGTGGCAGGAGGAGTTTTTTTTCTCGTTTATATCGGCTCGGTGACACTGTGGGTGAGCACTCCCATATTTCTCTTTAATTAAGCCAGGAAAAACCTTGTAGTACAGCCAACCGGGCTCATGTAGCCACTTATGTTTTAATTTAATTACCTGTCCACTTTGATAATTATTCCCCCTGATTAACAGGGGAGGAAGGGTTCCTAAATGGGATGGAAGATGGGTTAGAGGGCCAAACCGTGTGTTCTCCTTCTTTCACCAGAAAAGGAACAAAAATAAGGACATAAAAAGAAATAGTTCAGTTTTTTTCTTGTAGTTTTGTGGAAAGGTTAGACATTATTAATATTTCACCTGTTGATCGCTCTTTGAATGACCTCAGTTTGGAAAAAATAAGAGGTTCATTCAGATTGATTGTTAATGGCTAGCTTGACCAAGGTCAGAAACAAAAATGCAAGGCTTGTATTAGAACAACTCTGATCTCAAAACTTTTGAAGTTGTTCATATAAACATCTTTTAGACCTTTAGCACCTCAGTCAATTTGCATTTTAAGGTAATCGACAAATATGTCCTTGTCATGATAGAGCAGGCCTTTACCACAAGAGCAGCAGAAGAACGGGACCAGAAACGTACATGAAACGTCATAACCAAGAGACTGGGCTAGTGACAAGGAACATCTTTGCCAAGTATAAACTGGAGGTATGAGAGGATGCCTGATAAATACTTCCATGATATGTAGAAGATGTTTTGAGGTAATTTACAAATAAAAATCATCATAATTCCTCACAAAGTACGTCAAATGTAGCACACATAGCATCTAGCTAATCATAAAAACAATAGTGATAGTTGGATTGATAGTTATTTTTTTACTTGACAATGTATCAGATATTGGAAGAGATACTCGTGTTGTTGCATGAGTCGGGGGAAACTTTTTTTTTCTTGTTAACTGCGAAGTGCGAGGCAAGACTTGAACACAGACCAATCACACACGTTGGTCTGTAGGACAAAGTTCTGACTGGGGCTAAATGTACAAGATGGGTTATCAACAGGACAAAATAAATGGAAATTACACAATATTTGTAACACATGCAAGCAAGACTTGAAGTCTGAAGAATGAAGTCTCAACATTCTCCATACATTATTGCAGTCGCATGATGAAAATGAAACTTCTTCCAACTTTCCAGGGGACCTTTTCATCACCCTCCACATATGAGCTTATTGTGGGATCGGTCAGAAGTTCGTGGGCAGTTTTGTTTATACTGAAAGTGCTTGGATGCTGCATTTTGCTTCAACTACTCAGTTCCAGAATTTGACTCTTATACCCAGAAGCAGACATTTATTAAGATAATCAAATGGCCAAAACCTCATGGATGGAGAAAATACAGAAGTTATGGACAAAGTTGTCTGTCTGCCAAAAACTGTGGTGCTTTAACTGGGACAGATTTGTCCCAAAATCATGGTAGATATATATTTTTTGTTGTTGGCGGAGGTGTTTTTGGAGTGAAGATGTCAGCAGGAAGATACTCTGTGTAGTGACAGGTGCAGAGAGCTTTCCCTGGAACTGCAATGTGTCAGGAGCTATGAAAGGTGTGTGTGTGAAAACAAGTGTTCAACAGCCACATGACTTCGACTGTTCGACTTCAGATAGTGGGTTACTCTACCGTTGGACTTCCATATCTAGACTGACAAACAGGTGATGGCTAACTAACCTGACACCGTGGTGCTCAACAAGCAAGAGAAAAAATAGTGATCATAAGCGACTGCAACATTAGGAGGAGCATGAGCAGCTCAAGAAACACCAAGAACTTAAAGACGATAGAGAAGTTGTGGCAAGTCGAGTCATCAATCAAAGTGCCATCTACAACAGGTAAGATACTTATAATCTTTCAACAGAACCCAACTTCAAAAAGTCTCAGCCTTTCCTTTAAATTTGGCCAGCTCAGGTTTTAACTTTGGCCAGTTTAGCTTGGAGCTCGTTCAGACAGCAGAGAACACACAATAATTGTGGCTTTGTCTTGTTAATATGTGCTGAAACAAATAACAAGTAGAACTTGATGCTGTAAGCATGCAGAGGTGATTTATGCTGTCAGTCAAAATGCCAACGGTTACAAAACAACAAGCATGTGACTGATTCAGTTTTCTCCCTCTTGTTTTGTTTCCCAGCCACAGAATTTTGTTTGTTACCTCAGAAACATTAACTTTGTTTTTGTCACACTGTCTGATCAAACATAACAATTAGCTGCATGGACCACTCTTCACGTTTTAGTTTCCCACATTAGCCCCCATCAAATCTCCAGTAGTCACATGAGTCCCCCCTGGTGAAATCTGCCTCAGACAGAAAGAAAGTCAGTGAAGGAGCTCGTGCACATGTACACACATTTTTTTTTTCCCGAGGTATTGATCGTACTAATGAATGTGTTGTGATTTACTGCAGCCGCGGCTCAGTGTTGGGTGGTGTTGTGATGGACTGCCATCATTTTTCCAAAGATAAAAGCTTTCATAGAAGAAAAGCAGAAGGGCAGATTCTCATTTAATGGCCAAAGCAAAATATCTATTCCTGGATCTCCTTTTGAGTTATGGCACTTTTTCTTTCCCTTCTTCTTCTTCTTCCCCCTTGTGACAAAGTATGACGTAATTCCCAAATTCCATCAGTAATCTCAACACTGATTATGCTGTCAATTAGTAAATGAATGTGGTGGCAAAAAAAAGTCAATGATAATTTAGAAAAGAGTTGTCAAGCTTCCAAAATACATAAAGGACATGGTGAGGTAGGCAGAGTGTAAAAATTATTTAATCACAATATAAATGTCTAAATTTAAGGGCAAAGTGAATCCACAATCACAATATAAATGTCTAAATTTAAGGGCAAAGTGAATCCACACTTATCTTTTATTTGTATTTAGGCTGACATAATCCTTTCTTTGTATTTAAAAATAAAAACCTTTTTACACTAAATTCTCTTTAAAATGTTTAGAAATAGTTTAAAATTATTTAAATTTAAAGGGTGAAATTATAATCTGGTTTTCTGAACTTATTTTATTTACTTTTTTAAAGGAGGAAAAGTGGATAAACGTGCTGCAGAGAAGAATTGTGTTTGGGTGACTGGGCTTTTGTTTGTGGCGGTTTCTGGGCTCAAACTTTGTGCAGGCTTTAACATCTGTTCCTCTCTGCCTCCACAATAGCACAACTCACCAAGGATGCAAAGCGAGGTCAAGAGATCAGTGCCTTCCCCTCTCTCTCTCAAACACACACAGAAGGAGAGGAAGAGAGAGAGAGAGAGAGAGAGAGAGAGAGAGAGAGAGAGAGAGACCACTGGCTGCTGCCGTACGCCTCAACTTGGCGAAGGATGAAAAACGCGCACCTGCTTTAGAGGCATTACGGTAGCGCAGCAAACTGCTACACACGCACTCTTGCCACGCTTGCGAACACACACTCATACACACACACACAGAGAGCACCAAAGTGATTCAACCCTGATTTCCAGCGATCGAGCAAGCAAGCAACAGACAGGATGCCAAAAAGTGCAGACCGGTGGAGAGCTTTTACGCGCTGAAAAGAAGAAAATCCTCCCGATTAAAACAAAACAAAACAAAAGAGATCGCCGGTTTTGGAAGAGAAACAAACAACCAACAACAACTCAAAACAAGACGCTGTTCCTCCGCGACAACTTGAACACACAGTGCCAGCCCAGAGTTTGAGCGGCAGCATTGTTCTGACTTCACTCCAGAGAGGGGCCACTCCGAGGAGAGAGGACGCACACAAAAGGGAGGAAAAAGGAGAAAGAAAGAAAAAAACCAAACAAAAAGGAAAAAGAGAGAGGACTTAACGAGCCACGCGTTTTGCCGTTGAAAGTAATGCGCTCTCAGATCTTTTAGATTTCTCCTGTCTCCCTTTCTGTTTTTCTTTTCTGTTCTCTTCCTATCTTTTTTTTTTTTTAGTTTTCGTCCCGTCGGTTTGTGTCCCCCCCCCCTCCACTCCCCTCGCTCCCTGCCCTTTTTTTTTTCTTTTTTTCCTTTTTTTTTTTTTTTTTTGTCGCCGTGTGAGAGAGAGTGGACGCACCGGGGTGTGAGGAGCAGACGCGGGGCTGTCCACATGGTCCAACCGCTGGCGTGAAACTTCTTCAGAAACCAAGAGAACAGGTTGATGCTTTATCTGCACTTTACTTTTTCTTTCTTCTTTAACATCTTTTTTCTTCTTCTTCTTTCTCGTCTTTCTCTTTGAAAACCTCTCTGCTGCGCACACACGTCCTGCTCCACGAGACAAAAACAAAAAACAAACAAAAAACAGCCGAACTTTTAACTTCATTTTTATTCATTATTAATATTGTTATTATAGTTTTTTTCTTACACACTGTTTGTGAAAGTCCCGCAGCTCTACTACTGAGCACTTTTTAAAAAAGTCCTCTTTTACTTTCTCCCTCCGTCACGACTTTTCTTTTTCCCAACATGAAACTTTTCAAAGCCTTCATGAAACACTTTTTAAAAAATCTTAAAGGAAAACAATTGTCTTGTTTAGATTTGCTCACAACTTTAAGGTTAAAAATCTTATTATTCTTACTTTTTACTATTTGTATTTTTTTTAGTTGGTCATACACCTAAATTGTCTTTAAAAATATGCTCTTGTGGACTCTTTCTGAGAACACAAACGTTTTGGTTCTTTTTTTCTGTTGCTGTTAACCCGTCAGGACAGGAGCTAAAACTTCCTCCTTAATATTAACTATATTAACCATAATAATAATAATATGTTGGGGAGGTAATAACAGACAGCAGCGGGGATTATCTTCTGATCATTTCACATCCATCCGTCCGAAATTTGTGACTTTAACGCAGCCTCTCTTTTATTTTATTTCTAATAATTAAACAATAACCTTTAAAATCCGTTTTTTTGTTTAAAAAAGGGGGGATTATCCCCCCTCTCCCCCAGTGAAGATAAAAGAGCTCTTGTCTTTAAAAAGAAAGAGAGGCAGATTTTTTGAGCTGACTTGGTCAATAGGTTTTTGGGGAACAATACTTTCTTTTGAAAAAAAGATTTTGACTTTTGGAACTGGAGCCGCCGCTGGGAGAGGAGAGCTCACTCAGGTTGGATGCTTCTGGCTTCACATTTTACTAGACTTGAAATAAAATAAAACAAGCAGGTATTTAAAGTTGATTGTTTGAAAGAGGTTGGACATTTAAAACTGATAAAAAAAAGGAGAGGATGATGCGTAAAATAGTGTAAGTTAAAATGATCTAAGGAGGAAAAGTAAAAGTTGCGTTTCTTGGATAAAAAGCACAGTTTATGCCTGAAATTATCCGGTCTTTTAGTTGTTTTTTTTAATGTTAAAAAAGAGATTAAATCAGTCAGAATCTCCATGCTCAGTTTTCTTCTTCGTCTTGGTCTCAGAACCTCAGGCCTGCAGCAGTGAGGATTTATATTTTCTGCATGGCCTAAAAAATGTTTTCAAACAGAAATGCATACTGGTGGAAAATAATGATTTTCAGGCGTCATGATACAAAGTGATGCCAACTTTGACTTTAAGCTTAAAAACTAAAATGATCAAACAGATGATTCCTGCTTGACTGAAAGCTGCACATCCAATAAATAGATGAAAAAAAAAGAAAGAAACTAAAATGACAATTAATTGCTGTTAGTTGTCTGTCACGCGGCTGCGCCACCCTGACACGGCTATTATTGCCCGGTGATTGATGGGCGCGAGGGCATTTGGCATAATTAATTTTATTTACTGTCCCCCCCTCCTCCCACCTTCTCTTTCCCCTTCACCCCCCCTCCCCCTCCCCACCTTTCTCTGCTGTTGTCCCCCCCCCTCCCCCCCTCTGTGGCGGCATTTTTTTTTCACTAAGACACACTTTTAATTGCGCTTTAATAGAAGATCCGGCGGGAATGAAAAAAGCTCTTAATCACGTTTTATGACCTTCGCCACATTTCTGGTGTCTGCAGCGCGGGTGGTGGTGGTGGGGGGAGGCAGGTAGCCCCAGGTGCACGCGCTGCATTGCATACCGGTGGGTGGGGGGTGAGAAAACAATTAAAAGAGTTTATTTTCCACCTCAATTCCTTAAACAGCAACATGTTGGCTTCCTTCATAAAAAAAAAAAGAAAAAGAAAAAGAAAAGAAGTCTTCACATTTGAAATTTTTTTTTTTAGTTTTGGCCTTCACTCTTTTTTTATTTCCTACTTTTATTCTAATATCCAGACCTAGAACTGATTATTTTTATTTTTCTTCTCCTCTCTCTCTTTTTTAAATTAGTTAAATTCAAATTTTTTTTATGAATACAAGAAATGGTGAAAATGTTTGATGTTATTATCTACATATTTTCCAAAAACTGTTTAAATCTAATAATTAATTTGACCGCAGCACTCGGATGAATACTTACCAAAAGGCAAAATTAAAAAAAGGTTTCTCCTCCCAAAAAAAAAAAAATATTTAAATAAAAAAAAAATTGTAGCATAAAGAAGCTCTTTGTAAAGATAATTTATGTTTAATTTGTAAACTGATGTCTGATCTTTCAAAGCTCAGACTTGAAGATTAGACACATTTTTTTGGGAGGGGAACTTATTAAACACATTGAAAGCTTTTTTATAGATTTATATTTGCAGTAACTTGATTGATAATCTCCTGCAGACCTCAAACAGGGGCTTGCAGAGTCACTGTGTTAAAGACTGAAAATGATTGTAAAGTTGTCACGGCGATCACATCGGTGACGACCGCTTTTTATGGAAACATAATGAGACACAATGAAAGAAAAAAAGCATTTGAGAGACAGGAGTAGTGATTTGGAGGGGAAAACGAGTGTAAACGTGCAGGAAGCCAGAGGTGTCAGAGACAGATTGACTCTTCTCTGTCGGCTATTGTGTTCCTGAGTCTGGATTTGTCTGAGCATTTTTTCATCTGACTCACTTTAACACTTTTTTTTCCCCATCTTGACTGTTTATTTTTCCCTTCTCTCCTCAGCTGCTGTGTGTTTTTCCATGTCCTGTTTTTGCTTCATTGTTTGGAGGAGTTGTGCAGATTTGTATCAGTTTCAGACTGAGACAATTGTTTCTGTTACATGACTTAAATGATGGAATTCTGTGTTTTGTTATACACAGACAGACACACACACATACATACATACATGTACATATATATGTTTTGCCTGGCTCTTAGTGTGTGTGAGTGTGTGTTCAGGGGTGTGTGAAACCGTCTAAGAGACTGGCAATAATGGCTGTGAATCTGGTGCGCTTTAAAACCCCCTCAATGGGATTAAAAGCCACCGACATGATTGTATTATTCCATAAACTCACTCACAGAGTCCTCACCTCCTGCATGAGTGCATGTGAAGGCACATGTGGAAGTGTGTGTGTGTGTTTGAGAGTGCTTTTTTCTTCAATTCACCTGTCCTGCTTGAGTGAAAATGGACAATATTTGATTTTTTCATTTTTTTTTTTAATGTTCCGTGCGTCGGTAGCTCCGATGGCTCGCCTTGTCTGTCTCTAACATCTCTGACGCTCTCTTCATTAAAAATCCCGCCTGCTATTCCAAAAAACCCACAAGTCTGAGTGGGCTTCTGGCTCCAAAGTGATGTTGAAGAGCTGCCGTATACGACACGGTTATATACATGTAGGGGTTTGACCTGCATTAGATGCTCACACGTTCACTCCTATTGCAGCACTTCCACGTTTTAACAGCTGAGATGCTTAAAATTTTCAAAACCTTTTCGATGGGTTTTGATTTTAAAACAATCCCTGCGCATGATAATCTTGATTTTTACATGACCATTAAGCTGAACATCTGTGAAAGAACTATAATGGATTCATGATTTTCGTCTCTTTCATTGTCTTGTGTCACACACGATAAGGCAAACTTTAATTTGTTAGATGCAACAAATTCATTCTAAAGTTAACATAAGAAGACGTGAAATGTCATTTAAAAAATGGAATTGTTTCTGCTTCGAAAATTGTTGCTGTAATATAATTGAAAAATGAAGGAGTGTTATTGTACACGGACAGCTGGCGAACAGGGGAAACTTGTGCTTGTGTATCGAAGTGATTGACTGCGCAGTGAAACAGCCGCCACATTGCTTCAGACTGAGGCCTGATTATACATGTGGTTCTAATTGAACTTGTTATTGAGGAGAAGCCGAGGGCCGAATCCTAGTGTGAAAATGTGCGCATCTGTCTGTGTGCGCTTTTAATAAATCCCACACGTTTTTCAAAGATTAGATAAGTTTGTTTTTTTTTGCCTGGAGTCAAAAAACAATACTTTACAGTAAAAGTTGCAATTGAGGGAGGAAAAAACATGAAAAGCTTCTTTGGCAGCTTTTGAAACATTGACCATTTCAACACATTTTCATTACTTTGGAGAGAAATGGCTGATCTCTAAATTGTACATCTTTCTCTGATTGATAAAGTTGGGATTTTGTCTGACACTCTTTTAGCCGAAGCAAATTAGAGATGAGCAATATCTTTTTTTTCTTTTCTTTTCTTTTCTTTTCTTTTCTTTTCTTTTCTTTTCTTTTCTTTTCTTTTCTCTGTTTATATTACTGTGTGTTGTGGGCAAAGGCGTTTCACCGGCTCTATCAGTGCCGCGGCCCATTAACAGCTGATGGATGTGGGAAGAAGTGACCTAACAGCTCAGAACGGAAGAGGCTGTTTCCTATGGGTGGAGGTGGGAGAGGTGGGGTGGCAGACAGGCAGAGATAGAAAAATATATGAGGGGAAAACCTGTACGATGTGAGGGGAAACAACTGTGTGAGAGTTCGAGCCGAGGAAACGTTAGATCAGCCTCTCCAGAGTGAGCTTGGCACCTGAGCTTGGAGCTATGGAGCCCCGAAGGCTGAGAGCCGTTTGATTTCCGACAGTGGCACAGATCGCCACTCAACA
>JARVJO010000365.1:21887343-21979737 GCA_031762555.1 Cynodonichthys magdalenae
GGTTATTCGCATCAAGCTAGTTGATGGAAACACGTCTTGAGTCGCATTTATTATTCATTTCCTTTTTGCAAAATTTTAAAAATTCGCTCAAAATTTGAATTAAATGGATGGAAACACGGCTACTGTTGTCTATTGGAACGGGGGCACGGACCCTGATGCTGATCTAAGAAACACAACTCCAGGGTCGAGCTCTCTTCTGATCCTTCTTCTTTGGTTGGGGTCTTTATCCCCCACACACTCCATTCTCGTCTGTGCTGCTCTGTTTGTCTGTCTTCTGTTTTTGACGGATCAGTTTCGTGGTTCTTCTTCACTTCCTATTGACACACAGTCCTGACTGGTCCTGTTTGTGGGTAATACAGATAAGGGTTGGGGTAGGGGTGGTGGTACTGTATTGTAACTTGTTTGACCTCTGATGTCGAGGTCAAGTTCATCCTATGGGGGTGTTGTCATTTTCCCCCATTTCACCCCAAAACCCATGACGGTACCCTATAGGCAGGATGGGAGGGTGTGGGGTCTTGACTGAGGCGGCTCTCTTCGTTCCAATTTTGAAAATTTCCTCCCTTTCTCCTCTTTCCCTTTGCTCTCCGTCGTCCCCTCTCTTCCCACAGGGTTAATTGAAGGGGAAATTGATAGTTCTGTGCGGTAATTGTGGCTTTGAGAATTCTCCGTCTCCCATCGAGAGACAAGGGCAACTGTAGCAAAGACGGACTAAAATGTGTTGTAAAAGAGAGAAAAAAAAATGGACTGGAAGGCAGATGGAAGAAAATGCAGGAAAAGACTCTGCAACTCGACCCAGTTGGGGGGTGAGGGGTGTGGGGTTGATTGGTTGATGAGGGAGTGGGCTGCTTGGCTGATGAACTGAGATTTCACCTAACTTTACCAACCAGCCTCTTGTAATCATTCAATTCATTATCCAATCAGAGAGACTCGCCACACTGCTCTTATTCCTCACTGATTCTCCTTTTGACCCCCCCCCCCCCCATTCCCCCTCAATTCTCCCAATCCTCCCATCCCTCCCCCGAGGAGTCCGGGATGGACAGATGAGTGGAGTACGCTGTGTCTGTTCGGTTCTGCTCTGCTGCTTGCTGGAAAAAGAAAGAAAGACAAACTTATATTCCACTGATGCCAATGGCTGCCTCGGTCTCTTCTTCAGGAAAGGGGAGGGGTTTTCTCTCCCAGGGGCACAGCTACGTAATTAGTCTTATTCCAGAAATAGAAAACTGCTTTTCTGAGGGGGAACGTCGAGCGCTGATATATCTTTTTTTTTAAGGCTGAAAACTTGCACTGATACCGAATTAGGTGAAATTTACTACACATCGGGAGATCTTATGAAATTTTGATGTTTGGCTCTCAGAAAACGTCTGAATCATCAATTAAATGAGACAGAGAGATGATGGTTCTTGAGACTTTCAGTTTCTGTAGTAACAGCAGGTCTTGTTTTAGCTTCTGGCTAGTTGTTTAGTCTCAGCTCAGGCCATCCCAAGGCTGTCACCCAGGCAACGTTGTATGTGTGTGTGTGTGTGTGAATGTGTGCGTGTGTTATCTTTCTATTTATGTTTCATCACTGAATACTAAAATTTGTCGGTGTATTCCTTTCTCTTTTTGACTTTATCTTCGCCATTGATTCAGCTTTTCTCTGCCCTATTTTTCCCACCTCTCTCTCTCGTGTGTCCCCCCCCTACACTCCTCCACCTCCCCTCAGCACCCTCTTCTTTTCTCTTCCCCCTTTACCTCCCCTCCCCTCTCCTTTCGCTTTCTCTGTACGTTAATGAGAATGTGTTAACGAGAGAGAAAGATCTATTGGGTATAGCACAATTTATCAGAAAGGCAGAGGTTTGGAGGAAAAAGAAAAGAAAAAAAAAAGGCGGCAGGCCCTTCAAAGAAGTCCTATTCTTGTGGTTGTGAATGTTTGATGAGACAGTGAAAAGTTCCCCCCTCTAACGTCATGGTGTCTGAACAGAAAAGAACAGAACCGTTCTAATCACGGCTCGCAACGAAAAAAAGAAAAGAAAAAAAAAAAAGACTTCCAACCCGATTTAATTAACTGATAAGAAACAGCTTCAAATTAATTTTTCAAGGATGTTAGATTTTGATTAAGAAACTCCTAAAAGAAATAGACGAATAATCAATTTTTTTAATCGACTTACCCAAATGGTAACTAGTTAATATGATAATTCCAGCAATTAGGGCAAATATTGTCAAGCAGCAGTTTCTATGCATCACGTTAAAAGAATTATAATATCTTTACATCTAATTATCATGATGATTTATTATTTTATTTAATTTTTTTGTATGGCTACCTCTCAATTTTACCAATCCCTTTTTTCATCTGCCATTACACGGATAATGAAATGAGAGCTGGAAAATGTAATAAGCTGAAAGTTGAACAAGGATCCACCTTAATGTGGATTTTCACACACCCTGATTGGACGGATGTTTAAGAAATGGAAAGAAAAGTTGTTCAGAATCCCCCTTTTTTAATATATTTTATTAGTTTTACACACATAGATAAAATCTTTGTATGAATGATTTGATTATTCAGTCACCAGATCAAAGGACCAAATATGTCCTGATTATTATTTTTTTTGTATTTCCCTGTTTATAGTTTAACTAAAATTATTGTTTCACATCTGAAAAGTTTGAACTCAAATAAGCAAAACAAAATGCTAAATATCAAGTGTGTTTGCAAGTGACTGTGTTTGAGCATGTGTGAATTTGTGTGTGTCTTTCCTAATTGGACAGGGTTTGTAAGTGAGAGGGGGCCACAAAGACAGAGCTAACTGGGGGTCCAGAGCTTTTGGACAACATCAGAGAGATAAGGTTCTTTACTACAAAGAAGGCTTACAGCCTGGACAAACCATGCTACCAGAACACACCTACACTTACACACACACACCCCATCCAGTGGCTCTTCAGCTTCTCATGAGATGAATATCCATCCCCTCTCACACTCCTCTTCTCGGCTGTATCCCTCGCTCCCTGCGTGCTGAACATCAGTAGAGTTGCACGTTCAGAGGGAAATATTGACAAAGCATTTGGAGAGATGGAACAGCTCCTTTAATTATATGCCGCTCCTATGATGCAGAGTTTCTTTCCGGCTGCTCACTCACACACACACACAGATACACACACACACAGATACACACCAGCTGATCAGCTGAATAGGTATTCCTGGCACAAACGCCGTGCATTGAGCGCACATATTCAATTAGCAAAACTCATTAGCAAAACTTGGCATTTGTTGTTGTTTTTCCCCCCTCCTCCTCCTTGCTCAGAATTAATGGTTTTGATATGCTAATTAGCGGGTAATTTAATTTCAAAAGGCCTCAATTAACAGCAGCGTTGTGGACACGAGGAAGTTAAGCAGCATAATCTAATTTGCATTAGTAACGAGCAGAGAGTAATTAGTCTCTAATTAGCCACTTCAGACAGCACTTGTGTTTACTTTCCTAATGAAGTGGAGGGGCTCGCTTTTTATACGGGGGGAAAGCTTGCGTGGGTATGTGCAAAGTGTGTTTATGAGAGGGCATGGGTGTGTGTGTTCTGCATGGCTGGTACAAAGTGAGGTGGGGGTGGGGGGTGGCTGGCACCAGCACTAAAGTGGCATATGGCTTACAGTTTAGTTCAAGTTACACACGTTCACACAAAGTAACACTTTCAGACACATGAACACACACAGAGGTCAACCCCCGCTGTCTCGTGTGATTGGACGCACACACACACAGTCTCTCACACACACATACACAGTAGTTTACAATCTATTGAAACATCTCCGTGAGCTCGCTTACACACTCCACAAGGGATTGATTGTGTGTGTTTGAGGTGTTTTATCTTGATAGTGTTTCCCCCTGGTAGCAGTTTTGTGTGTGTTTTTGTGTTGCAATAGCTTGCAATGTTTTATTTTGTTTTTGAATTTGTATGTTCATCCACTAGCTGTAGTTTATCCAAAGGATTATCTAAAAGTATTAGCTATCTATTGTTGTTGGCGATGTAATGCAGGTATTTTATTTTATTTTCTGGCTTGTGTTTATAATGTAGCCAAACGAAAAGGAGATGGAAGGATGAGATACAGGCTGACATACGTCACCATTTTTCACCTTCGTTTTCATCTTTTAAAGAAGCCAATCTAGTAAAAAAAAAAAATTTGGAAAGAGCAGTCGTAACTTTTCCCCTCATGGCAGCTTCTGAAACATGTTTAAAAATTAAGGCTTTCTTCTGAGTATTTATTTATTTTTTTAAAAGGAGACGGGGTGGAAGGGTTTAAGAGGAGGAGGAACATGCAGCTGCCCTATTAGCCCAAATCTGTTGTTCGGAGGAGGTGGAGGAGGGAGGAGCAAAACCACCAAATTTCCACAAAGGAGTGCAGACACTTTATTTTTTACCCCCACTTTGTGTGCACATAAGGCGATGTTCTCAGATTATGCCTCAAATTACAGCACGTTTAACCTCTAACACCTCTTCAGGTGTAGTCATGTCTTGTTTTTTACCCATAATGCAGTGCGCAGAGGACAGACGAGACCGTAGGGACCCCATTAACTGACAGCTTCTCTGATGGAAGGTGTTTTCTGAAGAGTGTCCCCCCACCCCTTGCCCTTCCCTGGGTATATAATAAGAAAGGTCACCAAGCGAGGTGACTTCCTGGAGCAAAGAGTGGGGTCAGAGTGCAAGGCTGGCAGAGGTGGACATGACTGGGAATGCACACTCAACCAAACGCACGTTGTGGGCACACATCAACTCACTGAGGAGAACTTGTGCGATTCACACGTGTCAAACCCAAACGCTTAGAAGAATTCAATAAATCTAAAAAAAAATAATAATGAAGACGGTGCAGTGATTATGAGCCTATTTCCGAGGCCGACCTCTCCTCACACTCGCGCTCCGATAGATTCCTGCGCGCAAACATCCACGGATTTGCACGTTTATGTACGGATTCATAAATAGGCAACTAATTTACAAATGAGTTGACCTGTGCATTGGCCTTTCTCTCAGATAGGCTCACACCCCCACCAGGATGCATAAATCACAATGAACATGCATATGCATGAGCATCTGAGGAGGTAGGATAAGTGTGTGTCTGCTTCGGTGTGTGTGTGTAAAAGTGTGTGAAAACCAGCCAGCAGCAGTGTTTGTATCGATCACCAAGGCTTAGTTAAGTGCCTTTTATTTCACTGAGTTAAAGTCAAGGACCATGGACAGGCCTCTCTCTGGTGTGTGTGTGTTTTGCTTCTGAATGGAGCGAAAGCAAGAAAAAAGAGAAGAAAGAACTCCTTAACTGTTCTTTTTCCCCATTTTTTTAGTGGCATCCAGGGATAACACATCACATTAGTGGAACAGAGATGACGCCTCTCATCATGCCTCTCTCTCTCTCTCCTTCTCTCATATAGAAGTGGGTTTTGGTTTTGGACTTTTGCCTGATGCATGTATGTGTGTGTGTGTATGTCTGCGTGTGTGTGCATGATGTGAGCCGCTTTAACCTCCTCTTGTTTTATGGACTCATACACGGCTCTGGATCTCACTGCTGCTAAATTAATTTACACACGACTCACATGTGCTTGCCAAATCTTCCTCTCCTCCTTCCTCCTCCCTTCCTCTCGCCTCCTCTCTGAAGACAGAGCAGAAATTGCCTTGTGAGGTAAATAAATTACTTCCATCGATTGCCGTAGTTGTAGAGTGACTTTATCGCCGTTTGACTTGTCCTGATACAGATCAGCGAGTGACAGCGCTGTTTTTACAATGTGCCGCTATTTTAGGTGTGTTAAGGCTTTTGTGAGTCAGAGGGTGCGCTTGCTGCAAAAATCAAATCAAATCAGAGTTTAATCTAACTGATGGTATCTCTGCATAATAAAAGTTTCTGGTAAGGTGCTGTACTGGACACTGGCTGTGTCAGAGTTCCTGTGCGTTTAATTGAAACTGGCCGCGGCATGCATATTGAAAAGCAGATAAAATTAGTCTTGAATTTCTCCAGAATTATTAGAGCAGCCCACCCAGTATCCACGTAGGTTGTTGTGCTGGTCAGTGATAGCGAAAGGGAGCCGCACACTGATGTTATCTTAAAATAACTAACGCTGGTACCTGCCTCAGATAAGTTTTATCTGAATAACTGTTTCATTTTACATCATTTTAAAAGGTTAAAAGTTCACCAACAGACCTTCTGTCTCTCTCTCTCTCTCTCTCTCTCTCTCTCTCTCTCTTTCTCTCGCTCTGTGTGTGTGTGTGTGTGTGTAGGCCATATGTTTCAATAGTTACCACACCGATGTAGTTGCAAAGGCAAATGAGCCATCATTTAGAAGACAAATATTTTAAAAAGAGTAAAAAAGAGCCCTCGTTTGTTTTAAACAGTGGAAAACTCAACCTGGAAAAAAAAAACAGATAAACGAGAGCAAAATTATAAAATATATATATTTACCTTTCTGGTTATAACCCTTTTTATGACATTTCCTCTTTCTTTTAATTCAGCCCTTTTTGCTCAAAAGCAATGCCACTTTCTTGACTTCTCGTTTTCTCACTAAGTTCTTTTTTTATTCTTCCCATTATCATAAATAAATTCTATTTAATTTTCCCTCTGCATTTTTGCTCCCATTCATTTGTCTGAAAGAAAAAGATGACAAGATGGAAAATTATAATATACAAACCACAAAGCTCCAATACAAGCAGATGTTTTTTTTTCTTTTATACTTTCAAATATTAAGCCTCATGTTTTAATCTGATTAGTCTGTCATCTACATTGTGAGGTAAATAGCTGCTGATTTGATAATTAAATAGCCAGTGTGATGGAGTCAGAGTTGCAGATGAGGGACAAACTGCAGAAAGCAAAAGGAATGAAGCTAAGTTTTTAAAAGGAAAAAAAAAAGAGATTTTCAGAACTGCAAAAATTAAAGTTAATCACATTTAAATTCATGTAAAAACACATTCTTAAAATAGTTTTTTTTTGGAAAGAATAGGTTATATTTATTTATTTTTTTCAGCTTTTGCATAACTTGTGCTGCACTGCTAATGAACAAAAAAGGCCTTTTGACTCTACTCTATCTACATTATAGCCTGGGGAGGGCAGGTGAAATGCTAATTCTGTGGTAAGTTAGGGGATAAAAAAAAACAAAAACTACAGAAAAAGTCATTTTAATTAAAAAAATGTTTAAGATGAAATAACAGTTGCATGTGGAAGTTGTTCTAATTGGAGTGAATTGCTGACTAGATAAACAGACTTCTGATGCCGAAGCAGGAGTGTGCACTGGTGGGGGTCTTTTCATATCTGCATTCTGTTTAAAAATTTAACTTCTAAGCAGCTTCAAACAGAGAAAAGGGGGGGAGAAATTAGTATACAGTGAGAGAAGACTAATCACAGATCCGTGGGTTTTGTTGTAATTTCTCAGTTGTACTTCAACTGTGACAAAAACATTTAACATCTTTACCTCTTCAGCCACTCCGAAACGCTTGGCACACGCACACACAGAAAACCGTACGGTATTTTAATACCGCCGCTTCTGTATTCTAATCCTGACACTTCTTGAAATATAATTCTTTCCTCTACTTTAAATTGCGGATGTGAAATTGCATTAAAAGCAGGAGTGTGTGGGCATAAAAGCAGGGATGTTAAATGGACATATGAATGCAGGGGTGAATCCTAACCTATTAAGTACTTTCCTTATTATTTCTGAAAGTGAAGTGTGGTAATTAGTTTGGTAGAAATCCTATAGCAGGGTGGAGGTATGGGTCTCAATAGTTGAGCCAAATTAATTTCTTCTGTCACCTTGAGCATACGTTCCTCTTAATAGGTTTAATTTATTTCACGGTGATTATCTTTTTTTTTTTTCTTTTAACCACTTGACTGTGATGTGCATATTCAAAGCAAAATCCACTTCAGCTCTTGGTGCACATGAATGGTATATTCATATCTAAATATGATATATCTGCACAGCGTCATTACAGCTTGGCGGCGGGGTCTCTGTGATCTAAGCGATGGCGCTGTGCCTTTTCTTTTTCTCAGGGGTCCGTGCTGCTGCGGCCCAGTTGTCATGTGATCCGTGTGTGTCTGGCTAAGAGCTCTGTTTTTCTCAGCAGTCACTCCAAGTCTTTTGAGTCCTAAAAGTTAACAGTCATTCTTGATGTTAAATCCATCAAAAAAGAAAAAAAAGAAAAACTGGCCACGAGGTCGCTTTAATAATCTCCCCTGTGTGTATATGTGTGTGTGTTTGCGTGTGTGTTGGGGTTATAGTGGGCCATGGGAAAGTGGCATACCTATGTGGATTAAAACGGTCCCATGGACACTTTTCATGGGACACATTTGAATTTCTTGTTAATTAGCCACATCATCTTTAAGTGAAATATCACACATCTAAAGCTTTTTTTTGTCCTGAAGCCACTGTGACTTGAGTATAATTTTAAGTTTTTACCTGCATGTGTGTGCCCCCAGCTCAATGTGCATTGTTCATTTTTGATCTAGCAAAGGTTCACTCCGGTTGCCCTGTCTGGTTTCAACTTGCACTGGTAAATTACACCCAATCACTAAAATTACATCCTATGGACGCTCCCACTTCTGTGTGTGTGTGGTGTGTGTGGTGTGTGTGTGTGCCTGTGTTTTTCGGTTGTTGACGTCATCTCCCAGAGCTGTTCCCGATGTCAGGTTTGATTAGACTGAATGAAATCCAACTATTTTTTGTGTTTTCGTCATTTAGGGGAAGTAAAATAGAAATGCAGCTGTTTTCAGTGTGTGTGTGTGTGTGTGTGTGTGTGTGTGTGTGTGTGTGTGTGTGTGTGTGTCGGAGGAAATTGCTTTGTGGTGTGCGGCGGCGAGTGCGTAAGACTGGTTGTCAGCTGGTGAGTACTAGAGATGCAAGTTGGAGTTTTCTTTTGAGCAAGTCCAGTAAGTAAGGAAAGCTTGAAGGGACAAAACTCAGATGGAGCGTCTGCAGCCAGATGTCAGTTATTGTTGGACTAAGAATATGGCAATAACTCCAGTTGGCCATCATTTAGAAGCATATGTGTGTGTATGTGGGTGATCAATCTAGCTTCGCTGTGATAGATTTTAAACAATCTTCATTTCAGGACTTGCTCTCTTTTTTATTACTCCTGGCACCTGCAGTGTTTTTCAGAGTTCTGTCTCTCTTCTTCAGGTTTTTCAGCATTTTGGAAATGTAAACAGTTTTAAAATACATCCAGATGTTACCAGCTGTGCTCCACCACCACAAACACAGGGGCAAGAAGTGTGTGTGTGTGTGCGCCTGAAAAGACTCCTTTCTCGACAATCCACTCTTAGACAGGGCCTTAATTGTGTCGTGTCTTCGCTGCCTTGTTTTACTTTAAGCAGCAATAGTGTGTGAGTTTGATGGTTTGTCGAAGCAGATTATTGTTTCAAGCTGTTTTATGTTTTCAAAGATCCAGAAAAGCTAAAAGAGGTGCGGTGTGACAAAGACAGCAGTTTCAGAAAGCCATTGTCCTTGTGTACATCGTAAAATTAACCTTTTAGTGTTCTCCTGTGGTACGCACGACATGCCCCAAACCCCAAATTCATAAAAACCAAGAAGAGCTTTTAGGTAGCAGAGAAAAATCTGACTCTAAGATAAATAGTCTTAATGTTTGCTTACAAAATGCCTTTTAGGACATGTAAAAACACACACCCAGACACACACAATTACCTGTTTGACACAATCCTAATTAGCGGATGCCCTCAAATTTTCTATAATGATAATTTACATGTTGCCATGCATAACAGGTAAACACGCTTAAATGTCAGCCTCGTGCTGTTTCAGATGTTTCATCGTACCGTATATTTTTTTGTGTTTATGCGTGAGAGTGTGTGCAAAGTGTGTGTGTTCATTTGCCATGGCCATGCTGAAACCTCGCTCCTCGGGGAGTAATTACAGAAGAGGTTTCCTGGACGTTTTCTCTCATTAGTGTGAATATGGAAGGGATGTCGTGGAAGCTTGGTCTGAACAGGCAGCGCACACACTGAAACACACGTGGACAGGTCGTGTGTGTTACGGGCAGATGTCCACACATGCGTTCGGCTGGAGCTGATGGTCCAACTTTGGTCCGGATGAACAAGGCGCGGGTCTTTTGCCGCAAGTCTATTTCAGCCTTCGCTCCACGCGTATTCACGTTGCATGTTCTCGCATGTGTTTGTGTGTGTTTTCTTCTGTTCCGCAGCATCTGGCCTGAACCTGTCCTTCAATTCAGGCCATTTTTGTTTAGGTTTCCCCTTGCAAACACACCATTAGGCTTGCCCTCTGTACTCAGGACTATTCTTGGCTTTGTCCTCAGTTTAGCTCAGGCCTGCTGCCTGGCTCACTGGAGGTCCCATCAGGCAAACCTCAGTCCCACCAAAATCCTGGAAGACTCGAACCACAGTGCACTGCCCAGCTACCGCAGTGAAATTGTAGCAGCTTCAACTGGGCTCGCCTCCACAGCACATCTTAAACGTCAGCTGGAGGGCTTCGTGGTGGGTTTCCTTCAGCCTGCCATGATGCAAGAAGTCTAACTTCTGCGAACAAACATGGACAGCGAGAATTAAACCCTGGTCTTTGTGACCTGTGCTCAACCAATAAGGATTTGGCAACAAGAAATGAAAACTAAAGGAAAGAAAAAGATTGAGTCAGCAGGCAGAAAGAGAGAGCAAGAGAGAAAGAAAGAGAAAGAAAGAAAACAACAAAGGAGGTTAAGACAAAAGCCGTATTGTATCATTGAAATGGCTTGTGATTTGAAAGCCTTAAAAGTCCTCCAGAGAACCAGGTCATAAAGCCTGTGGATGGGTTTGGCAGGCGAGCCAAGAGTCAGACAGGCCTGGCAGTTGAGCCCACAAAGCTTCCAGTAACAGGAGATGTAAAAATCAATTTACCGTGAAAAAAGTAAACAATCGGAAATGACAAATATGCAGGTTCTTTCCAGTGCTTTTTCCCCCTCCCATCCCATTCTATTAACAATGTTGTTACACAAGACAAATGCAGGAGAATGACTAGTTAAGAGTCGTGTAATGTAGGATCCCAGCAATGTGCATTAGGAGGGTGAGAGGGAGAGATTCCCCCCTTCTTTCTTTTTTAATAACATCGAACAGTGGAGCTTATTTTTGCAGTCAGTAGTTGAAAAACACAGAGCTGTACACAAGCACCAGTCAGCTGTTCTGATTAAAGAAAAGGTTGATACAACAAGGATGGAGACACAATTGAGAGAAGAGGAGGGTAACAAAAAAGGGAGAGAAATGGAAATGGGGTGGGGGGATCCTTGGGGGCCTGTTTGGTGGTTAGGGGCCCTCGGGGGCCTCAGCGGAGGCCTCCATTAGTGGAACGATCTGAGCCAGGGGGGAGCTGGTACAGTTGTGAGCCTACCACGCGGGGGCCGGTCTGTTTAGCAGTAGTTTGTCTCTATTTCCTCGTGACATTGATCCAGTGTTGAGCCACAGCCGTGGGGAAGCTCTTTGCTGCTGAATAGGGCCGAGCAGCGGCGTATCGATGAGGCAGAGTGGACCGGTGGAGAGTCCTGCACCCTGATGGTCATTTAGTTAAGACAGACAGATCTGGTTCGATACGTGCACCCCACAGCTGCCCTGTGGCACATTAAATCGGTCCGTGTGTCTGTGCACAACAGTGCCTCTTAGAATTTAATCCTCTTTGCTTTTTGCTGCTTGTTCTTCTTGGATGAACAGATTCGCTGCGACGGGCTGGGAAAGAAATGAAAAGAAAGAAAAAGAACTGGTGAGAAAACAAAAAAATGTTTCCCAGGCCCCAATAAGCCCCATGATATGTCCACCCCATTTACCTGTTAACACTCTGAATCTGCTTACAACAAATTATTAAGAGTGCTTAAACATCAGCAAGTTAAAAAAAAAATAGGCGAGAAAAGGAGGGATCAAGGATTAAAGTATAGAAAGTGCTGTTATAAATCACGTATTTATATGCTGTTAAACGGTGTATACATTTGTTTTATACATCTCTGTACTTCAGAATATGTACGTTTTGCGGTTGTTGTGTTTGTACAGTAACAGACGCTGAGCGCTCACAAACAAAACAGCTTGAATCCTCCGTGCTAAAGCCATCAATTCGTAATGAGGTAATGACATGTTAACATACTCGCAGCAGCAGCTCTGTTTACAAATGAAAGCAAACCACAAACAAGACCCAGACACACTGAGCCCTTTGGCTTTCTTTTTTCTCTTCCTTTTCTCTAACTGAGCATTTGTATGTTTGCCAGATCTTTGCGAGACTAACAGGTGGACAACATCTTGATGCTGTGTGTGTGTTTCTGTCTGAAAGATGTGCACATTCAGGCACTATTTGGCTCTATGTCTATCAGACATATGGCTGCACACCAGATTCTCTAATAAGAGAAGAATGTTGTTCGTGGAATTCTAAGTTTTCCACTGGAATTATACATTCATCCAGTCTGTTTCCTGCCCCGAGGTCTTCCTCTCAGCACGAGGAGAGCAGGAGAGGGAACCCTCTGTCTCCTGCTCCTCCCACTGACCCTGTCCCCCTTCTTGGCCACATCCTTTCTCGCATCCATTTGATCACTTTTTCCCCCCTCTCCTTTTATCAGTCTGCGCTGCTCAGTGTGGATTGTTGGAGCCTCTCTTTTGCTCTCTGCTGGATTGAGTTAGGCTGCTTCTGGAGTGACACAATCACATGACTCACAAAGTGTGTCACACCAGTCTGGGCCCCATTGCGAAGGAAATGATGATGGATTAGGAGGAAAAGTGTCTTTCTCGGACTGGTACAGGAAACGCACACACACACGTGGGCTCGTACTGTTGAGTAACAGTAAGGAAGAAATCTGTGGTTCTTTAAAAGCTGATTTCTTACTTTGACTGTGGAGCAACTTTAAACAAACCAAGACAGAAGTTTAAAATTAACATTCAAATACTTTAACCTTGAAATCTCCCCTTGCCAAGGCAGCAGCTCCCTCTTTTTTTTTTTTTTCATCTGTTAAATGTTTGAGTGTTTGATAGTTTGAGGTCTATAGCAGAACCCGCTCGGGAATTAATGTCATTCATATGCCCTGCGGAAATTACTTTTGAAATGCATATAATCTAAAACATGCAAATGAGGCTGACTTTGTGCACTCTGTTTAATATGAATTATCATTTTGTGAATACCTATTATTACTGCGTACATTTCTCCAATTATATTGTTCTTTTTCTGTGTGTGTGTGTCACTTTTGCATAGGGACGCACACGTGCACATCGGTAGCACCGGGAACGAGCACGTGCACACTCTCCGTCACACGCACGTGCGGAATATGTCTTTGTGATGGGTGTGTTTTAATGAGGAGTAATAAGGATGGTAATGATTCAGTCTCTCTTCTTTCATTCCGCCTGAAACACAGTCCTTTGTTTACAGTAAGTCAATAAGAATAGTTCATTTAAATGATAAAAAATTCAAAACTATACATTGCGGCGTTTTGCGGAGTCGGCACAAGTCTCCCACTAAACAAGTCCTTTAACTGCAAATAGAAATACAAAAAGGCAGGGAATACAAGTGTTGTTCATCTAATTTTTATCACCAGACTGAAATATTGATGCATTTTAAAAGTGAACCCTCCATGTTTAGTTTGTCTCTTCCTTTTTCTGTTCTGCTGAAAGAGCTCTGTTATTAATGTCCTTGTCCAAAAGCCAGACAATTTTTTTTTTTTTTGCTCATTTCTCCTAAATTGAACCGAAGGCATCTCTTTTTCAAACGCATTACCCTATTAATTTATTTATACTACACCATAAATTATTCTATTAATATTAGCACGTTCCAAATTAGTATGAACTCTCTCTCAATGTTCCTTCTACTTCTATTAATTAGCAGGCTTGTCACTATAACAAAGATTTTTCTTTCTCTGATAAATTATAAAGGAGACATTTTTTAATACAATGAGAACTGCCTGAGAAATTAGGAATATTTCAGCTGTGGCCTTTTAGACAAAAGTGTGGAGAAAGGAGCAAAATAGATTAAAAAACTAATAGTAATATGGGAAATATTAGAAGCTGTCATTGGCAGGGAGCAGTGTTGGTTTTTGTTTAGCTTTAAAAAAAAAGTTTCTGTCTGTGCACTCATTCACACACAGCGCTCAGGAATATCATCAAGTTTTAGCACTTTTGGATAGAATACGAGTTAATTACCTCTGAAACAGCGTGGACCAAGTTCAAAAGTACTAAAATTCAATTAATTTGACAACTGGACATGCTATCATTCTCTCTGCGTGTCTCCTTTAAAGTCTGTCCTGTTTTTTTTTTTTTCTCTCCTTTTTTTTAACTGTGGACGTATTCAATTATATTTGATTAAACTCCCTCTGATCCAATCTATTAATTAACTGGGAAATGCAAAGTGCCCGACTTAAAAGGCGATGTATAAAATTATATCATGTCCACTTTGATATTTATTTAATTTTATTTTTTTCTTAACGACACTATTTTTAAAACCCATTGTAACCTGTTATTATTGTAAGCTGCTGCTGCCCATTTTCAGGTAACATTAAATCAGCTCATTTTATCGGTCTTGTTATGCAAATTTTGATCATAAATGAAATTATTTCTCCGCTAAAGGCAACTACGGCACATTTACCTTCTTATAGAGTTCATACACACTTTTTTTCTCTTTGTTACTCAGTTTTGTATTTTATCAAAATATAGAAATTGTCCTGTGTAATTAAATTTAAGGACCTTGTGATGTATTCAGTGGTGATAGAAGAAACCTGTCAAATATTAACTTTGTTTTACCTGCACATATATGCACATGCGTCTATCTGATGCAGAAAAAAAAATTGGAGAGCTTGTAATTGTATCAGAGTTTGCAGATTCATGACTTCTAGCTCGCCCCCTTCCTCCTCGTATCATTTCCGTGTCGCATCTGTCGCTCAGATCTAAAAATTAAACCTTAGTGTACATTAATTTTCCTTTTTTTACCTTTGTGTCTTCTGTCCATTTCCCCACTGATCCTTTTTTTTGTTTTCCTCAAATTTTTCTTTCCCCTCCCTGCCTTTCTTTCCACCTCTCTGCCCCCACCCACCTTCATAGTGAAGGTCATTCTAATAAAGAGCTCTCATAGGACTGAGCTGCTAATTGCTCTGCGGCTCTCTAGCTGGTTTCAGATCCAAATAAAGACACATCGGCTTTTTCTTTTTCAATATCTTTCCTTCCTGCCCTGTATTCTTCCTCACCTCTGTCCCTCCATGTTAAATACAATCTGAGCAATATTCGTAGGGTCTGTCATTTAGGCTCACCTTGGTCTCTTCTGTCTCTCTGTAAAAGAAGGAAAAAATAAGGTGAATGTGGAATTTTCTCAATATTAGAGGGGCAGTTCAGATAATTTGAAAAAATGTTCTGTGGAAACATTAGCCTCAGTTTTTATCTTACCTGTTGTCGATAACTCATTGGATGACCTCAGCTTATCTTATCTAATGGCTGGTTTAAGGATGGAAGACTTGTCCATCTGGCCTTATTTGTTGGAGCCAGAGTGTGACCCAGAACCAAAGGCAAAATGACTAAATTATAGTTCGTAACTCCACACCTTATGGGCAATTCTGTTGCAAAAACTGGGACATCATAGAAAATAGAAAATAAAGAAAACTGAATGGGTTGAAAACTGTAGCCAAAACAGAATTTAAAATATCTACGCAGCACCGGGAGAGACTAAATCAAAATTTTCTGCACTCCTAGAGACTTCAAGTGCACAACAAAGTGCATTTAAAAAGGTGGATTTTGAATATGTCCCCTTTAACTTCATTCTCAAATACATATGATACAGTTGTTGATGTGAACATTATTTTATAAACTTTACAGCAGAATATGTTTTGTTTACATCACATTAATATTTTGTCAGAATCAAGCATTTTACATTAGTCTAAGCTTGACAGTCCTTCCAGAATTATCTTTGTTTCCCAAACTGAGGTTATTGTGTACAACAGATAAGATATTAATTATTCTTTCCACAGAGCTCCACTTTAAAAGTTCTGAACTGTCCCTTTAAGAACGTTCGACCCATGATTTTAGACCCAGATAAATGAAGTGTGAGCGAAGTCTGCTCCTTCTACAAATATTTGTGTGTATCTTTGTATCAGTCTCCAGTAATTTCAACCGACAGCGCAGCGGTCCGCAGGCTGGTAAATCACTTACTGCAGTCTGAAAGAAAAAGAGGGTCGGGGTGAAGGCAGGAGTGTGTGTTTGCCCCGGTCATACACACATACGCAGCGATCTCACCGGTGCGGAATGTGCTGCTTGTTTACCTATGGCTCCAAAACCCACCTGACCGAGGGAGGCTAATCTTTATGGGCTCTGTAAACAAGGACTTTGTCTTCAAAGAGCTTCATGCAGACCAGCAGGCTCACAATTCACACATGCGAGCTCAAATAGAGATAAATGCCAAAGATGAGGCGATTGATGGGCGGGGGCACATATAGGGTATGTTATTGTACATTTGCACAGAAAAAAAACAATAAATCCTCCCATCATGAGCTCTATTTTTCTTCTCTCCGACAAAACCACCAGCTTCTTTACTAGCTGCAGGAGGGTAGAGCTGAAGGCCGAAGTCTCCTTCTAGTTAAATGATGCTTTTTACTGCCAGCCAACCAGTTGTAGATATTGGCTCACGTCTAACTATCTGTCTGTGGGATAATTGAGCTCACCTGTTAGCTCTGGAGTCGGGCCAGGGCAGGCACAAACAACCTTTTTTAGGCCTTTTGCTGTTAGCCAACCTTTTAGCAATGGCTGGTATCCAAAGAGCCTGGAGCGGTGCTGTTAGCTGCTAACTTTAGCTTAATGTCTACCTGAGTGGTCCATTTTTCTGCTGCTAATAGAACTTCCTCAAAGAAACAGATGCCAAACTCAGCAGAGAAATGATGAGGCAACGTTTTCATGTGTGTTCTTACTTTTTTGTTTTCCTGTTTCCTCATTTTTCTTGTTTTCACGCTAATACACAAACATCATAGACATGTTTCCAACCCTTTTTCTTTTTCTCCCCTTTGCATGAACGGTTCAAAAAAAAAATCTGAAACGATCACCCTTTAAAGTTCGATGTATTTTTGTTACATTTTTATAATTGAAGTATAATCGCATTGTTTCCGATGCATGTATGTTTCACTAAGAGAGTCTTGTGTTGAAATTTACAGTGATTGTGAAAGTTACTGTTCAAGCAGAAGAGAAATGGTCTAAACTGAGCTGAAAAACAAAAGGGCAAAATGCATAATGGGCTGAATCACAGCATTGCAACTATGTGAGTTTGCCTTTTAAAAATGCATGAAGTGTTTGAGAGTCAATCATTTAATTACATTTGGAATGTTTTGAGCAACTCCTCTAAACATGTATTGGCAGACACAAGATAATCTCATTTGTTAAATAGTTCTAATTATCTGCTTGCTTGGAAAAGTACAGCAAAAGCTTCAGAGGCAAGTCTGTAAAAATAAACCCTGTAAAAGTGGGATTGTACCGGAATGCCTTTTCTCTTTAGTTTGTGTATAAATATTATTAATGGAACTCAGTTTTACTTGATTTTTTTCTCTTTGCAC
This sequence comes from Cynodonichthys magdalenae, assembly GCA_031762555.1. Classification (NCBI taxonomy): domain Eukaryota; kingdom Metazoa; phylum Chordata; class Actinopteri; order Cyprinodontiformes; family Rivulidae; genus Cynodonichthys; species Cynodonichthys magdalenae. The sequence goes on from JARVJO010000365.1 coordinate 21,904,816, forward strand.
TTGCAATATAAGACAAATGTCGATGCTTGTGCTTTTTTTTGAGACAAGATTAGAGCCAGTATTTGGGTTTGTTCTGGGGTTTGGGGTTAATTCAGATCTCCTCGGGGCTAACGTCAGAGTTTATCTTACAGAGGAATCTTTGCCTGATTGCAGAGTGAAAATTTGGGTGGGTAACTTGCGCTTCCTAAACAATGATCTGTCTTTGCTTGTTAAGTGTTCATGTCACGGTCAAAGCATAAATATAGAGCAGAGCAGCGAGACTCTGATTCTGTCAGGTGAGCATCAGAAATGAGAGCAATCACAAATTCATTTTTTAAAAAAACATAAGCAATCACCAGTGTTAATGAATAAAAGTCATATATGTCACGCTAACCAAATATTATAGGAATTCACAAATCGACTCAGTGTCAACAGAGGCTCCTCAAAACTCTGCTTCCTGATTACAAAACAGGTCAGAGCTCCTGCTTCTCTCATACTCTGCCTCCAGAAGAGTGTTTCTCTTGTTCACAAATATTGATTGAACTATCAGGGATCATAGGCATAAACCTACGTGGATTCTATTTCAGGGTGAAGACTTTAATGTTTTCCAGGGTTGAACCTGCCACTATAACCAGAGGGGGAAAGTCAGCGAGCAGAGTGCAGCAGAGATAATTCAATAGTCAGATTAAAGTAGATGGATGATGGAGTGTAGATGGATGGATGATAGATGGTTGATGGATGGATGATGGATAGATGTTGGATTGAGGATGGATGGATGATGGATGGTTGACGGATGGATGATGGATGGTAGATGGATGGATGGTAGATNNNNCGGAGGAAACAGAACAGGCGTTCTGGGACTGCTGGAAATATTCCCACATGAGGCATAACATGATAAAGACTTATTATCTCACTAAGCTGCTGTAAACACAGTTGCACACATAAATACACGCTGTACACAACTGGCTTCTCCCCCTCCTCCGCCACCTTTTTTTTCCACACACAAAAAACTGGTCTGGCTTTTATATGCTTTTTCTTTTCTTTGTTTTTGACGAGCCACTGACCAGGAGGAATCTGACAGAGCCAATCCCTCGGACAAAGCCCGAGAGCCAGCCCGCGGTGAACACAGTGCAGCCCACTCGCTCGGTCTTTCAGCTCAGCCCGCCTGAACTCCAAACACCCAGAGGAGTGCATGGGAAGGAACACTTCGGATTATTATTTGTGCTCAAATTTTCGGGAACTTCTGAACAAGCAACATGTCTTAACAGGGTTCATCCTAATTCTCTTCTCCGCTCATCAATCACGGCAGACACACACATAAACACACGCAGCCGGCGTTCGCAGTCAGCTAATCCATTACAGTACAAAGGTAGATGTCAGCCTCTTGGACACACACAACCACACACACACACACACACACACACACACACATATGCCAGAGTCATCAGAAAACATGTTGAGTCCCATTTTCCTTCTTCTCCTCACTATGCCAATTAAAAGGCAAAGGAGGCCTTTTATTTCCCTCTCCTCCAAACGCATTCTTTATCTCTCTGATCTGCGCCCCTCCCTCGCTCAGTCCCCCTCGGGGTAGTGGGAATGTCTCTCCGCACACACTCTCAGGTCAGGGGTTCAGCTCGGAGAGGGTAGGGAGATTGGAAGTGCGAGAAAAAGACGCGCAGAAAGAGTGACGGCGGGTTGAGGCAGGCCTCTGAACGGGTAGCTCCTCGACACTGCCAGAAACACTTAAATCTGTATGTGTGTGTAGGGGGTGTGTGCGCGCGTGTGTGTATGTGTATCATAACCCTAATCAGAGACTTCTGGGTAGATTTATGCCCCTGCCTTCTCCCCGACCTCCATTACACCAGCTTATATACACCCATTACAGGATATGACAGAGCACACACCCTTTAGACGAGCATACCACCACTCTGGCTGCGTTTGAAACGAGGGCATTCGCTTTGCGCACACCCACCCCGCTTTCCCATTAGGTCCCTGTCCACCTGCGAGCCCGAACTGCCTTTATCTCTCTTTGCCTTCACTGCTAATAAGGTCAACGAGGAAGAGTGAGAAGCAGATGGGTGTACAGTACATTACAGCTTAGGCTCGGTTGAGTGTGGGCCGGTGATTCATGCTTCGTAAAATGTGTGATGATGTGAGGAGTTTCTATCGTAGTGCAGAGTCAGTGGACTGTGTGACGAGATGTGCTGATCACTCAGAGCTGCGCATTCTTTCATAATATTACCTCGGGGAGCAGTTCGACCTATCGGGGGGTCTGGACGGAGAAGGAAGTTAGATGGGACGTGGGGGTGAAAGCACAGGGGGAAGAGAAAGGGAGTGAGGATGGATGAGCTTTAAATGTCACAATATCGTTTTCACATTTCAAATCACAGGAGCGGAGGATCACTGAGGAGAGAAAAATGTAGCAGTAAGGTTTTAGGTTTTAAAACTGGTGAAATTTCTCTGTTTAGGGTAGCTGGGCTAAAGTAATTTTAAGATCTTGCTATAATGTTCATATGGAAGCTATTGGACTTCAGAACAGGAAAAGACAAAATGTTAAAGACATTTAATGGCATAAAGTTATTTTATGACTTTAGTAGCAAACTTGCAATGGGTGTTTTCAATTTAAATACATACTTAACATAAAAAGTAAGGAAATTTGTGTTTGGTAGATTATTTTGTTGTAACAATAAATCTTAAACCAGGCACCTTATTGGCAGAACCTGGGGGTACCAGAATTTCAAAGCGAGTCAATAGAAACAACAAAATAAGCTGTTCGACAGAAAAGATTTGGCAGGTTTTTCATGTGTGCAACCCACACACTCAACTCTACTTCTCATCCCACAAATGCATGTTCCTTACAAATGTGGCACCATTTAAAATGGAAAGTTACCAGGCCTTCCAACCAGATAAGATTTATTGCCAAGAAGCATTGTTACAACAAAGAAATAATCTACCAAACATTAATTTCCTTACTTTTTGTGCTAAGTTTTATCTATTTACATACAGTATATATATATATTTGCCTTTTCCTAATAATGTGTGTATAAAATAGTAGATTTCTTTATTTTTATTTCGTTCTTTTTTTTATTTTTATTTTTTTGAGAAAGTAAAAGTGTTTGCTTGGCTTATCCATATTCATAACATTCCTTAAAGAAATCACCTACCACCTGTCATGAGAGTTTTAAACTAAAGTATTTTTAATATGAGATGAGACAAATTTCTGGTTGTTTTTGTCACACCTTGTAAATAACATTATGTTTTTCTGTAAATGACTCTCAGCTACAACCTCACCAAATTTCAACTAAATATCTGTAAAACTGACTGAGTTGTACTCGTCTTGTTTTTGTTCTGATCAGTCGACTGTGGCAGCCACCTTGAGTTTGAGAGCTTAATTAAAATTTCTGCTCTGATTCACAAGATATTTTGCTAACACAGCAGACAAATGCACACGTGCATAGAGCCATAGGCAAAAATCATAATTGCCCTTTTGTCTTTTTTCAATGGGTGATAATTAGCTTAAAGCTTAAGGTTTCTATGGTGCAAAGATGGTCTGATGCTACATAAAATGGTGATAGTGAAGTGTGTTGATGCAAAAGCAGAACATTTACTTCTAGATACCTTAAAACCTCCAAAAATACAACTCAACTGTCTGCTTTGCAGGATAGGGTTTCTGTGAGAATTTTCACTTTTTTTTTTTTCCTTTTTTAAAGAACAGGTTTATTGAACAAGCCCATCCAGCAGCCTGTCTGCCTGCACAAGCTTGTATCTAACACACACATACACTCACACACACACACACAGGTCCCTGTCCATCTGCAAGCATCTGGCAGCATTCCATTAACAAAGCCACCAGCGATCTCTCACACTCTCACCCACTGTCAGAGTCTCAGCGTAAAAAGAAATATGCACACATATAAACACACACACAAGCATACAGGTTCACCTGTTCTTGCCTCAGAGGGGAAACAAAAAGTTAGATTCTCTCATGAAATGGCTTTTTATTGTTTCCCCAGAAGGCATGGCTTGTACGCCTCTGAAAAAAAACACACACACACACAGTCGCACGCAGATAGAAGGCTGAGTAGAATGCCTCGATGGCGTTTTGTGTACCAGCTGCGGGTTGCTGGAATAAAAGCAGCAGAACTTTCCCCCTTTTAAAAGTATGCACTTGTGCGCAATAATTTCTAAAACTGGATGAGGCAGAAAGACGAGATTGAGCCCGTCATTAGGAGTTCACAGCCTGCGTGCTTGTGTGAAGGTTTGTTTTGTTTTGTGTCATCTGCGGCGTGTGCGCGTACGTACCGTCTCCTCTCTCCCACGCCTCGGCTCCTAACGATGGCAAATGCTCCTGTGTGTTTGCGAGGCGTTGTTTCGCAAAAAAAAAAAAAAAAACAACAACACATCTAGGAACGGCTCGTTTTGTCAGGTTTTGTGGAAGGAACACGCTCTAATTAGGGAGGCCCTCTGAAGGTGCATCAAACAGCACCGTCTCAAAGACCAACGGCTCCTGGCTCACACACAGTGCACACATGCCATATCTGATTATTGGAGAAATGTGTGTTATTTAGCTGTATAGCAGAGTATTAACATCCGTGTCAGTTTAGATTTGCTGCCTGTCTGATCCTAATCCACGAGTTTACTCCTATAAGTTTCTCCAATAAGTGTTGCTTTGAGTCCTCATGACCTAAACCTTTTTTTTAATAAGTTCACTCACTTCATCCTCTGTCTCTTACCGTATTTGTTTTGGTTGTGTTTGTTTAATCAGATAACAGCAGGCATTTTGTTCAGACTGCCCAGGTGACTTTTGTTCACTCTTCTCTTTCTCTCAACCCCCACCCATCACCACCACCACCTCCTCCTCAGGTGCCAGTGATGATGGTGGAATCAGCTTCTGAGACCATTCGAACAACGCCGTCCAACCAAAATGGAGTCAGCAGCCTAAGCAGCCAATCGGACGGAGGGGGAGGTAGAGAGGGCGGGTCCAATGGAGACGCCAATGGAGAGATTAGCCCAGTCGACTTATTGCACCTGCAACAGCAACAGGTGTGTGCCTCTCTCTCTCTGTGTGTGTGTGTATTTAATGAATAAGCATGCTTTGGGGCTTTTGTGTACCTCTGTGGCATGAATGCATGTGGCTTTATGTTTACAGGTAAACCTGTTTTGTAAGCACCTTCTCATGAACTGATGAACTTGTGTTCAGTAAATTGTGTAGAACAGGGTGTTCTCTGCAGACGGTTATATAACCTACATATTGTAGTTTAGCCAGACTCTGGTGATTGTCAGTCTTGCTTGTGCAAGCGGTGAAAAGCTCTGACAGGTTGGTTTGTTGGTGCTTTAATTAGCCATGGTTCTGAACGTGCTAACTAATTCTACCAGGACACTTTCAGCATTTACACGAGGCTATATCATTTACATAAAAACAGGGGAAAACATATTTTTAAATGAAATAGTTCGAATTGACCCTTGAGCACCCTGAAGACGACTCAGACGTTCAAGTGAAACTTTTGTGGAAAATATGTGGGAGGCAAGTTTTGTCTGTTATTTTTTATTTTTAACTAATTTATAAAAAAAATAAAAAAAGTGTTTGTGTATGTTTGACACGTCAGCTTGTACAGTCAGCAGTTATCTTATTTATCTCCTGTGCGTCAGCTCAACTCCAAACTCACACAAACACTCACACTGGTCCATTGTGTCAAATGGTATTTCAACACTGTTTCCCAGAAAAAAATCCAATCTTGGATTGAATCCTTTGCTGTCTTTCCAGTTCCACTCAAAATACACATAAGTTTCAGCTGATTGTTTTTTAAGTGACCTGGATCTTCACACAAACACACAACACTTCAAAATCTATTTTTCCATCAAGATGTTTGATAAAATTAGTCTGCTGATGGAAACCTGTTTAAGAAATAGTTTTAAATCATTTTTTTTCTTATTTATTGAATATCATGGCTAACACACCATCAGATTCTTCCCTTTCTTTTGCATGTCTGCCAATCCACAGAGGGTCAGTGTGTGTTCAGGGCTCTTGGACACTAGCAGAGTCTCTGGTGAAGGAAATCCAGAGGGAAGAAAATCAGGGTTTTCCTCCCTGCTGCTAAAATTATTCCCCCACTAATTATAATGATGGAGCTTAAGGTGAATGAAGAACACTCAAAGCCCTTCACTGCTCTGTCCCCCCCTCCTCCTCCTGACTGCATCCTCACCCTGCTTCCTCAGCAACCTTCAGGACACACACATATGAACACTTACACACATATTAACACTAAACCTGCAGCTCATACAAAGCAGGTCTTTATTCTTTTGGACGTGTCTGTGTTTTTTCACCTGTGTGCATGTGTGTGTGTGTGTGTGTGTGCACCTGGTATTTCCTCTTTTGAGCAACTTACCGACCACAAACACAGCTCCCTCTTGCTTTCCACCTTTTTCTCTTCCTCTCACTCACTCTTCTTGTTTTCCTTGCTATCCATAATTGACCATGAAAGACAAACACAACCTTTCCTCTAAATTCCAACACGCATTTCGCTAAAAATGGTTGCATCTACGAGCGGACAGAACGTGGCTGGAAATGCTCAAGATGGACCTTTTTATCAGTTCTTCATCCCTTTTTGCTGTTTCTCTTTAATTTTAAATCTTTCAGGTTTTTTGGAAATACTGAAAAGGATTTGAAAGAGATTTTGTTTATTCATGAGTCTTGATATTTTGCTGATAAGATCAAAAAAACCCCACTGTGCTCCTCTTAGTTGGAGTTTTCTAAATATTTTTAACATTACATCCAATTTTTGTTAAAATGTAAACTTAAAACGACAAAAAGGATATTATAGAGTATTAAAAGTGTAGCACAAAAGCTGTTTTTATGTCAGTTTTCTTTTGAAACACATTTAATGGTGCAATTTATTTCAAAAGATAATCAGACAGTTTAAAAAAGAAAAAACAATGTGCCTGAATTCACATTTTGCTGTGATCCATTCTCTTCAGATTCAGTTGCACTCAGGTGGCCAAGAAGCTCAGCAGATGGTTTCTTCTCAGATTTTGCATGATCTCATAAATTCACAGCAGCTATGTCAGTTAAAAAAAAAAAAAACAAAAAAACATCCAACCTCGAAAAGAACAATTCCACAAGTGAAACAGTCCAGATTTAGTTCCATAGATTTGGTTTTGCTTCTCTGTGATGGAGGTTCAGTGGACCCGTCTGACGAGACCTGAACTCTCACAGCTTGTGGGAATTTATTTCAAACGTACGGCGTCACAACTCACACATTTCTGTGTCACCGTCAATTGATTTCCTGTCTTTCCTTGGAAAAAAAAGAATAACAAGGTCGAAACTTTTTTGTTTACCAGAAAAATTTTAATGCAGTGAAACACTCAACTGCAGCTGTTTTAATGTATTTAATTTAAGTGTATTCAACCCTAACTTCACTACTTTGGATCTTTTATATGCAACTTTTTTCTGAAGAAAAAAAAACTTGAGCAACACAAACATTGAACAATTCATGTCATGTCAATGCAAGAAAAAAACTGTATATTAGCCATTTACTATTTTCTCTCAATAATAATAGCAAGGGTGGCTATTTTTTTTGACTCAGATGAACATCTAATGATTAATTTCTGAGTTTTATTACAATTTGTCAAGTGGTCTTTGAGATATTTTGCTAACAGACAGAGAGGTTTGACTCCAGCAGGTAAAATTAAAATTGTTCAAGTTTTAAGCAAGGATCTTGTGTGACCTCTTAGCATGTTGTGGATGTCTTTTAGTTATTACTACACTAACATGTTGTTTAATATCTGTAAAGCTGAGAGAGTTATAGATATTTTTGTGGTTGATGAGCTACAGTGGTTGGTGCTAAAAGTTAATAAGTTATAGATGTACATTTAGTGATTATTTTCTATTTTAATCAAATATCGGCCAATAGCTCATGAGGGATTCAGCTAACACACAAATACAAGCACTATCACTACCCTTTTAGTTTGCAATAATTACATTTTTTAGTATTTGTTTAAAAAAAAGTCAGGACAAACCAGACTATATATGGCTTAGCTGTTGTTATTTGTAATGTACAGAGCAGTCATAATAATGCTCAAAGTGGACTACACATCATGTGGGTAAGGGAAAATATTAATTTAGTAAAATATTAGTGCAGACAGGACTTTTAACCCAAACTGCTTCCAACTCTCAGCCTAAATGATTTTACTGAGTTGAGCTGGTAGGCCACAAAGACTTTTTTTTAAACTCAAGTCACCACCAATGTCTTGGCTATACCCTTCCTCCTCCGCTTCCTCCTCCTCTTCATGTCCCTTTCTCCTCCACGCTTGAGTCCCTCACCTGGAGGCGCAGTGCAGGCCACTGTTTGTGCTTAAACACCATGCCGGTGCGCAGCGGAGCGGAAAAGACTCGGACGCCCCCGCACACAAGTGATACGCAGGAACTCCTGACAGCGCCGTGTTGTCAGAAACACAGAGCTGTCTTTTCCTCAGGGCCCTTGGGAACCTGAGAGGAATCGCAGTCATCTTTTGGCGATCAGACCCCTGTAACTGGCCCCTCTGTGTCTTCTATTTCTCCTTTTTATAGGTGATTAGATAAATAGATGGGTAGATGGGGTAAGATGCAAAAAGACGTAATTAGAGAAGAGGGAATGCTGAAATGGTACAAGTCGGAGGAAATGAAGGTAAAAGGACAGGCGAACAGGCAGCATGGTGGGGATAAGGTGGGGAGGGGGCATCTGTGGGCTGGGAAGAAGAAACAGAGGGATGAGGGAGGGGTGTAAAGCTGAGACGTGTCAGAAAAGGGCGCCTGGGCCTCCCTGTGGAATGTGGCCTGTCTGCCTCCCCAGAAAGAACAGGAGAGCAGGAAAAAGAGGGAAGACAGAAAGAAGAGAAGAGAAGAGAGTGAAGAAGGGGCGAAGACCAGATTTGCCCCATCATCGGAGGGAAGGAGGGGAGGGAGGTTTGGTGGTTGGGGTGGTGAGGATGGGAGAACAATGAGAGCAGAGGGTGTAGAGGAAGGAGAAATGGAAGAAGAGGCTGGAAAAGTGAGAGTGCAGCGGCGAGCGTATGGCACTTTGTTGAGGTGCCGGGTGTGGACATGAAATGATGCATAGCAGAGGAGAAATGTAAGCAGGATAAATCCTAACAGACCTCAAAGTGTGTGTGTGTGTGTGTGTGTGTTTATTCGGCTGGGTGGAGGGAGCCCTGACGAGAACCAGGTGTCTTCAATTCATGTGTTTTAGTCTCTCCTACCTTTTTTTTGTTTGTAGAAGTAAGTCCACATTACCCTCTTTCCTCACCTATCCCTGTCTCCTCCTTTTTTTCCCACCATCACTTCATTGCCATTTAGGATACAGCAGCTACAGTAGTGACTGTTGATGAGGCGAAAGTGTGTGTGGGTGGGGTGAGGGGGGGTGGTGAGTCAGAAAGTAACAGGAAAGAGACGGCAGCAGAAAGGTGCCATTTCCTCTTGGGAGGGCCGCTCATCAGTCAACAAAAGTGGCCAGAGAGGACCCCCCCCCTCCTCTTCCTTTCTCTCTATCTTTTCCTGTCTCTTGCACTTTTCCGTGCAAATAGAAACTGAGCGGCCGACTGCAGCGTGGTATCCCCTCCTTCCCGAGGGGGTTTAAAGGGGAACATTGGTGGAGAAAAAGGCAGTTTTAGAAATTGGTTTGGAGCTTCGATCCCCCACTCCCATTTGTCATGTTGTTTTTTTTTTCCTTCAATGCACCCCCCCCCCGGTCTTGCTCTCATGTGTCCACAGACATATCAGCAATCTTTGCCCTATGCAAACACACACACACACTGTGGCAGCTACACACAATCACAGAGCTGATGTGGGTTAATGAAGGGTGTAATTAAAGAGCCACAGTGATGACTGCAGATCAGGAGGAACCGATACAGATCTCAGATATACACAAACACTGATGAAAGATATGCTGCTTTGTGTGTGGATGTGTGTGTGTGTACTTGTTTTTGTTACCTATTTAGGACCGTTTCTGGTATACACACCTACCTTGTCAGGACCAGTAGTCCTAATGGGGACCAAAGACCGGTCATAATATGGTGGAACTCCATTTTTGGGTTGGGGGTTCGGTTTAAGACTAAGGTGTGAATTGAGTTTAGGTTAGTATTAGGGTCAGGTAGGTACCTGTGAGGTTAGCCTTAGGGTTGGTGGTCAGGGTTAGGCTGTAGAAACTACTGGAAATGAATGGAAGTCAATGAACGGTCCTAATAAGGATAGAAATACAAACCTGTTTGTGTGTGTGTGCTTTTGTGGCAAGGGCTTTGCGGACAGATGTGTGGGACCAGTGTGTGTGTATGCTAACGAACTCTCAGGGATGCTGGATGACTCAGATAACGTATGGCTTCCTGTTAGATTGGCTAGACTCAGTAATTGGTGCATGTGTGGATGGAGGTGACGGGGTGGGGGTGGGGGTCTGAAGGTGATTTTTTTTATGTTCAACTATGGGTGGGAAAATTTGGTGACTGGGTAACATCTTTATTTTTGACCTCCTGTTCTGCACCGAGTTCATATTCAGGTCACAAGAGCAAAGGTGAGGAGGTGTTTTTAAAAAAGGCAAAGATGTCACTGAAGTCATGCTATAGACTCGTGTCTCATACCCGTGTCCACGTCGTTCCGTCTGCCCTCTGTAATATGTATCCCTGCGTCCATCCTCTATATGTGCTGACCAGTAAATTAGACCTGATTCTCCTCTCCGAGTCCCATTGCCTCCTAAAAGCCTTCCCTCTGTCTGGACCAGGCCCTCGTCTTTATGTGTGAGGTCAGCAAAGTGCGCAGGTCAACAGAGGTCATGCCGGGACAGAGGGACGTGGGTGGGGGTGGGGTGGTCGAGCATCACAGAACACCCACTGCTGTTACCACAGCGACACAAAAAGACCTATAGAACAGCAACTTCCTCTACGAGTCTTAAAATCACCAGTGGCTATCCTGACTTTTTATTTCTGTTTTGCTTTGCCTCGACACATCAATCAACTTGTTTCATTAGTGCAAAGTCTTTACATATTCTCTCATTTTCTAGCTCACTAAACTGTATATTCTATTTTCTTTTTATTTGTTTAAATCTACTTTCACTGTGTGTGCAACGCTTTTAAGAAAAAAAAATTTTCAAAGGTTCATAATGACATTCACATGACTCCCTCTTTCCACTTTTCTCATTCAGGGATTGTTTTTAACACTGAGACCTAATTCATTGTATTTATGAGCATCCATGAAACATTTTTTTCAGCCAGGCCATTGAATGGTGGAGAATCCAGTGACAGAGAGGCAACGAGTTATTTTTATTTATTTGTTTTTTGTTTTTCTCGTGCCACCCATGTCCTTTCAGACAACATTTTTTTGTTTGTTTCTCTATTTCACAACCTTGAGTGCAAATGAAGGCCGGCGATAATTTGATCCATTGCTAGAATCGTAGCTGATTTCACATTGTAGTTTTCATCTAGACTTGAGTTAAAAACCTACTTAGGGTTTTTTTGGGGGGTTATTTAGTTCTCTGCAAGAAAACGGAGCTACAGGTCTTATGGTTAACGAGCTCCCAGACAGAAGACACGGTCTAACAGGCCAGATCAGCCAGCATGGACACAGTCATGCTTGGTTGGTCTCCTTTCAGTCCAAAGGCTCAGACATAAGAGTGGACAGATACTAGCAAAAGAAGAAGTATGTGTGTGTGTGCACCTGTGTGTGTGTTTGTTCTGCTTCTGTTGTGGAGACTGAGTTGCATACCTGGGCACCTAAAGGTCTTTGTTTGGTTTGGTTACCATGGGAGTGTTTGGAAGTAATGATGTCAGGTAAATAACGCACATACAGTAAGACAAGCTCATGCATGAGCCAAGACAAACACTCAGCGAAGAGTGTTTTTTTTTGTTATTAGGTGACTGGAAATTGTAATTGTTAGCTTTGAGACTTCTAGTTAGTTATTACTAACAAAGTGAGCAAAACTGATCGAGTTCTTAGTTCTAAAAAGTATAAAAGATCAAAATCCAAATTTTTAGAAAAAGCTCAAGCAAGCAGAATATTTTTCACTTTGAGTATATATTAAAGATGGACGGAGGCCATGTTTGACAATAAGGCAAATCCAATTTTTTTGCCCTTTGTGACCTTTCGCACTTTTGTTCTTGACAATTTGAATGTAACAAATGTGATTTTTTTCAAATCTGACCCAGACCTTGTGGGACTAAATTGGATGTTTTTCAATGCAACCTCAGTCTGAATGCTTGTGTTGCATTACATCTGACTTGAATCCACAGAATCATATGATAGTAACATCCATCATGAACCATATTGATACTAAAATTACCGGATCGATACTTTACTTTTAGCATGTTGCTTCATTTCAAAAATAAAACGCTGTGCTGGAGCATCCGGTCAGAGGCAGGTTTAAATGTAGACAGTGAACTAAACAAGTCAGATAATCAACTTTTGCACAACAACTTCAGAATTGACATGCTAACATGCTTCTCTAAACAGCGTGCCGAACATGATGTCACATCCTCTTCAGCACATGTGGGTTGCATCAGGGCCGTGGAGACTTCATAGTGGAGTCTGATGGAGGTCACATTTAAAATATGAATGTCCGCACAAAAAATTCTGATTTTTGCAAAAATTGGAATTGATTGTTAAAACTGCAATGTGAACATAGCCTTAGTCATCAAATTGTTCACTTTTGCTTCATTTAATACATCAAGTCATGAGATTAAGTTTTTAAGTTTTAGTGCCTTGGATTTTGATGGTGAAGCCAAAGCTGCGTGTATGTTCATATATTTCAAAAAGTTTTATAAGAGGCCATGTGTGCTAAAACTGGCTGTCCTCTACAGCCCTTTTGTATATTGATATGTTTTTTAATAACACATCAAACCCCCAAGTTTCTTTCTATGGTTTCAATATGCATAGTGTATGGCCACATAAGAAATATTTTACAGATATGTAGCATTCATGTTACAAGTCATAAAGCATAAAACTAATATTCTACTATAAACAAGTACCAAGATTTACCAAATACGCCCCCATTTGTAATGACAAAGACTTAAACCCTGGTATTAAAACCATTAACATCAACAAACCTTTTTAAATTGCTCAAAGCTCTCCATTTTTGTGTACAATTTATGTATTTTTTATGGCAGAGATTATAAAATCCCTCCACTGTACCAACATTTACTGTAAATTAAGATGTTTCCAAATTTGAAGTCGTTAGAACATTGACGTAATTGTCAGGAAATATGAAAAAGTCAGGCATTTTAAAATACCAATTGTGTAGGAACCCTGTATTATTGGTCAGTAGCTGCAAATGTGTGTGTTTGTTTGTGAGTGTGTGACAGTGCCTAACAATACTGGGCTCCACCTAGTACTTTCTCAAACAAATTCTAGTAGCCATGCATAACAGTTACTTTTTATTTATTTATTTTTTCCTTGCAGTTGCTCAGATGAAATGTTTCAAAGTTCTTTTTTGGTTGAAGTACAAGAAATAATTAGTTTGCCGTTTCCAAATAAACCAAAACAGAAGAGTCATGCAATGTCTTTCCCTCCCAGCCCTTTTATTCTTCTGAATCTTTAAGCTCAAACTCCTTCATTCCTCCACTCCATGCTCCCAGAAAGAGATGGACACAGTGAGGGTAACAAGAGAAAGACCAAAGACAAAATGTGCAATGCTTTGCGAGGCTGCAAGGCAAAGCAGTTACCCTGGAAACAGTTGAGAGTCCAGGATGCACACAATGAACCCACCACAGATACACACCAAACATACAAAAGCTGCAGAGGCCTAAAGTGTTGCTAATTAGCTAGTCTGCTCTGGCTCTTTGTGCGAGCCATTTTAAAGGAGAGATTAGAGTCAACAGGGAGGAGGAGAGGAATGTAGCTCTCTTCTTTTTCTCTTGTTTGCCTTCTTCTTCAGCTGCAGGAGGAGAGAATTGCTGTCGTTTATTTTTACTTGATAGACAAAGTGTATTTTGTCTGTCTTCTAAAAATACAAATAACACAAGAAAAAAAATGATGCTTTATATATGATAAAAATGAAGGTGATAGTTCAGATTTGCCTATGTGAGATTCCGTAGAAGAAAAAAGCGAACAAATAATATTTTACCTGTTGAAGTTACCTCTTTAAACAACTTAAGTTTGAAAATTAAGTGTGATCAAATTGATGAGCCTACAGCTGGTTCAATCAAGACCAAAAACCAAAGGGGTTACTGCTGTTTTTTAAACAATTTAAAATATTTTTGAGTTTATATGAAATCTATTAGTTATATAAATACACCTATGTCAAATACATGACAGACATTCTGGCAAAATAACATAACATTCCTAACAAAAACAAATAAATACATAATTTGGAAATTATTTAATGCCAAACTGACAGTTTTATGTAATAGCACTTACAACAAAAAACAACAAAAAAATCTAGCAGGTTTTTGAAACGTTTTTATATTTAGACGATAACAGCTCACTTTGATCTTTGTCGTGCTCAGACTAGTTATGAGCTCAATAATTGGCTCTTTTTTTCCAAACTGAGGTTCAGGAAAGATTTAACAACAACAGGTAAGATATTTTTAGTTTATTATGTTTACCACAGAACCCCACCCAAAATCAGAGCTTTAACTTTAAATTGTAATGATACATTTTATGGTTTAATAAAAATACATCAGACAAATGGCTGCCATGTTAAGTTGCTGTAATTAATATTGTTCATAGAAAGTTTTACTACTTACCATGTAATTTGTTTAACATTGTGGTTACTGGTATTTTATTAATCACTTATGGGGAAAAGTGTACTTAAAGACAAAGCAGAAATGCTAAGATTTATTGGATCTTCTTACTAATGAAAAAATCAACAAAACAGAAACTTTTTCGATTATAACTTCAAACGATTAAAAAATATATCTGTAATGTTTTTATTAATCCATATATATAAAACTTCCTTACAACTGAATGAACAGACTTACTACAGGTCACACTGAAGCACACACTTCCCTATTTTTCTTTTTTGTGCTCACTCCACCCCTGCTTCTTATTTGGGGAAGTTAAAGATTGTGCGTGTTTCTTTAGAAGTTTAACTTCTTGTACAGCAACCAGGCTTTGTTGTGCCTGCCCATTTCCGGTGTTTGTGTGTGTGTGTGTGTGTGTGAGTGTGTGTGGTAGAACTGGGTGTGAGGGTGTGTCTATCTTCATCACCACAGCCACAACCAGGTGTAGAAACTCTCTGAACCAAGTAACATGAAAGAATTTTATTTCCATTGAAGTGGGGGGGCAGGCAGGCTAACACTATTAGTGTGTGTTTTTTCTGTTTAACCAATAGGTGTCTGATTGTGGTGAGTTTGTGTGTGTGTGCATGTGCATGTGCATGCTGCAGACAGTCTCTGTTTGTGTGGTGTTTTCCTTCTGTTTTTCAGCCAGGTTGTGGCTGCGTCTTGCATGTGTTATTAGTTGGCTTTTTTTTTCTCCTTTTTTTTTTTGAGGGTTATTAATAATAAGAGTTAAACAGTTTCCATATGTGAGGCCTGGTTGCCAGGCTAGTGCTATCCTCATCACAGACTGGCCTCATGTACGCTCTCTCCTCCCACAAGTTGTGCTGAATATGACAGAATAAGTTCAACTCCATAGATCATACAGCTAAGACCTTCCACCTATGAGGCCTTGTCTTCTCAAGCTACTTAACTGTCTCAGTTTATGGGAGATGATGCTAACTATTATAAGGCACGCTGTCCGCCTGTGGGTGTATTTGTATGAGTGTGTGTGTTTCCTTCTATGGGTTGGGTCTGTCTGGAGGGAGTCCTGCCAAACGAGCTGTGTTGAAAACCGCAGGGAAACTGCATATGTGGATATAACGTATGACGTGTATTTGTGTGTGTTTCATGAGTGTGTGTGTGCGTGTAAGGAAACTGCTGTAGAGCTATTTGCCATCAATTAGCTGCCTGGACTGAGATGAGGCCTACAGTTGAGAGGGAGCTTTTTTTTTTAAAATATTCTCCATGAGGGATTTCCTTTCTCTTTCTGTCCCAGCTCACCTCATTATTATCTTTAATTGTCGATTTCTTAATGCCCTTTCCCTTTGCTTGTCAGAAAAAATAAGCTGCAAACATCTCCTTAGGAGTTTTTTTTTCCACGTGAGAATCCAAGACGTGCGTGTATGATGATGAATTGTGTCATGATATAAAGCAGTCCAGCTTATTCAGTCAGTTCCTTTTTTAAGACCGTGCGTATAACCCCTGTGAATCAATCAAAACATTAGATGAGTGTTGGGACGCGGCGGACGGGGGAGAGAGGTTTTCAAGTTCTAACAAACAGTTTGAAACTGAAGAGAACCATCTGGAAAATGGCATAGTCCCCGGAGTTTAGAACAGGTCCCTTTAGTGGAAAAAAATATGAATAAAAAAATATATATAAATCTATAATCAGCCAAGGTTTTTCAAACATTACAGCATATTTTGAAGTTCTTTTGGAGTTTGTGAGTTTTTATGGCATTGGCTCATGAATGCGGTCTTTCCTCTCTTTAATGGTCAGCCTGGGCCCAAAGAAGCTTGCTTCAGCCGTTTTAAAACCTCAGTTCTCAAACGGTGACTTTATATTGCGGAAACATTACATTAAATAGCTGAAAAGGATTGCAGCTGGATGATGGTTTCCAAGGTGTCCCGGATTGTTCCAGCCTGGCATAGTCCTAGAGACAGACTAAGGTTTTTATTGCTTCTTAATTTTTCTTTTTATTTTTTTTTGTGTTCATTACTAGTTTTTAATCTATTTTATACAAAGCGAATACAGTTGACAGAGAGACCTGATTGCTCTGTAAAAGAAAAGATGTACATGAGTTAGAGGACAGGGATAAAGCTGTGGCAGAGCACAGTTTATCTGTAACCAACCGTGAAATTGGCAGGCTTTAGAAAGTATTTGGTCTAAGCTGCACCCTCCCTTTACGTATATGTTTACCCCTTGGAAACTCTTGTTCTTATGTAAATGTTTATACCACTTTTTTCCCCTTCAATTTCCTATATTGTTGAATGAATTATAAACATATTATTTCATGACTGACCTAATGGCTTACACTGCAAAAGCATTGTTAGCTTTTTGTTATTTTAGTTACTTTAAGACCACAATCACTTCTTCTTCCTGTAGCTCCTTGCTATCTGCTCAGCAGACTTTCCTCTTTCTGTTGCTATGAAGCAACTTGTATTTCTGTATGTAAAAGCAAAAAAAATCCTGCCTATCTTATGCAATTTAAAGGCACAGTTCAAAACTTTTAAGTAGGGTTTCATGGAGTGGTTATGAACACTTCATATCTTACCAGCTGTAGATAGCTTTTTTGAAAGACCTCATTTTGGAAAAAATAGATCTTAATAGACTTTTTGCACATTTCGGTTCTAACGCACATGGGGGTTTTCCCGCATTTAGGAGGGGTGATCATTTGCCGTGCGAGTTGAGTGTCTACATTTTTTTTCAATGATAGTAATATGGAAAAGTGACTTTTGTAGTGTGTGTAATTGTTGGATGCGACGAGTAAAAGATAAAACAGAAGCTTGCTCCTTTTACCAAATTCCTCTAGGAAAGTCGAGCAAAGCTGCTACAAGAAGAAAGCTGTGGCTCAATGTGCTTCGCCGTCCTGACTTCACTCCGACAAAAAACAGTAGTGTGTAATCGCCATTTTGTTTCTGCCATGGCAACTAATGATCCGAACTCTGTGGATAATGTTACCACGCTAAATCTTGGATTTGTAAGGATTACGTTCCTACTAGGGGTGTAACAATACATCGATCTCTATCAATACATTATGGATAATGATTTAGTTATATCGAGGCAAAATGAAAATATCGATCTATATCATCATCATATTTTCGGTGTGAATCGATATCATATGTCCATCTAACACAGTCATTGTGTCTTCTTTGACACAGTGGCCCCCCCTCGACAGTTGCTTCACAATGACATCCTCTCAGATCAGCGACACAATTTTCAGGGAATTTGTCCATTGTTTGTCCACAGCTTTCCAAAACTATGCATCGACATTACAACTCGCCATCATCACCTCGCTCTTTCCCCCCTACTTCTGATTTTGGCAGGAATGTGGCATTTCGCCATCCAATCAAAACATACGTTTCATGCATGTTTTGGAATGTGCAAAAGGTCTATTGTTACTATGCTAATTGCTAGTCAGAGCAGGACTAAGACCAATGTGGATCGCTGCTCTCATAGCACAATTTTAGCCCTAAAATTTTATAGCAGTTCTTGCAAACTGTATTTTGTTTTAACTTTCACTTTTTTCATTACATATGTATTTAGGCAGAAATATTATAAGAATTCTGCACCAGACGTTTCAGAGCTAGCTGCTATTACTGCTATGTGCACTTGAAAACCAAAGCATTCATAAAATTGGTTTTATAAAATAGAGTTCTCATTATTATGATTATTATAATTATTTTTGATTGGAGTTTGAAGACTGCAGCAGTCAGTCAGACTTTGGGCTTGGGCTCAGTCAGATTATTGGTTGCTCCTCGATCTGGCCAGGTTTAAACAATGTTTCTAAACTGAGGTTGTTCAAAGGGATACGATATTTAGGTAAGATATTAATTGTTGACATTTTACTGAACCCCATTTCAAAAGATCTGAACTATGCTTTTCTGGTCTTGTAGAAGTTATAGAACAAATTTAAAGTAGCTGTGACAGTTACTTGTTAAGATGAGAATGATAGTACAAAAGCACTGTTATAAACTGTAAGGCTGAAGCTTTTATTTAGCATATTGTGTCTCTTCCAAATACAGTAAATCATGTTAGTTTCTGACAATAATCTCTTTTCATTTCACATTAAAAATGAATGCATGTCATTTTACCCACAGGTAGTTAACCATCTCTGAAACTGCCTTTTACTATCAGGCAGTGGAAGGCCAGGTTCTTCTCAAGTCCAGCAGCTGTATTCACAAGTTTTGCCTTTTATTAGTTAGCCCAGACAAACCATTTTCAGACTTTGTCTAATCTGTACTTGCCGTCAGAATTTACTGTGAAGAAAACGTGTACAAGATTTGCAGGGATCTGAAGGGAGCGGAACTTTAGAAAACAAACGTATCAGACAAAATTATGTGAGTTATTCATTTCATGAAGAGGTGGAAAGAAAGCAATGAGTGATAGAACTGAAAGACCAACGAAGAGACAATGATCTGGCAAGACGTGTGTGTGTAGGTGTGTGTGTGTGTGTGTGTGTGTGGTGACAGACAGGGATGCATTGTGTACAGAAAATTCCATTGTAATTGTGCAACCAAGCCACCACACACAACCTGTGCCCCAAAGTCTTAACTATTACCACCTCAGTGATCTCACTTTCTGTAATGTGGGTGTTGGTGCGAATGTCTCAGAAGTTAAGTGAGCTGGCACTACTGTAAACTGTGTCTCATCATCCTTTTAGCAAATTAAAATGCTTTGTAGATGGTGTTGCATCTTACGCTTGTTTCATCTTCTCTCTGATCATGTCTCCTTCTGAGCACTTAGCGAAAAAGAAGCAATCAAAGATAAGAAAGTCTTAGAGCTTGGAAAACCTGTAGAGCCATGGAGAATGAGACAGAAGGAGAAAATAAATTAAAGGAGCTGAGGGTTTTATAGAGTTCGGAGGTGTTTTTTTTTCTTTTTTTATCTTGTGAGGAGAGGCAGCGCAGACGGATACACAGGGATCACCTGGATCACCCATGAGGATGACAACAACGCCAAAGCTTTAGCCCGGCTTTCAGCTTCAGTGACAACACTTCAAGGAAAAAGGAGCTACAGAGAGACGAATGTGTGGGGAAAATAAAGGAGATCCACTGCTTCTTTCTGAACCCCAGTCTCTCCCGCTGATCCGAAATCAAAAAGCATGCAGACCTGTAGAGAAGCAGCTGGGTGTGACAGGCTCTTTTCCTGCATCTTCACCCTGAGTCTGTTTAGCAGTCCCGCTCTCCTGTTGAAGGGAGCATAGAGAGGAAGGGAGGAGAGATGTTGCCTTCCTTCCCTGGTTGTTGAGCTTGTGAAGCAGCCAGGGGATATGTGTGTGTTTTGAAAAGATTTGTGGTCTCGGACTCTAATGAAATATATAGTTGAGGAGAGTTTTGCTGATGGAATGACAAGTTTCCTTCTCATTTATGCTCCCCTTTTTCCCCTTCTTCTCAAGCTAAAAGTGAAGAAATATGATACCACCTGCCTCCCCCCTCAATCTCCCCTTACTAACTCCCTCCCCTCCTTTTGCTCCTGCTCCCTCAAGGACAGCCCACTGTCTGCCCCGGGGGCTGTTTATCTATGGGGGGGAGTTGAGGAGGAGAGGGTGGTAGGTGGAGGGTAGAGGGAGGACGGGTTTGTTTCGTTTTTTTGGCCGTCAACAATGGACCTCAGTCAGTGCTGACGGATTACTCCAACATATGGTACCCACCTGTCTCTTTCTCGCTCCCTCTGTTTCTCCCCCCCTACCACCTCCTACTCCTCCCTCGTCTCCTTTGCTATACTTCTCCGTTTAGGTCCCTTTGCTTATTCTCTCCCGCTCTCTGGGTCACCCCAAACAAACTGTGCAGATTACAGGCCATATTCATCAAACATACGCACAAACCTGTTTGCTTTAGCAACCTGAGCCAGGCACACACAGAGAGAGAGGGAGAGGGAGGGGGGGGGGGGGGTGAGAGAGAGAGAGAGAGAGAGAGAGAGAGAGAGAGAGAGAGAGAGAGAGAGAGAGAGAGAGGAATTAAAAGTAATGGGGCCTTGTTATTACCTTTTTGTTTCTATCTAATATTCAACCTCTGCTCAGAAATCTCAGCCACGTCAGGTGGAGCTGAATTGTGTTTTGGATGTTTTCTTGACTCCTGCTTGGTCACACATTGACACCTCAGGCCCTTGATCATAGTTCAGGTTTGGTAAAATCAAATTCCAACTATTTTCTTTTAACAGGGTTTCTAACTGACCCATCAACTTGCCTTCCCTGTAGTTGCCAGACATTTCTTTTTTTGTGGGGGTGGATCATGTTAACGAGAGAGAGTAGCCATTAATATGTGTGTGTGGGTGTGTGTGTGTGTGTGTGTGTGTGTGTGCATGTATGCGCATGTCTGACCCCGCTGAATTAAAAAATGCACTGTTATTAAAGGCTGTGTCAGAGGCGATGATTTACAGAGGGCTGCGATGACAACTCAGAAGAACTCACACACACCAAACTGACACACACACACACACACTCACACCGTGCTCACAGGCCTCCAAGCTGAGCGGTGACCTCCTCACCCCTCCTTCCCCTTCCTCCTCCCCTTTCCCTCCCTCTCTCGCTCTAATAAAACCTGTCTGACACCACTGATGTGTGCATGTGTGTGAGTGTGTGCGCACCGCGGCAGCACAAAGACTCTGTTGTTGGGCCTCCCTCTTAGGCCTCCCTCATATTTTCTTTAAAGGTGCAGTGCGCCCCCAAGAATGCCACGGGGTGGATGGGAGGGAGTCTTAGAGGAGCTGGTGTAAGTGTGTGTGGGTGGGTGGACTGAGAAGTGGGTTAAGGTCCTATAGAGGAAAAAAAAAAGAAAAAAGCCAATGAGTGAGTAAGAAGAGTAGAAATGAAAAAGAAGGGTCAAAGAAGAGAAATGCTTCTTGACAAAGTAGACATGAGTGGATTTCATTGCTGGTGGTTTATTGTGTAGGTGTGTGTGTGTGTGTGTGTGTGTGTTTGGGTTAGTATTTGAGTGTGCACAAATCCCTTGGTTCCTTTTTATCATATTGTCACAAACTAAAACTACAAGGGTTAACTCAGTTATTTTTAATCTCAGAAATAGACATTCTCATTTAGTTTTGAGGTAAGATTTCACTTTTGACACAGTTTTGTTTTGTAAATTATTTGAAATTTACAAGAAATGACGCACAACAAGTCCTACAATTAGAAGATGCATGATCCTATTCCTACATTAGGGTTTGCTCTAAGTACTTGTACTCGTCCAAAATGCCCCGATATTCAAAACTAATACCAATACCTGTGCTGACACTGAGATGCTGGTAATACTCCACTGACTGTGTTACAGTTTATATTTCATGTGAAAAAAAGCCATTTCTATGTGTATGAAATGTGTACAAGTTGAAAGAAAATTTGTTACTTTTATTCATTTAGGAAAGCTTCAACAGTAAGTATCTGTATATTTGATTTGATCCAATCAGAGTGACTGTTAGCCTATAAGGAAGGAGAGTCACCAAGTTCTAAATAAAAATATGCTTTTTAATAGTCATTGTGTTATGTTTAGAGTTAAAGTCAATATGTACTCTCTATTGGTACTTGTGTACTTGTACTTGTACTCAGTTTGAGGAAAATTGGTATCGGGAGACCCTTACTCTATATGAAAAAAAGGTAAATAGACAAAAAAAGAGAGATAATTGGCAGCTTAGTTAGAGAGCTGTTCCCAGTGACTCTTCTATTTAAATGCCCAATTTAAATGAGTAAGAATCAACTTTATAACCAAGTAATTTATCTAAAAAAATGTTTCAGTCTCCTACATTTACCCATGCAGTACACTTACACCTTTTCTTTTACCAATATTTGAAGTTGCACAAAGTAAGTTAAAATGTTGCACATATTCTCTTCAGAAGCTGAGATGTCATCAGTTGTCACATGTCACTTTACATAAATGCAAATATTAGGAATTAAAGGCAATAATATCAAGTGTAATAAACCAGATTACTTTTTTGTTGTTGTTTAAATAAAAAGTAATTGAATGAAGAAAAACCTTAAAATATTTTTGCAATACATCTCATATACGTGCTATGAGTGACAAGTAAGTGTTTTATTCACCTTTAGATGTTAAAAAAGTTTGTAAGGTTTTTAACCAACCTCATGTTCTGTACAAACAAATGGTGTAGATTTTAATGAGAAAGTTATGATTTTCTTCACAGGTTAAACTAAATTTAAGTATGTCTGAAGTTATATAAAAGAAAGTGGAGCAACTGTTTGTGTGATCATCTGTGATCCAGTAAGACACAGAAAAAGTTTTGTTAAGACCAAAGTTATAACAAAAGAAAATTAAGTTTAATGATTACTTTTAAGGAAACAGCAGGATGTTGTGATCATTTCATTTCAGGAAAATACCATCTGTGGAGTATTGTGAAACCAGGATGTGTTTCATGTGTAAAAACAGCTTTAAGACTTATTCTTTAAAACAGTAAAATTCACCAAATTGTGCCATTATTATGTGAGCAAGGAGACTTTTTTTTTAAACAAATATAAAGTACACATATTTCTATTTTTTCACGCTTTTGTCTTTCAAATATACACCCCCATCTATTGACATGAGCTGAGGAGAGGAGACAGGCATCACCTCTGCTTGGTCGTAGCGTTTATGAAAGCCATAAATGGCTCTTTAATATAGTGGTAATCAGGGTGGTAATTTGGGTGGAATTGTCCCTTATTGTTGCCAGACATGCCTGCTCAACTCCTGCCAACATACACTCATGCTCTCACACACACAGATGCACACACATACACACACGCACACTCGGTCTTGGGCAGACAGGGTGTTCAAGGAGTAATTCACACCACATGCCAACAAACTGGGCGGTTGTGTTTGTCTGTGTGTATGTTTGTGCCTGATTTAATGCTGAGGTCAAGCTGGTAAAGAGAGAGGGATGGGGAGGGGGGGTTCCCAAGATTTTTGTGTTAAAATTTGTGCGTGCGTGTGTGTGTGTAGGCATGCTCTTCTGTGTGTTTTAATTAAGCTCTGAGCGAAAGTAGCAAGTGTGCTCCATACAGCTGGTTTTCATCACTCTGACTCCACACAACTTCTCTCTTTCTCTCTGTCTCAGTGTAATGTGTCTTTTCTGTCCTTTTTTATTTAAAACCTTTAAACCCAGGTTTATCGAATGTGCCCTCTTTTCTAATTTGGTGAATTTGTTTGACAATAAGTAGTGTTCGATGAGAGTGCACTGTTGTGTTTTAGTGTCCTGCGGTTGTGAAATGACAAACTCTTGCAAATTTCTTTTGGTTGAGTAAGAGCTTCCATGATAAAAAAAAAGAAGCCCTCAATCTGACCGTTAATTTGCACACATACACACACAAACACCCTCCACCCCCTCACACACACACTCACACAAACACACACAGGGACTTTCATAAATCAATATTTACTAAGGAACCTTTCCCTTTTGAGTCAGAGGAAGCAAATGTGCATCCTGCTGTCTCCCCTCTGTAACCCTCTCTGTCATGAGGTTGTGCTTGCATTTTGTGTGTGTGTGTGTGTGTGTGTGTGTGTGTGTGTGTGTTTGTGTGTGTACATGGTGTGTGTGTAATTTTACTGTAAGCGAAAAGCAACTCTTTTGTGTTGGGAGAAGGGTGTTTTCATATTTAGTTTTTGGGGTCATCTTAAACATTCCAACAAAAATAGGCCAGCTGCTTATGAACTGATTTGCTCTGATTCTATAGAGATTTGTCTTTTAGCAAAATAAAAAAGCAATACATCAAATTAGAGAATGAGAATTTGACAAAAACAATGAGAGAACTAGAAATTTAATCCTAAAAATCATCCATAAAGTGTCCATAACACGAGTTATTGATAAGTAGAGTTTTATGCTTTTTAGGCTAAAAAAATAATGATAGTTTTATACATGAATAAATACAGTAATAGGAACAGGAGAGGTTTGGTTTAGGTTGCAGTATTGGAGGAATAAACTGGCAATAAACCAAAGGGCAAAACGAATTTATGGAAACACAGCTGGTTTGAATGGACAGAACTGGAGGGCAGACTGGGGAGAAGTGGGGGGCGGGTGGGTGATGATAAGGTGGGTCATAGTTAATGGCAGCTCTTTGGGTCTCATCAACGCAAATGGTTTCTACATCTCTGCGACAACACAATCACGAAGGCAGGCTGACATACTTCTGCCTCGGAGAATGTAGAAAACCCACTTTGTGAGAAGAATTTAGAATCAAAGACGATTCTGAATAAAGCAAATTTAGACACATTTAGTCTCCTGTGTGTGTTTGACTGGTTGACGAGAGGCCAGTCTGAAACTGAAGAATGAACTGTGCACGCTTTCTTTTATTTAGTAAAATAACAGTCTTAAAAAACAGTCAAAAACAGTCTGAATATTCATCAAATAAATTATTTTAAAAATGTCTCGTGAGTGCACGATGAACGTCTGATTACCCCCTTCTTTTTTTTTCGCCTCCTGTCTCTGGTAGGCACTCCAGGCAGCCAGACAGTTCCTCCTCCAGCAGGCCTCTGGACTCAACTCCCCTGGAAGCAACGAGGTCAAACAAAGCCCTGTGCAGGTCAGAGCACACACACGCACACACACAACTGAAAACCCAACTGTTGCTTTATCCAGATCTGTGTATTATTAAGCCACCGCCTGTCGAAGCGCTGTTTTCCGACCAACCTGCCACGTCAGCTGCACTGATTGATTTACTTTCTTTCCATTTCTCGCTCTCTGTCTCTATGTATCTCTACACCTCTCCCTGCATATGTGTGTGTGTAGATGTGTGTGGGTAGATGTGTGTGTAGGTTTGGGAGTGAATGAGGCCTTTGTAGTTTCTGGGTAGCGAGCTGTTTTCAGAGCCAAATAACTTAGTGAGCAGAGAGAGAGGGGTTAGCTGGAGTGCAGGATCCCTACTGAAAGACACTTGAGCAGGCTACAACCACACACTCACACACACACACCCTCACAGGACACACATAGGACACAGGCATTACAGTGCATGTTATCACATAGCAAAACAAATGGCTGTTCTTTAAATTGATACAATTGGATGTCTGTTAGCGGAATAATTATTTTCAGAAGAGTTTCTCATTAAATTAGTGTAACCATGTCTCTACTGAGGCAGCAAACAGTTCGGTCATGATATTATTTCTGTAAAATATGTCATATAATTAACAGACAGATGTATCATCAATATGTGAGACAAGAAGACAGAAAATACAAATGGAAGTCACAGTTAGGTATAATGAAGGATTTAATGTTCAATGTTTCAAACCTGTGAGGTGAAAAACTTTTTGCCTTTATGTAAGAAGGTAACATTGACATATAATGTTGTGTTTGATTGAATTGATACCTTTGAGCATTTAAAAAAAGTAGGTGGAACTGTGAATGGATTTGTGCAGCAGCATGATGTGTATTTGTTAGATTAAACAGGAAAAGCTTAAAATGGAAATAGAGTTTAGACATTTTCAATAAATATGATAACTTTTTAAGAAAAAGTGCAAAAAAACTGCAGAAAAGAAGCTTACGACTTTTCACGGATCACACCAGGAACAAAAACTCTTCTTAAAAAGAGCAGTTGTGTCCCTGTGAACGAGCATTTTCCACATAAACGGAGCAAAATGCAGGTCAAACATGCATTTGGTTGACCTGCTTCATCCCACAATTCTTACACAGAAAGAGTATAACCTCCCCCTTCCTTCTTATTGTCAAACACACACATAGAAATGCAGCTCTGCCTCTCCTCTGTGCTCTCCATCTCTGTCTTGTTTATCGTGTTTGTTGCTGCCTGACCTGCACACAGTCTCGGTACTCTTCAGGGCAGCAATGCGACATCTCTGTTGTCTGAGCTGTCAGCTCTCACGGCCCCCACACATCAACACAAACACACACACAGTTGGATTTACATGTGTGTGTGAGTTTGAGTGTGTATCTGTGCTTGGATTATCTCAGTTGCAAAGACAGGCACAAACATAAAAGCCCCAAGTGGCTGTTATTTTTGTACCAGCAGGACTTGTTTATCAGACGTGATGATGTAAACCTCTTTACATCTTTTAATCGTCGTAATTTCCTGCTTAAACATAATCGTTTATTTGCAGCATCAGTAGTCCCTAGGAAGTGGAGATGTGAGTGAGTGCAGCAGACATTTAATGTGGTCATTTCTACAGGTGACTAAAAGCCACTGCACAGCAAGGTGGCTCACATCTGGATCAAAATGGCCGCCCTCAGGTTGCTTCCTGCTGGGGCCCCTCTCACACATGCAAATGAGCCTCAGCCAATAATGAGATCTTTAGGAGCTCGATAATTAGATTTTCTCCTTCTCTCTGAGGGAGAACGACGGAGACAGACAGGGCGAGCGGGGAAGACTTCTCTTTCGTGTCCTGACTTCTCTGGAGAAACCTCGATCTGTGTTGACATGCCCCCTCCCCCCCAAAAAAAACAAAACATTCCTATTTCTTTATTTATAATAAGAGGGAGGATTTGAACGTACAGCAAAAAGAAACTCAGAGATTGTATCTGGGTTTTGATTGTTTGCTCAGAGATGGTGCCTGTGTTTGCTCGAAATGGTATCAGTGTAGTTTGTGCGCTTTGCGTGTGCGTTCTCCTGTCACATGTCAGGAGAGGCTTGACAATGGCTCGAGCCTTTAGATGAGCGAGAAAAAAATGACGGCGTGCTAGGAAATCTGTACTAAAATTGCTGATCAGAAGAAAATATTTTAGTTTAGGTAGTTGTTAGTCATTGCAATTGGAGGAAAATTATAATTCAAATTGTTAGTAAACAAAACCGTTTCTTCACACAACTGAAAATGGAAACCATAAGTTTGAAAAGTGTTAAGTAGTCTATTACCTGAACCTTTTTAACTAATATTTTCTCTGGTATATTTACCGTAGTCACACTCGTTTTATAGAGCGACTGGTCTTGCGACTTATTGTCAGGTGTGACTTTTATTAGCTTTTTACCTGGTCATGACACATTTTTTGACTGATACGTTAAATGTTAGTTAATACTGACTAACACGAACCAAAGAGTAAACATTACCTAGGTTTGTGACTACAGTAAATATTCCTGTACTGGTTAATATAAATATGCAGCCCCAAACGATAAGTGAGCAGCAGGAATAAAGTTTGGAGTGAATGAGAAACTTGTCAGGCACTGACGAAAAGCAGAGGTTACTCTTACTGAAATGAAGAAAATAAAGAAGGCTAACTGTGTGATAAATAATGAATAAGATTAGTGAACCTACCCATAGCTTGCTTGTTGGACTTGCTGGATTGTTATTGTTGAGGCTATTCGGCATCATATATATGTTGTATATGTGACTCTTAGATTTTGTGAAATAAATTTCTGAATAAATGCGACTTCGGAAAATACAGTCATTTTTGAATTATGAATAAATACACTCATAGATGCCCACACCCTCTCTGGACTGTGGACAAGTTCAAGCTTTAGGTTTGTGTTTGTCATCAACGTTGGACATAATTGGTCCTCTAATTGCTTGGGACAGGGGCACGAGTGCTGCTGAGAGAATGGGTGGGCACATAACTGGCAGACAAAGTGGCGGTTTACGGATTACCCAGCATGATACATAGCATGGCCCCCATGACCCGCCACACGTTCTTTACAATGGACACAATTGGCAGACGTTCACACACACTTACATTACGAGGGGCACAAGCCGACACATATGCACCACTTGGCAGATGCAAGCTTGGCACACTTCACACACTGGCACTTGGCACACACACAGAGATTACAGCCCTCACTTGGCCATGGCCCATACGTATATAATAGCGAGGTGTCCTGTTTTCATGTATTATTGAGGAGCTCGTTTAATTAGGGAAACAATTAAAAGGCTCATTAGAGTTATGTTAATTAGCCGGGGCTCCCTGCTCTCTGGAGAGGGCTTACACCAGTTAGGTGGGAAGGATGGAGGAACGAAACATGAGTTATGTCACTCTTTAAAAATTCAGATTCTCTAAATCAAATTTTCAACCCAAATTCATTTCATTTTGCAGTAAGTTGCAGAGAAGTATTATATGTTTAAAAAAGGGATTTTGGCATGATTAAGTGCTTTAAAACTAAAGAAAAGTATCTGGAAGAGTGAGTGTTTAACTCTCTAAAGTCTGTAGGGCTGAAGTAGCTCCTTCTTTTTTTTTTCTTTTTTGTTTTAGTTTAAAGTGTTTTTCCCAAAGCTCTCCTTTTGTCCACTCAATGAAAGTGCTTAGCTGGCACTTTCTCTGATTTGATGGGGAGGGAATTGTGGCTGCGTGTGTGTGTTGGGGTGGGGGGGGGGCATGGTATGGGATCCTGTCAGTTTGTGAGGGGTGTATGAAAGGAGCCTGAGCACCCAGTGAATTGGGTTTGGCTCTGGACGGAGGGCTGGACGGACAGACCAAGAAGATGGAGAGGAAAGGTTTGGGTCTGGCCACTCAAGTGTGAAAGTCTTATTTTGTGATTTGAAACATGAGTGAAATCTGTAATGAAATATGGTCAATAACAGCCTCTCACACTTCCCAATGAAGGGCCCCGACTTGTGTGTGTGTGTGTGCTGCTAGAAACGTGTTGTCATTTTTATTCTGAAGCACTGGGGCGTTAGATGGAGGGAGGTGGAGGAGGAGGTAGGAGGAGGGGGATTATCCACTTGAACTTGCTGGCCTTTCACTGTCCTCTCTAAAGTTTTTTTTTTCTTTTCTCTTCTATCTGTCCTCTGTCAAAAACAGCTACATGTTTAATGCTCCCATATATGTTCTGTTTATATATGAGGAGAGGTTTTGTTGCGACAACCACACTCTTTCTCTGGTTTTCTAAAAGTTTGCTTTGAAAAACAAACTTCTTTGGAACATCTTTCACATAAATATAGTGAAAATGATTCCAATGAATGAAAGCTTTTTACCTTTGCTGCTTGTGTATGTGACGCATGAGTATTTTGACAGTAAAAAAAACCCCACAAAAAAACACTTTTATAAGTAGGTAATTTGGATTTTTGTAAAAATAATTTAGATCATAAGAAAGACTTTTTTTTTCTAACTTTGATACTGTTTTTTTTTTTTTTTTGGTTGTTGTTTTGTTTTAAACCAAGAAAGCAAAATAGCTTTTGAGTAAGAGAAAATATAATGAAACTTGTTATGCATTTGATCAAACCAGAGTATATTTTAATGCCATTTTTTATTCTATCTGGAAAATATATTTTATATTGTGAGAGTAAAAGACAGGAGTGATACCCATTTTAATTTTTATTTGCAAGTTTTGAACCTCTTAACAGTCTTCGTTTCATCAGTAGGCAAAAATGTTGTGGTTTCTACCTTTAAACATTTCCAGACGCTGCAGAGGGCTTTTATTTTGAAAACTATGGGTGTCAGACGACTTCCTCCGGTTTTACCCTTAGTTTGACACCCTTACAAAAAAAATGTTGAAAGGTTGAAAGGCATCCTGAGCAAATATTTGAAATATAATGTATAGAAAAAAGGCTTTGGATGGATTATTTTTTTTATAATAAATAAAAAAGATACTGGCATCTTTATAGTGGAGCACATTAAACTAAAAAAAAAGCAAAAACCTGAACTAAATGTACTGCTTGACTAAAAGAAAGCATTTAATGCTAAAATAAACAAAACATTTTGTTGAGAAAAGGCAGCCTTACATTAAACATCTGAAAGGAAACAGAAAGGAAATACTTATAGCTCTTTGACGGCACCAATAAAACACTGAGGTGTTCAGATCATAAAGCTGAAGACTCATAATGAAACTGAAAGCTTGTTCGTTGAAATCAAAAAGTCTAAATAATGCTAATCAAAGAATGAAACATAAATAAAACTCTTGAATAGCAGACAAACTGTTGCTCACACACACAGACTTTGTTCTAGGCACAGACAGAAACATTACTCAGCAAAAAAAAAAGAAAGAAAGAATGAGAGAAAAACTTGGAAGACTGTAGCTTTAGGATGCCCATATCATCCCCAACCCCTCCTGGCTTCGCTCATCAGTTTCCCCGAGAGAAATGTGGCCCCTGGCCCTGCTTCAGATGAGCTGAAGGAGGGGTACTCACCACACACAATGAGGCCCTTTTACTTTCTGGAGGGGCCTGGCCCTGAGCTCCAAACAACACTTTCAGCACAGTGGGCACTCCTTCTATTTCTCGTTTTCACTTAAATGCTTTTCTCGTCTGCCTCTCTCTGTCGTCCTCCTCACACACACACCCACACACCACCCTTTTGCTCCCACCCACTCCACTTCATTTTTCTTTTTTATTTCTTATTCATTTCTTAGCATGATCAGTCCAGGCAGGCTGTTTACCTGCAGGGACAGAAAGATGGAAGGATAGTTAGTGAATAAACAAATACTGAACCAACAAGGTTTGTTTACACATCAAGAAGTTGCACATTGTTGCTTCAAAGCAATCCATCGAATAACCCCACCCCCCCAAAAAAAAAACAATTACATTTTTAAAAAGAGCACAAATATCTAGACAGGGTTTTGTTTTATCTCCGATGATGTCTTGTGTCAAATCTCACCACCGCCTGATCAAAACAGTCTGAAGAGTCACTGAAACAATCATGCAGTAAATAAAATTATCTGACAACACACGCACACTCAGGTGTGTGTGTGTCTGTGTGTCAGTGGGTACGCGACAGGGAGGGAGAAGGGGAGTCCGTCAGCAGGGTGAGGTGGTAATGCTCAGTGACAAGGATAAACAGCGCTGAGGTTTGCTCCTACCCAGGCAGGGGGGGTTCAGGAGTAGGAGGTGGAGGTTTGTGTCACCCCCCCCCCCGCTCTCTTGTCATTTTTTCAATTATTCCTGGTTTCCGTTTGTCCCTGTAGACCAAGAGGCAGAGCCTGCATCATTTAAACTGAGAGCCTGTTTAGAGGTCGATCACAGTTTTCCTTTATCTCTGCCGTCACATGTACACACACACCGAAACACAACCTCTGAAACATACATACACACAATGGCTAAAACGCATACATACACACACACATGCACAATCTAGTACAGTTATCTTTATGGGGACATTGCATTGACCTCCAATCATTTCTATAGCCTAACCCTAACCCCTTACCCTTAACCTAACCTCACCTGACCCTAAATCTATCCTAAACTCAACTCACACCTCAGTCCTACACCTAACCCCCAACCCACTAGCAGCATCTCCACCCCCCCACCCCCCGTTGGGACTAGGCTTAGATCCCCATAAGTACCAGTTGGTTCCTAGGTGTGTATGCCAAAAATTGTCCCCACATAGTAGGGAATACCCACCTGCACATACAACTGAAACACACACACACACAACAGCTGAAGAAGTACATTTATCACCACCCCTTCTGAAAATGTTTTGTTTTAAGAATGATGCAACCTCTTGTGGTCACACAGAAAGGTGCGTGTTAGTTGTTGAAATTATTTTCAGTGTAACAGTAAAGGCAAAATACAACAACAACAAAAAAGAAAAAAAAATAGCCCAAGCTGTTATTCTTTTCTAAACCTAACAAATTTATACCCATTTTTAGCTCAGTCGTAATATTTTTATTACCAAACCAGGATGTGACCCTCCCTGAGTCACAACACCTGGGGTTGTACACCACACTGATAAGCAGACTCGCATTATCACTAAGATTAGCCTCCATCGTTAAGATTATTCTCTTTTAGCTCTAGTCATGTTGAACCCAATCAAAAGGAGTGTGCATCTTGCATCTTAAACCTATAGACCAATAGTGGTTGAAAGAGGTCCATGTAATTCCATCTTACCTCTCCTTAAGAGAACTTTTTATTTGGTTTGAGGAAACACTTGAGAATGATGCATGCTCTATTGTGGACACATCTGTTTCATTGAGGAAGTGATAAATGTCCTCCTCAGTTCATTAGCTCTGATATTTGGGATACCTAACCCTAACCCATGGCTGCAACCTGGCTTCTTGAAATGTTTGTGCATGTTGGGCTCAAGAGGGTGTTTCTGTGATTGTCTTGTGCTACCACTGTTGTGTCATCAGTCAAAATTATAGTTAAAGAATCAGTTTAGTTCCAGGTTAGCCAACACTGTTTGCCCATTGCTGCTAGCTGGTTTAATATAAAATAGCAACCCTTCCTGTTATCCTGAGGTTCCATCTGAAATAGAAGGTAATGAAAGGCTTTCCTCCCTGGTTAAAAAGAAAAGTCATCAAGGGAGAAGAGGAGAGAAGAGGAGGGATGGAGCCTCATTGAAATGCAAGTTACATTCCCTGCTTTTTTCCTCTCTTTTCTCTCCTCCGGGACCTCATGCCTTTCTCCTTCTTCTCCTTCCCATCTTTCAGGGCGCTCCCCCAGCTCCCTCTCTTCCTTTGTTAATCAGTTAAACTCCCCTTTTCAAACAACCCCTCTAATTACTCCTCCACTCTCTGTAAACGACAAGGCTGTCTCCTGATTCTCCTCTTCTTCTTCCATCCCCGCCTCCCCCAGCTCCCTCCATCCATAGCAGCGGTTGACCTCTGTCAGCCTCCAACCCCTCAGAAAGTGTGTGTCTGCCCTCGCGTGTGCGCAACCACGAGCCAACTTGTGACTTACCCTCGCATGTTAATGATACGACTGATGTCTTATGTTTTTTAATCTCGCTATTATTAGTGGCTGGGATTAATACAGCAGGAGACGGCGTGACTCTTCGCCCACATTTCAGCGTGTAAATGCATTTGTGTTCGCTCTCACACTTCCATTGCTTCAGGCTCTAGGCCACACGCTCGTCTTCCAAAAACCTACTTATATAGTTTCTTTCTATTTCTGTATGACACCTTTAAAAACTTTATCTCCTATAATCATTATTTTACATTTCTTCCCCCGTCCTCGTTTTGTCCTCGCTTTTCTTCTAGGATCCCTCCTTCAGCCTTCTCCCTGCTTGCACCTTCACTCCCCCCCTCCTCCCACTAATCTACCACACATCTCTCTCTTTTAAATTAACATGCAACATGAGAAAAAAAAATGGTCGACAGCGAGGGGGAGAAAAAAAAAAAAGAAATGCATTTAATAAATGGCTGACTTCAAATCACCCGGCTTTTCAGACTCTCCCTATTCACAGTCCAATGAAAGGGGAGAAATCATTCACCAGGAGAGACAAAGCCGAATGAAAATATAATTCTGCATTGTGAGGCGCTTTTGTCCTGGCCCGTCAAATCGCTAATGGCGAGGCTTTTGTTTTGTGGTGGGGGGCTCTGAGGCTGACGGTGTCGTATGGCGGTGGCAACGCATGCCCCATAATCACCACGCTTTGTGATATTAGATTATAGGGGCAATTAATGGCGTCAAACCTTAACTACTCAACATTCAGCCTGCCACACATATACACACATACACACACACACATACAGTACAGTATATCTGCACACAGGAACGCACATGTGGTTCAGGCATCAGAACGTAAGCCAACACACAGAAAGGTGCTATAACTCCAGTAATTATTACGCCCGTGACTCGAAAATGTCAGTGGCGGTGTGTATAAAATAGAATGTACGAGTCGTCGGGGAGGAAGAATGGGGATGCACAAGAGCAATTAATTACAGCTTTTCATTTGGCAGCTTAGACTGACAAGGCCCAGCGGCGGGGGCAAGCTGGCATGACGCCAAGCGGCACCCATCACCACCCCCGTCCTACTCGTACTGATCCGCCTTCCCCCCCGCCATCGTCCTCATCCTCCTCGCTCGCCGGTTCCTCGGCCAAAGCACCATCCGTCCCTACAGTTACCCCCTCAAACACAAATTCTTGCACTGCTTTATTAATTTATGCATCCCATAAACCTTCTCTACCGCACACCCACCTGTGCCCTTCGCTGTTGTCCTTTTCCCCCCCAATTACATTATCCTAAAAAAAAGAGAGGAAGACAGGTTATAAAGATGATATTAGAGCCAATTGTGTTTAGTCAAACTGGCTTTTTACACATTTAATTTAGTGACCTCCTCTTCTAACTGCCCAGCTGGTAAATATATGCTGTTTATTTCATTGTGAAGCAGTTATCTCTCATCAGGACATGGTGTCTGTTTGTGAAAAAAGAAAGCCAAATGTTGTTGATGCAAAGACAGTGAAAGAGGAAGCAGTCATCCCTCAAACAGATTTAAAAAAATTTATCTTTTGATATAAATCTCAAACCTCATCACAAATGTTTCCTTTTTCTGTCTCGTTATCCCTCTTATTAACTATAGTACTCATCTGCAGTAGCTCCAACAGTCAACAAATGTGAAAGTGCTTTGTCAGCGGGATTTTTTCTGTGGTTTCTCTTCTTTTGCGCGTGCGTTTGCGCTCTCAGTTTCATATTTTTATGTGGTAAGTTTGTCATCAGAGTTGCAGTGTTTGTAGCCAGATTAGCATCTCTGCACATGTCTGTGTACAAAGCACCGACACCCAGCGTGGTTGCAAAAAGTCAATGCATCTGCAAAAATCTACTTTTTCTTTTCTTTTTCATGATTTCTTTTTTATTTTGTGAGCTGCCTGCAGCTTTATCTGATGAGATATTTATCTCATCAGATACCCACTTTGTTGTTCCTCTCCTCTTAGCCAGACCCTGACTTTTTATGGAGGGAGAAAATCATAATCATGTGTTTAGAAAAGCAGATAAGATTCTTTATTTTTTTGGTCGATTACATATCTGTCCTTTTATCTTGGACGGCTGCCATAGGAATTGACAGGTTTTGAACAGTGCCAGCTTTGTGCAGGGTAGTGTCAACAATATGAGTCTTGTGTTTGAGCATCTGTTTATCTGATGTTGCCAGTTGTTCTTGTGAATGACAACAAAGAACAAAAGACAATGCACCTCTTTAACTAACCTGCCAGCATCCTTTATAACTACCTCTTTGCTGCAGATTGTTTGTTTTAAGTTGAGCATTCAGTTGCAGGTACAGTCATGCTTAAGGCTTTCTGTGCTGACAGCCTTTTTATGCAAAGCCTCACCTGCTGACTGATTGAGTTGTCCTGGTTTGGCATGCTGATGTCCTTGGTGTGAATAGAGTTAAAATGTGTGTGTGTTTCTCCAGGTGCCTGTGTCCATGGCCATGATGAGTCCACAGATGATCACTCCTCAGCAGATGCAGCAGATTCTGTCGCCCCCTCAGCTCCAGGCTCTTCTGCAGCAGCAACAGGCTCTCATGCTTCAGCAGGTAAAAACACACACTTTTTACACCACGCATGGTCAAAATGTAGCTACCTAAAAAAAGTAACTTTTTAATGCTTCTTGAGAGAAGAACAAAGTCTTTGCTGCATTTTCAGCTTTAGTCTGATTTAGTAGAGATGACTTATTTTACAGTAGAATATTTTAACTGTTGCTATTTCAGGCTTCAAATTAAAGACCAAGGGTAGGCACAGGGGTGGGGGTGGGGCAGTGGTGCCCAATCCTGGTACTTGAGGGCCACTATCCTTCATGTCCGTTCCCTGTGCTCCAGCATGTCTTCAAGTTCTGCAGAATCCCTCATTCGTTCAAATTGCACCTTGTTTGAATGAATGAGTGATTTGCAGGCTTCTGCGGTTTGAGACTAACTTTGTTGGCTAACTTTGAGACACGCTGAAGAACAGGGAAACAGCTAAAATATGTAAGATAGTGCCCCTTGAGGAGCAGGATTGGGTAGAAAAAAAATGTTGCCCTCTCCTACTTTAGACGCATCTCAGGTTAGTGTTTTGGAATATCTGGCTGTTGTAAAATTACTTTGGGCTTGACTGTGTCGTAGGGTTTGATGATACTGGCAAAAACAGTTAACAATTAAATGTGGTATATAGCTGATAATGATTAGTATTATGATTAATAGATTACAAATGCACTTACATGTGTTTTGACTCTAAAGCAGTTACCCTGTGCTATAAAATTATACTTACAAATCAGTCAAACTAAGTTCTTCCTTTTAATAGCCCGTGTCGCGTTATCTCCTTCCAGCTATTGCTTTGCTGTTTGTAAAGGACAGATTGACTGAGTGCATCGTGGATTCTTAGCTGATTTTTTTCCACCATTAGCTTGAGGAGAGTTTGTTGTAGCTAATGTTGTGGCTTCGTTCTGCAAATTCTGGCCGTACACGTACTCCGGTTTATGTTTCAGGTAATTAAACAAATTTGTAGTATTAGTGTTAGCATAACAGCATTAGCTCGATGATACCATTAGCTCTGTAGTAGCATTAGCTCCATAATTGCCTTAGTCTCGTAATTGTATTAGCTTTTCAAAAACTTTAGCTTAGTAACAGCTTTAGCTCCTCAGCGTCCTCCGCCATTTTACCACACATGCTTGCGTGATAGTGCGAAGAACACAAACGTATGTCATCATCATGGGTCACTATTTGCAGTAAGCACAAAGTTCCAACTATTAATTGTGAGAGTTTTTCTGATGATTCATGGCACACAATACGGTTTTGGCAAACTGTGTTTTTGGAGATAAGCAACATGTTGACGATTTCACTTAAAGGCAGAACACTTGGTCGTTTTGTGGGCTTCTTTTTAGGAGCGCGGTTTGGAGAATTTGCTTAGAAGTAATTGTACATCTGGTCTCAAAATGATGCATTTTAGCTTTAAAACTGACTCACAGTGATCCAGGAGTGTGTGTTGATGCAGAAGAGTTGCTATGTTGACACAATCTCTAGTAGATTTGTCAAACACTTAGCTACACCAACTCATCCAATCCTACCTACACAGAGCAAAGCACACATGTAAAGGGTGTGAATATGTCTGTTAACATTGTGGAGACAGAGCAGTAATTGCACAGTAGAGGTTGTCTAGAAAACACCACGTACACACTCAGGCAAACCAGAGCACATTGTAGATTTAATAAGAAGTGGTAGCTTTAGGCGAGTATAAATTGCAGTGGGAAGATCTGACAACATGTATCATAATGGAAATGTGAAATGTGTCTGGTTTTCTGGAAACAGACGTGCAGATGGCTAAGAACCTTCTTAGCAACTCTTTTTTTTTTCTGCAACAAGAAGAAAAAAAAACTGGACTGGAGAGCGGTTGATAATGCACTCTCATTCACTGCACTGCTAATAAAAACCACTGAGTTTAACATTGCTCTCCCACTTAATTAACCACAGTATGGACCACGCACTTAGTGTATATCTGCAAATCAGGCACTTTTACACACACACACACACACACACACACCCACACACACACACACACACCACACACACACACACAGGACAATCAACTAACACATCACTCACTGAAGCATTAAATTTCATATCCCCATGGCAATAGTGCTCTGTGTAAAAGTGTGTATGTAAGTTTTACAGCCCATTGCTACAAAGCAGTTGTGTGTTTGTCCGGGCACCGATTTGTGGATCTGCATGTGTGTTTGTGTGTTAACCTTTAAGTTTCTTCTAACCTTTCTTTATGCTATGGCTGCTTTGCCTTTCTTTCTTGGCGTATTCACTAAAGTCAAGGTCATGATAATAGGCTGGAGAGGTGAGTGCCTCACTTTCACATACACTTAATGTACAGAGCCACTGAATCAAATCATTAAAAGACCTTAATTATCACTTAATTATTCCTTCAACTCACCACTCTCTCCAGTCATGTGTGTGTGCTTGCATATGCATTTGTCTGTGTGATTAGGAGGCGATCAGGGCTAGTGACGCAGAAAAGAGAGATTAACTCTGCCTAAGGAGTGATAAAAGAGAAGAAAGACAGATGGAAAATAAAGAAGTAGCAAGGAAAAATGAGTCCTGCTTTTGAAATAAATTAAGGACAAGAAGGAGCGTCATAGGGAAAAGACTTTAAAAAAGAAACTATGGTCGAGTTAAGATTGAAACTGGATAATGTGAAACAGCTTTACATCGCACAGGGTGTGTGGTGAGGATGGGCAGCGGTGTGTAGTCTGCTCACTGTAGGGTCAGACGAATGAGGGACCGAAGCAACTGCTGCACTGTGAAGTCATTCTCCGCTGAAAAGCCTCTTTGAACATTTGATGCACCATGAAACAAAGACAAACTGCAGACTGACACATGTACAAGCTGTTCTCAAGAGAATAACCCCCTCTCTGCGCGCACACACACCCACACGCACACATCTACTCACATGCACACTCACAGAGCAGCAAACACTGTGATCAGTGAGAGTTTTCCTCTCTGCCTTCTCCTCACATCAAGATTGTAATCTTAATGGAGCTTCCTTGGTAAATTAATGATTGCTAACTCAAACAAACAGACAAGCTGTGGCCAGTCTGAGGACACTGGGTGTGTTTGTGTAAATGAATGGG
Source organism: Cynodonichthys magdalenae (assembly GCA_031762555.1). NCBI lineage: Eukaryota > Metazoa > Chordata > Actinopteri > Cyprinodontiformes > Rivulidae > Cynodonichthys > Cynodonichthys magdalenae. The sequence goes on from JARVJO010000365.1 coordinate 21,943,613, forward strand.
AAACATTTGGGAGTGTGTGTTTGCGTGTCTTTGTTTCCTTTAACAACACAATGTTTATCAAGACATTGCACTAAAGTGTTCCAAGCATATTAAAAAAAGAACATCTTGAATAAACAATGAATATTTTACCTGCTGTAAGCAGCTTTTTGATCCACCTCAATTTTGAGAGTAGAGGATAAATCTGACCAGAGTGACAAGCTAACAGCTAGTTCGAGTAGATCCAAGATGAAAGCAGATGGCAGTATGTTATGAACTTTTACACTGCCATTGTTTTTTTTTTTTTTTTTTTGTATTCTGCTGTTTTTTCAAGAAAAATAAGAAGAAAAACAGGAAAAAATCTTGAGGTTGTCCTGCTGAAACAGCTGATACTGCTACGTGTTCTTGCAAATAGCCATAAAATTCCATGTAATGCAATAGACCAGTTACAAATAGTTAGACATGCATGAAGCGGGCCAAGCTCACATGTTTTTTTGGGATAAATGCTGAGGCTGCTATTGAAACTTCTTTGTAATTGAACAAATTCAACCAATAAATTTACATAATCAAACATCAAACACGGCAGTGCTGAATTAACATTATTGGTGTTGATCTGACACTGCAATATTTGCTGTGTATCTACTGACCTGATGTGTTTGCTCTAAACAGATTTATGTTTAACTTTCCTTTAAGATCACAGATGAGATTTTTCATAAATATCTTCAGGCTTTAAATATGCTTTTTGAGATTGTTGAATATGTTAAATTCCAATAGTGTTTCCGCAGCAACCTCATTGTTTATCCTGTGTGATCCGTACACCTTGATATGTATGCACTATGTGTATGCTCAATCGTAAATATGAACTATTTCACTATAACTATACTTTTATAGTGAAAAATACATAAAACAACACAGACGATAACTGAAAAGCAGCAAAGAATTACAATTTTATTCCTCTACTGAATGAAAGGCCACTCACAATGAATAGATTTTACCATGAGATCCAAAAACAGCAAGCGGGAGTCTGCCAAGTACGCAAGAGAATGTGAAACTGACGTCAATGTAAAGGCTTATAAAATAGTGTTCTGTTGAACCGCTTTGAAATCATTGGACATGTTTGAAGACAGCGGCAATACACTTTCTCCTTGGCGCTGCTCAGACTAGCTGTTAGCTTGTCAAGCCTGTCAGAATATTGAGCTTCTTCAAAGAGCTATCTGCAACAGGTAAGATATTGTATGTTTATAAACTTTCTGCAGAACCCCACTTCAAAAGCTCCAGATTGCTGCTTCAATCGACATAAATACACCTCACTGTCACTTCGTTAGCTCATAACCTGTGATAAATGATGCACAGCTAAAAAAAAACAAAAAAACATACGCAAAAGAGTCTACTTCATATCAAAACAGCTTGTTTAAGATTTATGGTCTCAGGCTTTTGGCAATAATAGAACACGCACATAGTGTGTTTTATGAGAGTGTTTCACTGATTACAATAAATTTCATCTAAATATATTTTTCTGAGCAACACCAAAATGTGCATTTATCTTGTCTTTAGAGCAGTTGTTTTTAGTCGTGCAGTTTTCTATGATGTCCTCACCTACAGGTGCATTTCTGGTCAGTAGCTAGTGCGTCTGTCTCTGTTGTGACACAAGAAATTCTTGCAATACAGAGCCTGAACCGTCTGAGTAATCCTGTAGGGCTTAGCCTTGACATACACAATTACTTTGCCACACAGCCTGACATACTGGAACAGCTGCACACAATGTACCTCAGCGCTCTTTGCAAGGCCAACGTTTGCTTGTTGTCAGTGCAGCAGCTTCAGGACAATAAGCTGCGAGCAGAGGCCTCAAAAGCAGCTGAATTATTTAACTTACAATATCTGACTACAGTGGATCACTCTGGTGATAGAAAGCTGTGTAAGAAAGTGTATTGTGACTCAATCGCTTCATCTTTCTATGCCCCCCCCCATTTTTTGTGTGTCTGCCTGTAGTTACAGGAGTACTACAAGAAGCAGCAGGAGCAGCTACATCTCCAGCTTCTGACTCAGCAGCAACAACAGCAGCAGCAGCAACAGCAACAGCAGCAACAACAACAACAACAACAGGCCGGGAAGCAAGCAGCCAAAGAGGTGAACTCAAAAGTTAAAGACATAAAATATTGATTTATGGTTTATCTGGTTTATTGTTTTTTTGTCATATGCAGGTTAACACAAGTCAAAACGCAATGAAATGTTTAGGTTGAGAAGAACTGTTAAATTTGCTATAAAAACAAGAACAAATTAAGTAGTTGAAGTGAGTAACATGAGGAAATCTAATGTACAAGACTTTAATGTACAGGTGTAATGATATATCATTCCACATCAATATATTGGTTAAATGATGAATGATTCAGTTACATCAGAACAAAATGAAAAACTTGATCCATATATTCCTACCTAACACAGTCATTTATGTCAGATGAGCATGATATCGCATCATATCGATCACAGACTTGTGAACTGAATTAATATGAAATCATGTTGTGACAAACTGTGATATTGAGATATTTTGTATTACCATCCAAACAAATCGATATATCGTATTGTGATGTACCCCTACTTCTAGGGGTCTTCAATAAAATGATGTAATCATTCAGTGCAAAGGGTTGGCTGTTGCTGGTCATTTTGCTGATGCAGCACATTTTAGGAAGCTCCGAAAAAAAGTCACAGTCCAGCCTATGTTATAAATGCAAACATTGTTTCAGAGCTTTATTTTGATAGAAATCTTTTAACCTTTGTAATATTTTTCAAATACAAATGCATTAGTCACAAACCTGTGTCAACAGTTAATTTCTCACATCCTTCTGAACAACTAGAACACCTCAGAGGTTCAGTGGCAAGTTTTCTTGCTATAGAGCCAGTCTCTTAGTGGGGTCTGATGATATGCTGGGAGATAGCAAACTGATGATTGTATTGAACTGATATTTAATTGATTTAATACGTCACAAGCCAAATGGAATGAACTTATGTGCCAGATTTGGCCTATTAGTCACCAGTTGATGATCACTCTAAAGAGACACATAATTTATTGTGTTAAACTATTTATTTTTTGTTTTTTTACTACCAAATTAGCAAAGAAATGTTTGTCAAATAACAATCTTTCATGTCATATGTTTGTCTTTTTTCTAAACAAAAAACGAAATATTTTGTAAAAAAAAAAAATCATCTGCCACTCTCCTGATTGTTAACTTAGAAATTAAGATGAAGACTTTTATTGCAGTGACTACTTCTCCTTGCGCACACAAGCACAAATGTACAAGAACACACTCTGTAAGCCAAGTTTAACCACTGCTGTGGTGCAGCAGGATATCAACGGATCAGCCAGGATCAAAATGTGCCACAACAAGGAGGATCTAAATCAATTACACATAATTACTGTGATAATCTGTGTGGCAAGTCGGTGTGTGTGTACGGATGTACAGTGAGAATACTCTTCAGCCAAAAAAAAAAAAACTAAAAAGAAAATATTTCAAAGACACAGAGGACAATACAGGAGAAACCCTTCAATGAAAAGACCTCATGAGACATTTTTCTGAGAAACGCATGAGGAGGCACATCCTAGATTTGTCCTCCTCTCCTTCCATTCCTTCATCCTCCTCTCTCGGTGGGCAAACCCCGCTCTCCCCCGACAAACACACACACACACCGAAGCCCACATGCTCCTCGCTGACAGCGGTCGAGCAGCTCAACCGTGACCAAAGCAAACCAGTTGTGGTTGACTTGCATGTTGAGCGAGTGTCTGAAAGCGCTTTCCTCTCTCCCCCGCACTCTGCCACTGTCCCACTTTTCAGGTTGCTTGTCCTGTAACAATGAGACAAGTGCAAACACTGGTCATACAGCGACACATACACGCCGACAGAGAGCGAGAGGCTTGACGTGTGATGGTTCACTGCTCAAACACATCCACCTGGGGGAATATGGCTCCCTGCAGAGCTGGACACAGCTGATGTGACTAAGGTTCTCTGCAGCATCTATTGTTGCTGCTGGGTAAAAATGAAAGCAACACATTTGTAGTTATTTCCATCTTTTTTTTTTGTCAGGTATGGTAGAGGTTTTAGGACACTGAGACAAATGTTTATGCGTTTGTAGGCCTCAAACTAGCTGTGCTGAGGAGATGAACAAAACTGTAGCTAATGGAAGAACAAGGAGTTAAATAAATTCTCTTCTCTTTTTCTTTTCTTTTTTGGAGTGTTTATACATCAGTAGCTGTGACCTTTTTGCCCTTTTTCTCTTTTTGCTGCAATTCCTTTTCACTTTCATGGCTTTGTGGAAGCGGTGCGTTGAAAGCGAAAGTGTGTATGCGTGTGTTGAGGCAGCATTTTGTGTGTCACCAAAGCATTTGGGACTGGTCAGAAGTCAGCTTAATGAAGTGACTCTGACCATCACAAAAAGATGCGTGCTTGTGTATGTGTGTCTTTGGATGTCCATTCAGAGCGCCTGTGCAAGTGTGTGTGTGTGTGTGTGTGCATGCGTCTGTGTGACTGTCAGACTCAGACAGTGTGTGATGTGCTCATAAATCACATTGACAGCCTGTTACTGCGCTAGCTTTGGCCACTCAGCCACGGCTAATGTAAACAGAACACAGGCACACTTACACACACAATGTGTGTGTTTTGAACGAACTGTGGTCATATCTCAGGAGGGAGTGAGAGACAGAGGAGGGAGGGGAAGAAATAAAATGGACAGACAAGTTTGAAAAGAAGGGGCAGGAGGGTCTGGACAGAAAGAAAGGGGGGGGGGTCGTAGACACATCAAGCAGAACAGTGGGATATTCATGAACCAGATTATTGCATCTAACATAATTCTGGATTTTAAGTTCAAAAGACTTGAACTACCTCAACATACCATTGTTTTTTAGTGTCCGAAACACATGCTCTGTTAAAGAAAGTTATGCACACTTTCATGTATCAACATGAAAAAAAAAAAACACCGCTTCACTGTTGTCTCTCCACGACTGTTGCGGGGTGCTCTACAAGTATTTTATTGTTTGAGCTCTTAGGCTCTTTGTTTTTAGATTATTATTTATCACTTGCCACCATAAAAGTAGCCGGTCATGTTTGTCTGCCTGTTAACCGATAGAAAAGCTTCACAAACCGGAGGATGGATTAATAAAACACTCAGAGCTTCATCAATGGATGTATAACTCAAACTTTTTAACATTTGGAGACAATCCAATTCAATATCGCCACAAAAATGACTATAAATCAGTCACTTTTGCAGATTTTAGGATGGTAGTAGCTAAGGGCTGATCTTTAACACACACATTGAGTGCGACTGGTCGTATAAGATCTTTCCTTCAAACTTTGGTGAATGATATGTATTCTATTAGTTAATGCTTCTTTCTTTATTTCATACCTTTAGCTGATTTATTTAAAAGTTTGAACATGTTTGTTTGAAGAATCTTAATCCAAAAGAGATTCCAGCTGGTTTTTTAGACTGATCAGCAGTATTGACTCTACTTATCTCTCTTCCCTAAATCCAACCCTGAAAAATCCACTACAGAGGCAACTACAGCAGTTTAAACATGCACAAACACGTAGTTCATCTTAAAACAGCTACACTCTTTCTGCAATGGAAACAATGATTGGATTGGAGAATAAACAACATGTGAGTAAAGTGTTCTTTCAAGCTCCATCATTATTAAACGGTGGTATAAAAAGATCCAGGCATTATGAACATTTGGTCTCTGAATATTTTTTATGGACATTTTATTACATTGAATTTATTTAGGTTCAGAGGTGTGTCTTGTCAGAAATCCACAAACCTCAAACATCCACCAACATGTTGCCATCACACTTCTCTTCCCCAGGCACTGATTTTAAAAGGAAGTGACTCATTTGTCCTTCCTGCGAGTTATCATACTCACACACACTTACACACACACACACACACACACACACAAAATGATGAGTTGTATTTATTTGTTTTTCTGCTCAACCAGTTATCTGTGAGAGATAAAGTACATTTCTCTCCGGGGTTGGTTGTGCAGGGTCAGGCTGAGGTGGGCGCTTCAAGTAGCACAGTGCAGGTCTGCTTCAGACTGGGAAAGGAAAAGGGAGGGGAGGGTGCCTTTATCAACATGATGCACACAGGCATCACCAGAGGCTATGAAGTCCTCTCTACTGTCTCTTCGCCACCTCTTAATCCTTTTCCCTTTTCTCTACTTCCTGAAGGTCCTCGCAGCTTCAGCTCCTTTTATGTGGCTAGTCAGCTGCATCAAACAGCAGACGTTATGTATACATTATCTAACTTTCCTAACCTGTCCCTCTATGTGTCGTTTGGCTAGCAGCAAATCGGCAGTAAGCAGCTGGCCTTCCAGCAGCAGCTGATCCAGATGCAGCAGCTTCAGCAGCAACACATCCTCAACCTCCAGAGACAAGGTCTGGTCCCCTTGCAGCCCACCGCTGCCATGCAGTCGCTTCAGCAAGGTTTGTTCACACACACATATGCATTCACAAGCCAAACCCCCTGACCATGCAAACAGGCCTATCCTGGCAAACGCTGGCCTAACCACACACACACGCTCACATGCACACACCGGCCTGTACCCTGTGCTGCCTGTGAAGCCTGTTAAGTTAATCAGCCTATAAAAGATAAAAGGAAACGTGATTGGTGGGTTTGTGGAAAGTACTCATTTAGATAATAGGTAAAATATGCCACTAAGCCTCCTGCTCAGAGATGTGTGGATGTGTGTGTGTGTATGTGTGTGCGTTTGTACTTGAGATTAGCCAGGCACAAGAAAATTCATCTTTCTGCTGCAAACTTTATTTTTCCTCTCCTCTGAAACTTTGCAGAACGATAAATGTTGACTGTTGCTGGCTTGCCCTTGCCCATATGTGTGTGTTTGTTTTGTGTGTGCACAGTAACGCTTCACGCATACGTCCACACACTATCTCACTCACGGAGAATACCTTAGGGGCTCTAAAGTGCCCGTAACATTGCTAAAGCGCTGACTGAGTTGACCAAACAGACCCATTTCCTTCCCTCTGGCTCTGATCTCTCATTTTTTCCCCTCTTATGCAGTCTCTCATGCAGGAACACAGAGAAACACACAGTCAGACATAACAAAATTTAGACTCTGCCAAACATGAGAATGTTTGGAAAAGTTCATCTCAAATCAATCGGATACAAAATGCAAAGATCCACCGAAGGATAAGTAGATTTACCGATATTATAGTGATGATTCACAAAAAAGTTTTGCTTGGAGATTGTAGTTTTTCAGAAATGCTGCGAACATTTGGCTTCGTCTCTCCTTCTCTTTCTTGTTCTCCATGTGTATCAGATTGGAATTTCCCTGCAGTGTGAAAGAGCTGGTCCATTGTGGCAGCTCAGCCAGGCATGAGCCAGAGCATTCCTCTGACCAGCCATGCCACGCAAACACAAACACTCATACACAAACACCTGCACACACAAATGCACACTCTATTGCCCCATCTCAATGGGCTGTTGTGGCGGTACAGGGGTAACATGAGAGGTCCTTCTGTGGTTTATTTCTGAGATTTTAGTCCAAAGGAAGCTGTATTTGGCCACAAACCTAACGACGACTGAATGAATTGTCTTCTTTTGTTTATCTGTAATTAAACAAATTACTCTGCTTGATTTGATTTCATGCATTTGGATCCTACTCCGGACACATCTCCATGTTTCTTTTTTCCACAGAAAAGAGGGAAAAAAACAAACTAACATCCTGATCTGGCTGAGCAGGACAACTCCCATCTTCTCAAATGCTTTGTAATTTTTTTAGGGGTTTTTGGACAAAGTTAACCCTGAGTGGTTACAAACTCATTATTGTTTAATTACAAATTTCTTTTTTTCGTGTTCATTATTTGTGTTTCACTTGTCAGTTAACCGTTTCCATATGTTTTCTACAAAATATGCCTATTTATTTGAAATTAAATAGACTCATGTGATTTGGATTTCTTACCATAACAAATCCAAACTACTTTACACTTCTCTGTCTCCACAGTTCCGTTTAGTTTCTTGAATAATTCACGCACGTTCGCACACAAATATTCACAGAAATCTGTGCGCGCATGCACATACACACATCAATTTCATTCTTCCAGAGTGAGAACTTTTGTTTTGGCGGAGCTTGAGAAGAATGCAGACAAAGCAGACATAATATTTGGATTGCATCGAGGTCTCTGCAAGTGTGTGCACAGATGTGTGTTTGTGTGTGCGTGTGTGGGTGTGTGTGTGTGTGTGTGCTAAGATCCATTGGAGAAGGCTTCGGCATTTTAGGCGTCTCTCTTTCACTGTGAAATTGGACCAGAAATAACACAGCTGGAATCAGAAGAGAAGTCAAAGTGTGCACCCACACTTTTTTTATACAAATCTTGCAGCTTTATTGGCAAGTCTCACAACTCCCTACTTATTTAGACTCTTATTTTGAGCTAATAAGACAAGGTCTCTATCTAAATGAGAAGCAAGAGTCCTCACAGTGTCTCTGGGAGTGTCAGGAGCAGTTGAACACTAACAGTTAATGGGGATAATAACTAAAAAAGTTTCTATTTTGCAGGGTAAATCAGAGTTACTGTTTTGCTGATTAGTTGTCAACGTCTGAGCTTCATTTGAATGAGTTCAATTCAAACAGTCTAGTGTCACATTTGCCTGTGTTTGTTCATTAAGGTAAATGTGATCTGTTGCCGAGTTACCTTTGTGTTCTTCTTTTGCAGCAATGTGTCCGTCAGACCTCCAACAGCTGTGGAAGGAGGTGTCGGGGGTGCCGAGCACAGAGGAGGCCCTCAAACAGGCGGAGGGTCTAGACTTGAGCACCAACAGCTCCAATTCTACCTCAGCCTTCCCCAAAGCTGCCAGTGCTCACATTCCACTTCACAGCCTGCCCAATGGACAGAGCCACACCCCAAAGAGAGACAGGTACAGGTGGCTTGAATCAGAAACTCAACAAGCTAAATTCCTTTCTGTCTTTTGTGTGACATTTACTATCTCTCGTTCATGCGGTTTTACTCTGTCTTTTTGGGGATATTTAACCTTTAAGCTGCAAGCTCTTTCTCACTCAAACACAATTGGAAAAAAATATTCACACGTGCCACGCGTCTTTGTGATACTAACATCTCTCAGGACATTTGATGCGTTGGGTTTAATACTGACATGTCATATCAGTATGGTTTGGGGAAAAATATTAGGAGAATAAGTCTAAAAGATGCTGTAGTCTAGAAATGAGTACATGTGTGGTCATTATCTAGGCACTTTGATTAATTAGAGTTATTTTACAGCTGTTTTTTGTCCTTTTACTTGAAAGGCTCTACACACTGATTCCATAACAGTTTAGGGTTTTTTTTTAATCGGCCCACCCATTCAGGATTTAGAGGTCTTTAAATGTTGATAATTAGGAAGCAAGTCCTGTATAACACCATAAAAAAATTGTGTAGTCCTCAGACATAGAGTGGGTCAAAAATGTTCAAACATTTTTCAAAATCAAAGCAGAAATCAAACTAGATGAAACTTACAAATAATCAATAGATTTTCTAGGCATTAGGAATGAGAGTCTAAAACTCACCTGGTAACATACTGCCCGAGTAGGACAATGCATTTATCAAAGTTCCAGGTGTATTTGTACTGCACACACTGTGTGGTTGTGTCGTCCCGTGGCCGTGTGGGCTCCTCATGGGCTTGTCTTCGTCTTTAAGAGCCAGACTGTTTGAGTGGATATCCTCCTTCACCAAGGCAGACAGCGGAGATGACCATGTCCCTCTTTACTCCAAAGGCAGTCAACCTCCCAGCAGCCAGTGAGTAGCATTGACATGTACACACTCATGCACACACACACATACACAAGAGGAAGAGACTAAGATCAACTTTGTTCGCATTTGGCACTAACATCCAACACGGGTCATGTGATTACAAGTAGACAGCTCTAAATACATGTGCAAACTCTAAGGATTGATTGAGGACACAGATTCAAACGCTTGGGCCACATTGAAAGGTGGACCGGGTTGATTTTGTTGATATAGAAGCCTAAATCCACATCTGTCCTGGGGCAGATTGAAGGATCATCTACTGATTCATCATGACTCCACACAAGCAACAGAATTATAACCTGGATGTCTCCTGGTTATTGAAACAAGACTATTAGAACTATAACTACAATTAGAGCTCTCCAACAGTGTGCTGCATGTGTACTGACTTACAGTATATGCTTGTGAACATGGTGCAATCGTACAGAAAACAGCCAATGTCCCGAGCTGTCAGGAGTTTGACAGGTTCAAATTGTTAGTGACATTAAGCTCGGTAAAATCAAAAATTATTGTATTTCCTTTATACCTTCCATATTGCATCTCCTAGGCTTCATATTTGAGCTAAACAGGATTAATGAAACCAAGATGAATCTGAAACATGAAGTCTTTTAGCACTGAGTCACTGTTTGCCACCAGAAATTTTGTTCAGCCAGAAGTCTGACTTCACTTCCGAGGGGGTCAGAGTGGGGGCACAAGCAATAAAAAAAAAGGTTCAGTCAAACCAGAATGTCACACACTATAATACTACAGCTGCAGTGAGCTGATTCTATTCCAACAGAGGATCACAAAGAGGGTAGCACTACTGTGTTAGCCTGCTAAGCTAATGGATGGCTGATGTGGAGGAGAATGTGGTTACCAGCAGTTTGTCATGTCTGCTGTCTGAGCTGCTTCTGAGTTGACTCAACCACAGCCAGCACACACACACACACACACACATACACACATACATGACACACTCCAGCCTGCACATCTGATCAGGAAAGAGATGGAAAGATAGACAGAGAGACATGTTTCCATCTGCAAGACAAATGGTTTTTGTTAGACAACCTTCTGATGTTGATTTGGGAGAATCCCCATCCCAGTTTACACACACACACACACACACACACACGCACACATACAAATACACACATCCATAGTCATGTAAATAAACGTGGAGACAGCAATTGCCGGCACTATTCCAGGTCTGAACCACATCTGCTACTGGACCTGACACACACACACACAGACACACAAATACAGTTATTGAATGTGTCCAAACCAAACCTGGCGTAGTCTTTCATCATTGCACATGTAAAGAAGTATACACATACACACTCATAAAGTTGAACGGAGTCACACACAGAAACACACACTCACCACAAAAGAACAACCAGCACATGACGGCAACCACCACCAATCAGTCACGGCTGGTTGGTCCTGTGCCGACTCCGTGTCAACTCCTGAAACAGGAGAAAACGCATCAACACTAATGCACAAAAACACGTGCAACATACACACACACCAAAGGCAGAGAGACAGGTCATGGACTTTAGAATGTGGCTCTGAGGTTGTTGGACTGATTTCCTTGTTTGCCTGGCTTCTGTAACTAACCCCACTCTGCTCTATCCTCCTTTCTCTTGGCTTTGAAATCTGCACAAACTAATCACAGCTAACCACTGATGGCTGAACCAATGCATGCTGCTGCTACTATTAGTTCTACTGCATATGTGCTTGAAGTTTTGCTTTTTCTATGAACATAATTTGGAAAAATGTATATACTTTCTGTTGTAAAACTTTCCTGTTTTTTTTTTGCTATTTTTCCCCTTCCACAGTCACGAGGAGCAGAGCAGCTCCCATCCACTTTACGGTCATGGAGAGTGTAAGTGGCCCGGCTGCGAAGCACTGTGTGAGGACATGGGACAGTTCATCAAGTGAGTAAACAGTCAACAACAAGAGACATCCATGATTTATAGTGGAAACTTTTTATACTTTTATTCTCTGGGGCATTATATACATCCCAATTATACTGTATATTTACTGTAATAATATAATACAATTAGACCACTTTTAAAAGATTTGTTGTAAATGTGTGTTTATGATTCCCATGGTAAGTCGTGGGATCAGTATTTCTTAACTTTTCCCCTTGTTTCCCTCAAACTAAAAATAGAAATAAATATTGCTTATTTTTCTGTTTCAGCTCTGAGTTAAGAAAGATATTGCATGCAATAAGAAAAAATAAATCCTAAGTTAACAAAAATTTAAGAACAAACCAAATCTTTTTTATTTTTCTCCACAATACAAGTACGTGTCAGTCACAAACGTCTCAGTGGGGTTTCCTGATTTTCTAACTCATGTGTTGCAATCTGTTGCATCACATTTGCTCGGAGGCACATCCATGTGTGTTCACACACAGCCACAAACACACCGGTACACATTCACTTTTCACATGTGTAAAATTCTTTGTATTCTTAAAGATTCTCTCACCAGATTTTTCACGACATTAAGACAGGGTGTATCAGAAAAGCCACTATTATTACATTTGTTCTTGTTCTGCTTTATTTCCACTCCTCCCTCTGCTCTGAGTTGATGATGCTGAAGTACTTTTAGGTCTTGACATTCTCCTACCTCTGTATGTCACACATGGCTTCCAACAAAAGGCTTCTGAGGAAGCCCTACACAAACTTACACTCATTATCCACATGGAGCTTGTATGTATTTGAACAGAAGAAAAATTAATTAGCAAGAGTGATGAAATAAGTATTCTCTCAAGCGCTCGGATAATCAGACAAAGGGTGTGTGGTGATCGTGATGGCATCGGACAGTCAGATCAAAGCTCGCAGGCAGGCTGGGAAAGTTTGGAGAGGAAAGCTGTTGTTTGGTGTCTCATTTCACATAGCTCCAGGGCAGATGGAAGGAGAGCAAGCGCTGGAGTGAAAAAGCATGTGTGTGTATGTTTGAGTGCGTACGGGGAGAGATGAAATAAAATAGAGGCAGCGACAGATAATGCCGTCAGTCCAACTGTTCCCTCCCTCGCAGCGAGCCTTAGTCATCGCCTCAGGAGGGGGAAAAGGGGGTGTAGAGAGGAAGAACAGAGGAGGGGAGACACTCCACTATTTCAGGTCTTTCTTCTCTTCTCTTTACTTTGCCCTCCTCCCCTTCCCCTGCCCTCTGGTATAATACTCTCTGGCTGTGGTCGCAGAAGCTGGGTGTAATGTGGGTTAAAGCCTTGTCTGCCAGCACTCCTAGAAGTAAACAGAGCCTCATTGTCGGGACACACTGGAAAAAAAAGAGAAGAAGAAGAAGAAGAAAAAACACGGCTACTGTTTATGGCAATGCTATAGAGAGTGGGGTGGGGGTTTGGTTGGAAGATGTGTGAATCATAGGAATTTGGGGAGTTGAGGGGCAGAGGAGTGGGAAGGGGTGGAGTGGACAAAAGTGTGAGTGAGTTATAGAAAGGGGTGAGAGAGAGGGTGAGATCATGTTTTTGTTATTATTATCATGCACTTGTGTTGAGCCATCCATCTGCCTAGATTAGTCGTGCCATGACATCATTGTTTTTGTTTCATTTTGAGTCTCCGCCTCAAGTTGCTAAACTTCTCTCTCAAAAACACACACACACACACACACACACACAGATTTGGTGTAACATAGAAAATCACTTTTTCCTTTAGTAAACAAGTTTTTAAAAAATGAGGTTAATGGAGATCTTAAGCTAAAGAAGTGAGTCAAACCTTTTGACGTGGGGCTATGTGGAAAGTAAACAGACAATATCTTACATGTTGTAGTTAATTCTTATAACAACCTCAATTTGGAGAAGCAGTTTAATTCTGTAATCTTACAACAAAGAAAATTGTACATGTTTTTGCAGGTAATGCAAACACTATTAATAAACTTTACATAATTCTGGTCCTCATCGGCCACTTCCTGGATGTTTTGGATGCTTCCATGTTTCAACACACCTCCTTTGAAAGAATGGGTGATTAACTAAACTTAGCACGACAAAGTAAGGATTTTGTGTTTGTAAGGTTATATTTTGTTGTAACAATGCTTCTGGGTTATAAATCTTTGGAAAGCCTATTAATTGACTTTTTAAATGGTGCCACATTTGTAAGGAACATGCATTTGTGGGAGGAACAGTAGAGCTGAGTATGTGCATTGTGCACATGAAAAGACTGCCAAATCTCTCTACTAAACAGGTTATTACTATTAACAACACTTGTTTTGAGCTTCTGGTACCCCCAGGTGCTGCCAATCAGGTGCCCACTATAAGATTGATTACCAAGAAACATTGTTACAACTAAGAAATAATTTACTAAGACCACATTTCCTTACATTTTGTGCTAAGTATAGTTTTGTAAACATCAAAGACATGCGGAAGAGGCCTTTCAACCTTCTTATTAGGTGTGTAGACCTCACTCAAACAAACCATTAGCTAGTCAGTTTAATCAGAATTAAACTGTATTTTACTATCTGCAATAGGTAACATAATACTTTGGGAAAGCTTAAGAAGATCCCAATTGTTCTTAAATTCAAGGAAATGCACAGCATCCACATTTGCGCACGCACAATGCACAATCGTCCACATACACACAAACCTACATGTGACTCACCAGTGTTAATAGGTGGAGTGAAGTTTAGCTAACAGAATCTTAAGATAAGGCGCTGTGTGATAACACATGAGCTCATATCCAGGTGGTTGTCTTGGATCGCGTCTTGCTAAGCACTGGTGAAGTATACACACACAAAACACAGCTGCTGTGGCCTTCACGAGACAAAATGATGATCCTCCACGATTGGAGTTTATTTTTGTAGCACTGAAACAGCTTATAACTCAGTCTAAACAAACGAGGGGAAAGCTGAGTTCAAAGACATTTTCATTCAAGAGCTGCAAATTGGCATTAGAATAACCCTTTAGGCTATAAGCTGTGCTCTCATTTTAATACGGTCTTATTGTGTCTCTCGTTCCCTTTAGGCACTTGAACAATGAGCACGCCCTCGATGACCGCAGCACTGCTCAGTGCAGAGTCCAGATGCAGGTGGTCCAGCAGCTGGAGATACAGGTGGGTCGAGCAACATTCTCCCACAAACTCACTTCTTTTTCATACGCTCAACAAAACAACGTCGCAAAAACACTGTTTCAGCCTGTCAGCGGCAGAAACTTTGTCTGAGGCAGGGCAGGGTTTTTACGGAGGGCAGTGGAGCTTGTAATTTAAAAGGAGCAGTCAGCAGGGAAGCTGCCATGGCCGCTCCAATTATAAAGCTGCTCTGGTCACCAGCAAGAGAGAGAGAGAGAGAAAAAGAGAGAGAGAGGCTGAAAGGGGAGGGCCAGGCTGCAACGCTCTCGAAACATCTGAATCCTCAACTGGGTGAAAAAGTGATTTCAAAAGTTCAGTGGGAGCATCTCAGTTTACTGAATATTACACTCATTGTTTGTCTGTGGGGGGTAGTGGAGAGGGGGCTGTCCAGAGTTAGTGTTAGCTTTTGTGTTTGCAGTGGTGGTAAACATCGTTTAGCCGAGCCCCTGAAGCCCCCAGCACGCAACACAAAGTGACAGAGAGGCAGCTGGTGTCACATCACATCAGGACAGCCGTCTCTCTCTCCTCGACATGTCACTTCATCCCTCAGTGGTCCGCAGGAAGCCCACCGCTCTACCCTGGCAAACACGACAACTATCTACAAGGCACACAAACACACCCGACGCACTGTGTTTGATTTACTCCTATTCACACACTTGCACTCATCACTGAAGTGAGGGACTTTCTTAATAGCGATGTCTCAGTGTGGATTTTTTGTGCGTGCTCATCCCAATAAAAGAAAAACACACACACACACAGAGGATGCTGCGTCTCCACAGGCTGTACCCATTAAACAGCAGTTAACAAAGTCAAACGGGGGCGAGTGTGTCTTCAGGCGACTGCATGTGTGTGTGAGGGAGACAGAGAGCTGCGGGTGTTGAGGTTACCGCACTCTCATGTTCATCTCTCTTTGCCTGAGGTGTAATTGTATTTGTAACTCTCTGTCAACACTGCATTAAATCAATCTAAAAGGAATGAAATGAGATGACATACATTTGAAGACGTTTCTGCGTGTGTGTTTTCTCTGCAGCTGGCGAAGGAGAGTGAGCGACTTCAGGCCATGATGACCCACCTGCACATGCGTCCCTCAGAGCCAAAACCATTTAACCAACCTGTGAGTACTCACTGCCACCCCCCACCCCCCAAGGTCCAGATTACGAAACATCTGCTGCTTTAGCCAAAGCTACTCCAACTACACATGCCTCTTTATGGTGGCTTACTTCCCTACTGTTCTTTAGGTTTCTCATTCATCTGTTACTCTTTAGCTTGGTGTCTATGCCCCCTATTGTTCAGCGAGGGTTAATGTGTCATTTCTGAATCATTGCTGGCTTTTGTTTTTGGCTCTTTTGTTTTTTTACTTTTTTCTACCTTCTGTCTTTTTCTTTTCTCTTGCCTTAAAGTTTTTCAATCCTGTAACCCCCCCCCAAAAAAACAAAACAAAAAACAATTTTATAAATTGTATTCTCAAAGATTGCTGACAAATACTGTAAAAATTTAATGTGGCTTGCATGTGTGTATGTGTGTGCGCCCTTGTGTGTCCACAGCAGTTGGTGAGGTTGTTATTAGAAATCTAATGAATATTTCATTATTCAAATTGACGAGGAGTCTTATTAAAATATGAAGATGTTGAAATTAATTGTCAATTAGAGGTAGAGTGTCTTAATTTGAGAATATAAACGAGTGCAGCTGAGTGGCAATGTGTGTGCGTGTGTGTGTGTGTGTTTCGAGGTGTCTGGATGATGTGTTGATCACAAGGGGATCAGCTGCCATTATCATCTAATGGGAAATCAGGAAGAGGCGTGTTCTGTCACCACTGGAGATGGGCCTCGGGGTCAGGGATTGGAGGAGGAGGGGGCAGAGGCGGAGCATCAAGAATGGAAACAAAGCTTGGCCTCAATTAACGGTGTTCGACTGTTGCCGTGGTGATGGGGCAGGGTTGCCGCTTTAAGGAAGTACCTGTTAAACAGCCCCCGCCCCCGCCCCCTCCAAGTCAACTTAAATAGTACAGAGAAGGGTCAAAGTAAAGAGCAGGTGATTCACACATTTTACATAAATTGAGACAACACATACACACATCCAGTGGTTTTAATTAGTCCTAAACTAGCTGCCCTGCATTGGCTCTCCCAAAGAGACTGGGAGAACTGGTTCTGGAGTGTATGTGCATGTGTTTGTTTGTGTGTGTCTGTGTATGCAAGGCTCTGCCTAATTGGGCCGAATTGGGCCGTGAAGACTTTGCCACCGCAAAGTGCATGTGTACGTTCCCTTCATACAAACACGCTGTCGTGTGGTTTTGTTTTGGTAAGCGCCGGGGTTAATTGCAGCCAGGGCTGTGTGTATAAATACATGTGCAAGTTCGGAGTGCACAAATGTGTGGATTTCTCTGCAAATGGTAGGACCATATGGTCTCAGAAAGTGCTCAAGGCCTGATGTTTTGTTAAATTTGAGCTGGCTTTTGTAATAGTTCTAAATTGAAACACTATATATGAGCAGATTAAATGAATTCAGGTTTTAGACTATCACTACTGTTTAATAAACTACATTTTCTGTTTTTGATCACTTTTACAAACATCACCTGTTCTTAATGCAACAGATCTTTCAAAGTGGGGTTCTGTGAGCAGTTTATGAACAGTAAATATCTTATCTGTTGTAGATAGGTCTTTGAACATCCTCTGTTTGGAGAAATAGTTTTATTCTGACCAGATTGATGAGCTAATGGATAGTCTTAACAGGTAACACACAGACCACCCTTTAGTTAATGTATCTTGTCATAATAAAACTTTATCTTTCTAAACCCAGTTTTGTAAAAAAAAAAAGTTATCTACAACAGGTAAGATACTTATAAATCATATACTGTTCAAACCCATTTTAAAAGCTCTGATTTGTTCCTTTGTTTTGTTTTAAAATTTAGGAATGTCAACTGTTTAATAATGAAATATACTGTGTTTATCAGTATTAAAATGAACTCCTGTCTGTGTGTATTATTCTAGCTCAACCTGGCTTCTAGTGGCTCTCTGCTAAAGAGGGATACTGATTACCCAGAGGGTCTTCCCCATCCCCCCACCTCAGCTGCCACCCCAATCACCCCACTGCGCCAGGGCCCCTCTGTCATCAGCTCTTCCAGCCTGCACACACACTCCCACTCCCACACGCACCCCGTCGGGCCCATCAGGAGGCGCAACTCCGACAAGTACTGCACCCCAATTGCCTCAGGTAGACTCCAACATCCCTCTGCCTTTTTCTCCGATTCTGAAATAGACTTTCTGTTTGTGTTTATAATATGTATTAGTTAGACACTAGGCTTTAAGGAAGTGTCAATGACTGTTGTTCTGTTTTTGTCAGAGCTCGCCCAAAACTGTGAGTTCTACAAGAACGCTGATGTCAGGCCTCCCTTTACCTACGCCTCTCTTATACGCCATGTAAGTTTTGCTAGTTTAGTTTTTCTTTTCTTTCTTTTTTTTAGTGTTTCCCCTGAAATTAGTCTTTAAACTGTCCTTTTCATGTCATCCTCAGGCCATTCTGGAGTCTCCAGACCGACAGTTGACTCTCAATGAGATCTACAACTGGTTTACACGAAAGTTTGCATATTTCAGGAGAAATACCGCCACATGGAAGGTAAGGGATTGACAAATGAATTACAGTATTGACTAAAGGCGTTATTATGTGACTATTCATGGTCTGAAAGAGCAGCTACATTGTTAAGGGCGAGGACATCTCAACACACAGTGTTGTTAGTTGTTAAAGATGAATGTTGTAACTGTACCATGGTAAATTTAGATCAGCACATCAATGAAACTCAGTTTGCTATTGACAACCATTATTTTGATTTGATAGAAATGCTTTTCAGTACATATTATCATAGCAGATTAAAACATTCTGCAATGAATGATGTTTCTAATGGTCAGAAGTTAACCAATGGAAAACTATTATTTTCATGCAATTCCGTGTAAATCTAGCCATGATAAATTATTTACATGGACAGCACACCCCTTGTACCACAGTGGTCAATCTTCTGAAACGTGCATGATGCATCTAGTCAATACACCTCGCTGGGAATTACATACAATAAATGGTACTTAATACTCAAAACATTCAATTTCCTTAGATTTTAAAAAGCCAAATCTCCTCTGTACAGCTTTAAAAAAACACTGCTCATTGTTGCTATTTCAAATTTGGGTTTCAACACAAGATATTATTTAAAACAAAAAAAGAAAACCAATACCCAAAGTTAGTTAAATGATCAGAGAAACTAACTAGAGTCATACATAAAGGTTTAGACTAAGGTATTTTATTTAGTGAGGACAAAATTTTGACAAAAACCTAAAACATTTTACTGGCTTAATGCTGATTGCAGGAAAGTTATTGTGGTCTTTTGAGTGTGATCTTTCAGTAAGCACCTGCCTGCTTTTTTTTATCTCTGTTGAATAAAAAACATTTGCAGTCAAGATTTATAGTGTTATTACGAACATTTTCCAAAATGACCTCACTTTGCAGAACACGTACTCCCTTTGAAGGCCCTAATTAAGCTTTTATATTGTTCCTGTTTTTTATGCAAGACACTATTTCTGTCATTTTTTTATATAACATATATTTCACTTTCAGATTTAAATAATTTTTATTCCTTCAATTCAGTATGTTCAGTATTTGACCCTTTAAAGCCATCATCTAGCAGCTTCACAGCCTCCTCACATTAAATAAAACACATGCAAAGCTAAAACACAACCTGTCTTTTCTTCTTCCTTGTCTCTTGTTGCACACACTTAGGCTGATCCCATCATTGGAGGTGCTGACCCATTTTTACAGAAACTCCACTCTAATTTAGGTGTGGGAAAGAGAGGAAGTGAGGAACAAACTGTAGGGAAAAATAAACGCTCTAAGGAAGGGAGAGTAGGTGCTGCAAAGGTTAAGAGACAGGGCTGCAGGAATATCTTCACTCCTCCTCATCTGACTTTTATGAATTTTAACTATTAATGCCCAGTGTCTGTTTCCTCTGCCATTCGTCTGGAGGACCTTTAAATAGAACTCGTGTGGCCTTATGTATTTATGTAGCAGCTTGGTAAGTCAAATGGGGCCATAGAGATGTACGTCCTTTAATAAGTCGTTATATTTCATGAGGGGAGCAGTGGTGTCAATGAATGGAAGTCATAGATCGGAGACAGAAAAATGAGAATAAGATGAGAATGAGGAAAAGAAACATTGAAAAGAGAGGTGAATGTTAAAAGTGGGGTTTGGAGTTGTGTTCTGTGAGGTTGTTAGGAGTCATCATTATCTTACCTGCAGCTGCTCAGTTTGTTTTCAGTTTGGAGCAAATCAAGCAGATGTTTTCTCCAGAGAGACAAGAAAAAGTACCTGGTAGTAAACAGCAAAATGGTACGCTGTCAAATGGTAAATGGACTAAAATTATATAGTGCTTTATTATGTCCCTCTGGACCCCAAAGCGCTTTACACTTACAGTCACTCACCCATTCACTCACCCATTCACTCACCCATTCACTCACCCATTCACACTGATGATGGCAAACTACATTGTAGCCACAGCTGCCCTGGAGCACACTGACAGAGGGTGCCATGCACCAGCACTACCGGACCCTCTGACCACCATCAGTAGGCAAGGCAGGTGAAGTGTCTTGCCTAAAGACACAACGACTGAGACAGCTGGAACCGGTGACCTTCTGGTTCCAGGACGACTCCCCTAACCACTCCGCCACAGCCGTCCATCAAAACCAAACATCTTATTATCTGTTCAAGCTACTAGTATTTTATTTATCTTTTCAATTTCATTCGTTTCTATTAGACTGTTAGTTTGACTTAAAAAACTGAAGTAGTCCAGGTTCTTCCGAGTAAGGGTCTCTGCATGCATAGGGAACGTTTCTTGGTGTGTGGGTTTGTCCTAACAATGATTGGCAGGGTTCTTGGTGTGGGCAGAGTTTGTCCTGACTGTGATTGGCAGAGTTAGGATTATTGGATAAGGTGCTTGGGTGGGCAGAGTTTGGCAAAGCTGTGATTGGTCAGATTGACTTGTCTTGTTGGCAATTTAAAAGAAATATAAAAATTGTTGTGAACACGTAAACATCCTTTTTTGACTTCAGATTTAGTGCTAGCACCATCCTGCCTCAAGTTATGACTAATATTAACATTCATATTTAAAACTGGTGATCTTTTTTCAGGTAGGTTTGGGCTGGTTTTACCAAACCAAATTGTTACACATTGCTCCACATGTGCTGTGTTCAAATTTCATGCAGCTAGCACCTTCCTATCTTTAATTATGAATAAAATTAATATTTATAAATATAAAGGCTTTCTGGATGTTTCAAACTAGATGCCCAGTGTTCATCCAACAGAATTGTTTAGACTTCTTCAAACACCGCCCTAAATAGTCGATCACATCTTTAACAAACTACACCCACAGAAGTCAAACATAACAAACTCCACCCACACACCAAGAAACTCACACTTATGCCCCTTTTCCACTACTACCAGTTCAGGCTAGCTCGGTTCAGTTCGGTTCGGTACAGTTCCAAGCCATTTCCATTAGGCCAGATTCATGGAACCAGCCCTTTTTTTACTACCTACTTCGTTGTGGTTCCAATCGGTCCCAGTGGACACCAAAATGCGAACACTGTTTGTCGCTGATTGGTTAGGGGGTGGAGTCACTGGTTGCGTTTGAGCTGCCTTTACAACAACAATGGTAAATGGACTGAACTTACATAGCGCTTTATCAAGTCCCTCCGGACCCCAAAGCGCTTTACACTAAAGTCACTCACACATTCATACACTGATGATGGCAAACTACACTGTAGCCACAGCTGCCCTGGGGCGCACTGACAGAGGTGGGGCTGCCATGCACCGGCGCCACTGGACCCTCTGACCACCATCAGTAGGCAAGGCGGGTGAAGTGTCTTGCCCAAGGACACAACAACTGAGACATCTGGAACGGGAGATGAAACCGGTAACTTTCCGGTTCCATGATGACTCCTCTAACCACTCTGCCATAGCCACCCCCAACAACTGGAGGCGCCAGTTTTTCAACTGTAGCAGCGACATTCACAATGGCAGAACAG
Organism: Cynodonichthys magdalenae; assembly: GCA_031762555.1. Classification (NCBI taxonomy): domain Eukaryota; kingdom Metazoa; phylum Chordata; class Actinopteri; order Cyprinodontiformes; family Rivulidae; genus Cynodonichthys; species Cynodonichthys magdalenae. Next base: position 21,965,498 of record JARVJO010000365.1, read on the forward strand.
AGATCCACACCATGGTCCAATGCTGAGGTGCAGGAGTTTTTGTGCTGTAATTTTATATGACTTTATTGTCCCAAACACTGTACAAAGACATGAGCATTATTTAAGATCAATCAAGTTACAGTTTTATTACTATCTTTGACTGCTGATTGAGGAAAATGTTGTTTGCCGCATTATTACATTCGTTTTGTGACAAAACATTAGAACTCATCTCTGCTCAACAAGTAACATTTTGCATCAAATCACCTGAATACACTCTATGAATGAACTCTTACAAAGTAACAGTCAAAGTGACATTTTCATAATTGATTTTGCATTTTAACATTTCAAGAATTATCCCACATATTGTTTTACATCTTACTTATTTTTAAAATGCGACATGCTCACGTGTTTATTGTCTCTCCCTGAATGTATTTGCCAAAACACCAAACTTTGTTTCCACAGTGTCATGCTCATTTTCAGTTTAAAGGTGATACCTGTCCCACCTGCGACCCTGAAATGAATTTGTCTGTTTTATAGTTTTGTGTCGTTGCGCCGAGCTCAGTTCAATCTTTCCGCTCAAATTTCTGTCTCCTGTTGTTGCCCTTGTCCCCCTTGCCCCCACCCCGCCCCCCTCTCTCAGTCAGAACGTGGGGGTGGTTGGAGATGTGCTGTGACCCACTGTAAATGACTGCTAATGTTTTAACTGGAAGAATTAGGCTTTCATCACGGAGACGAATGCAAATCGCACAGCCGCAACAACGCCGGTGTCTGCTGTGTGTATTTGTGTTTGTGTGAGTGTGTGTGTTTGCACCGTCAGGGTGGCAGGCGGAGATTGGGGTCAGACTCATTTACAAAACTTAGCATCACTGCTTGGGGGGTGGAGTGTGTGTGTGTGTAGGGGGGTGGGGTACAGAGGAGGAAAAAAGGTTCCTCTGCTGATTATGGCTTGTGTAATTACGTGGGTGCGTGTGTGTGTGTGTGTACGAGCGTGTGTAATTACGGCAAAGAGTGATGCGTGCCCAGCCTGTCCCCTCCCTCTCGGCTCAGAACAGCGTGTCAGAGAGAATATGCAGGATTTAATTATAGACGAATTAAAATTGGTAATGAAATTGGGCATGAACAAACTACAAATAGCAGATGAAAAGGAAGGCCTGTCCCTGGGGGGGGCAGGGTTAAGACAAAGATAGCGGTGAGTTTCCTGCTTGGCAGTCTGAGTGCCTGTGGATGTGTGTGTGTGTGTGTGTGTGCGCAGCGATGACGACTGATTAGAAACAATCCCTGATAAAATAACGCTTCAAGAAAGCACCTGCTCTGCATCAGCATGGCTCAGGGAGCGACAGTATGAAGTGATGGGTTAAAAAAAAGGAGAAAAAAAAGGTAAAGTTATGGTCAGCAGGTCACTTTAAACTTTTCTCTCCTTGTTTTGGCAGAACGCCGTGCGCCACAACCTGAGTCTGCACAAGTGCTTCGTTCGTGTTGAGAACGTGAAAGGTGCTGTGTGGACCGTGGATGAAGTCGAATACCAAAAGAGGAGACCACCAAAGATGACCGGGTAAGTTCTGGTGTTTAAGCAGAACCTGACGAGAGCGCGAGCTTATCGATGCTGGCACTGTGATTGGCCTAAATTGATCAGCTGTTATCACCAGGGGGCTATGAATTACAAAAAGCTGGCTTGTGATGTGTTGTTTGTCGACATCATTAGTAAGCAGCTGTGTGAGATGCAAGACAGGAACAAAAAAGAAAAAAAAACCTTGTTAGCGTGTGTAAACAGATGTTCCCTCCCAACCACCAGGGATAATTACACACACACCTGCACTCCAGATCGCACACACTTTCTTCACGTGTGTGCGCTTTAAACAGCTGTTTACAGTCTGTGGATGTTTCTGTAGGGAAAATATTTTAGATTTGTCATGAAGGTTTGATTGAGGGGGGACATTGCTTCACATGTGTGCGCAATATGTTGTCTTACTCTTACCCTTTTTGGGGTTTTTTTTGTCTGCATCTTTTCGTGCAGAAGTCCCACTCTGGTGAAAAACATGATTTCAGGCCTGGGTTTTGGATCCCTAAATGCTAGCTACCAGGTAAGTCACACATGCTGCAAGCAGTCACAATCAAGGACACTGATATCAAATCCCTCTCATAATTAGCCGATTCCCCAACTACAGTTACACCAACTACCACCTCCGCTCACACTCTCACCTCCCACCTCATTCACACACACTCCATCCCCACAACTACCACACCAAACACACTTTCTGTGCGACTGAAATGATTTATAGCATCAAGTAGTTGTCAATTAAGGTTACTGCATAAAATTATCATCTGTCCCAGAAAACCCACCTCTGAGCCAGTGAGAATTTCTTTTGTCTTTTCTTTTTTTCCTGTTGTGTGTGTGTGTGTGAGAGAGAGAGAGAGAGAGAGAGAGAGAGAGAGAGAGGAGAGGGAGGTAGGGGCGAGTTTCTGAACCCGCATCCGACCCGTCTCCTCCAGCATGTGGCTGTGAGCGTTCAGCGCCGCGACAGAAGCTGCTCCTGTTGTTTTCTCCTTTGCAGACACAGATGTTGCGCTTATGTTTCTGTGCCTGAGCTGAGGTCGTGGCTCTGTTTCTTGTTACATTCCTGTTGAGACTTTAGCGTGATCACACACACTTCTGACAGGGACTTGGATGTACAAGGAGAGTGCTTGAGATGCAAAGGACTGTATATAAGTGCCCCCTAGTGGTTTATCGGGAGGTTTGCCTTAGTGTAAGGGGAAGTTCTGCTTTCAGTGCAAAAAGAAAAACTTATCATGGGACCCATATTAAAACCAAACCTTTTTGTCTTGTAAAGTCATCATCTTTTTTCATTACTTCATTATTTATTTTAAAAATTAAAAACTGGGTCTGTGTTTGTGCAGGCGGCTCTGGCAGAGAGCAGTCTGTCCCTGCTGAACAGCCCCCAGCTGGTGACCCCTCCGTCTGCAGCCAGCCTCAACATGTTACACGTGGGCCACGATGATGTCAGCTCCACTGTGGAGCAGGTGAACAGCAACGGCAGCTGCAGCCCAACACTCAGCCCTCAGCAGTACAGGTACTAACATGTGACAATGCAACGTGACAAAACTACTCTTTAATGTAATGCTTGTGTGAAAATCCTGTTTATTTCAATAACAAATCATTTATAAATTTAATTGTTTCTGTGGTGATAGAATATTTTCTAACCAAGCCACCAAATACTTGAGAAAAACATTTCCAGGTTGAGAAGCAAATTAAAGTTTACCTTTAGCTTTTTTTTCTCTTATTTCTATAGAAGCATTTTTTTCCTCTTATTACATCATAAGATGTAATAAGATTTGTTTTATTTTCTCTGCATAGGTCAGATGTTTCATGCTAAAAACGAGATCACAGACTCTAATGTATGTTTTCTTTCAACAAAATTTAAATACTAGCTGTTTAAGTAAGTTCAATTAATTTAATCCAGTTTCAATAGTGTTTAGTTTAGTGGGCTTTGAAAAAAATAAAAATAACAGAGGAAAAGGTTGATTGTTATTAGAGATGCATTATGCCGAATGCCTTTATTTATTCATGATTCATCGATGACAGCAATAGCAGCTGAAGTACTATTTTAACCTCCAAGGAAAAAATAAGAAACATCTCACATCTTTTAATCCAATACAAAACAGCCGATTCACCAAAAGCACAGTTTCTTTAATATAATTCAAAACAATCCAATTCAGTAAATTACAAAAAAATGTAAACATTTAACTGGAATAGTGTAGTGATTCATCATTTTATCTTAACATGATAATCTAATAGGAATACATAACCTGTGTACAAAATGTTACCTTGAAACTTTGGCAGTTAGCTCACAGTCAGCTCTCTCCTCTCCCTCAGCCACCATGTGCACGTGAAGGAGGAGCCCACTGAGGTGGAGGAGGACAGTCGGCCCGTCTCCCTCCTGGCCGGCATCACACACAGCATGGTGCTGCCGAGTGACGAGCGCGACCTGGAGGAGGATCTTCCCACCGAGGAGCTGGAGTAGGACGGGAACCTACCCCAGATCAGTCCCGGTGCCTGTCTGCAAGCGGGATACAAACGAGCAGCAGTACACTCAAGAGAAAAAAAAAATAGTTTTTTTTTTTTGTTTTGTGTTTGTTTTAAAGAAAGTTCAAGCAAGAATGACACTGAAAAGAAAAGAAAAACTCCAAACAGGGTTCAATGACTTTTGTTACTTTTCAGAAGCAGAGACAAGACTGTGGAGCACTGCTTTACCTCCGAGTGTTGCTCGCACAACACTTTGGCTCAGAGGTGTAACACCACTTACTGCATACACACGAAACCTGTGCACACACACACACACACTTGTGTTTACTTGTCAAACCACGTCATGTCGTCCTCGCTGGATAAAACCACCTTTTATGTAGAGATCCCAGGAGGCATGGACACACACACTCTATCTCCTGCTCATCCCTCCACCCTGCATACACCTTTCTTCGTTCTCTCAGTGGTCTCTGGCTGCCTGGCGAGCCGTGTTTTTTTTTTTTTTGTAACAGTTGAGAAGAAACACAGACGTGTGTTTTAAAAGAACAAGACACACGTAGGATCATGTGTATATAGATTCGGAGCAGTCAAGGGGCAGGATAACTCTCCTTTCTCCCTCTTTTTGAGTCCATCACTTGCTTTTTGTTTTTTTTCTGCATTTTTATTTTGAATTTTTGATTAAAATAAAAAAAAGCAACGGGGTTTTGAGACGCAGACGAAGGAAGAGAGCTTCTGGCTGACCCTGTCCAGACTTTTTGACAGCAACAAGACATTTTCGCTGAGGAAAATCTTTTGAACATTTTTACTTCTACACGTAAAAAAGTAGACATTCCCCTATTGTGACTACAACCCCTCCCATGAAGACTGCAGGAAAAGGACCGTTTGATGCTGTCTTTCCTTTCTCCTCCATCTGCAGGTGGAAGACTTCGGAGAAGAAAACAAGGAGATGAGTCGTGAGAAAGGGAGGAGAAACTTTGTGACTAAAAAGAGAAAAAAAAGAAAGAAAACTGTCAATAATTATGGAATATAACAAGAAAAAAAAACGTGTGGTAGCTTTTGTCATTTCCTTTGTGTTTTTTTTTGTTTTTTTTTTATTTTCCGTTATTATTTTTGAGGATTTCCGTTGTGGATTTCTGCTTTGACGTACCTCTTCTAAGGATGTTGTCTTTGTTTTTGTATTGTAAGATGTTTGATTTGACTCTGGTTGTTCACACCATTCCAAACAAGTATTGTGGGAAAAAAAGAAGACAAAAAAAACCCCCCCAAAAAAAACCTGTAAAAACAACAAAAAGCGCAGTATTGTCCCAACTTTTCCTGCCCCTTTCCTTTTGTGTCCCAAGTGTAGCAGGCAAGAAAATTGGAAAAAAAAGCACTTAAAAGTTGCCATCCAAATATTATTTAACCACAAAATCTTTTTTTTTATTTTTTATTTTTATTCTATATCACGTTCACTTGTTGTTTTGGTTGTGTATTTAGTTGAGACGTATCTGTAACGCTTTAAAAACATATATAAAAGTATATATTATAACTGCAGTCAGAGAATACCTCATCCCACAAAGGTTCTGCCTGGAACTATGTCCAAATTGGGGGGGGGAAGTAAGAACTAACTGAAGTAAAGGGGGTATTTTTTCTGTGGGACACCAAATGTGGCAACTCTGCTCAGCCTCTATTCAGAGCTCTATGGTTGTAATAGTTTCTGTGTTGAAGCTTTCTGCGATTCACTGTGTGAGTTTGTGTTAAAGGAATAGCGCGAGATTTTTTTTTCTTTCTACCAGTGTCAAAGCATTACTTTTCTCAACAGTGCCATACCAAATTTAACATTTATTTTCTTTTTCTTTTATCTCCTTTTTCCCCACTTTATTTTTGTTACAGGTAACCAAAGAAATATGTAGAAAACCAAAAAAAAAAAAAAAACTTTACTTTTTTTTTGTTTAATATCCTAAAGAGCTGGCCAAAAGACAACAAACCATAAATTTCTATTATTGTTTTCATAATTATTGTGTTGAAATTGCATTATTTCTAGTGCTGACCATTCCAAAAAACCAAAGTGTGGAAAGCAAAGCAGAGTTTGGAGACGGTTCAATTTAGTTTGGAGGTGAAATACAAGTATTAACGAACAAAACTCGCACAGTTCCTCTGAGAAGATTGAAAGCACTTAAAGGTGAAACCCAGTCTCTGCCGTACACAGGCCCAACTGTGTTTAAACTTGAAATTTGGGACTAAAATGATCTGAGCGGCCCAAATAGTTGCTGCATTTAAAGATAGAGGTATGAATTTGAGATGCCAAAAAGAGGCAAAAAGGAGAAATAAAAATGTAAAGGCTTTCTGATATTTTGGTGTTAATCAAATGTGAAAAAAATGTGTTTTTCCGTAAGTTACATTCTCTTGATCAGTTTGTGCTCTTGTTTCTTTGGAAGAAATGATTCCATAATAAAGAGGGAACAATGAAATTTGCCAGTGGATTTAGAAAAACAAGGGACATAATGTCATTTAAAAAATGGGTTTTTACACATTCTGTCTAGTCATGACTTGCCCTTCAAATGTTTTTTGCTTGTTCTCAAAAGAATCTTTTTCCAGTGACTTTGAATTCAAACAGGATTCTTTTCCTATCATGCTTGAGACAGACTGTCTTACAGAATGCAAAAAGATTACATCAAAAGTGGTATTTTGAAATGAGACAAAAACCAAAAATAATGCTACCTCCTTTTAAAAAAAACTGTTGAACACATGGCCAATGGTAGACTGAACTTTTGATTATTTTTTTTGTTTTTTATTCAATTTTTATCAGTGATAATACTGAATGCCAAAACTGATATCACACTTACTGTATGACTGATACAAATAACACAAATCTTTGCTGATCCGGACTCCCTCACATGTCTGTTTGAGCCCAAAAACACAACATAGTTTCACTTTACTTATAATTTAGAATGACTACCTCTCCTTAAACCACATCTTAAACACTTTGCTCATTCGTGTGTTGCTGCACAGAGCTGATTGTCAGAGGTAGTCATAAATCCGTGCAGCAACACACACATGCACATAAATGCAGAAATATAACTGAAACACTGATAAAGTTACTGCAGACACACCATCCAAAGACTCACAACAGCGACCACTTTTAACCAAACACCTAATAAAACTCATCACTACTAAGGTCCAAACCAGGAGGAACTGCTGCATTAAGATCTGTTCTGACCCATGCTTTAAGGTACACCTGTAAACAAAACTGTTTTATAAAGATTGTTTTCAGGTCACCACAAAACACTTTTTTTTTTTCTTTAAGTTTGGCATTAAACATGACGCATTCCTGTAAATTACTGCTCGGCTTGTCTTTCCCATTCTGTTCTTTGAATTTTCTTCTTTTATTATAATTTTTTTTTATGTTGTAAAGCTTTCAACTCAAACTCCTATACTGTACTGCTATTGCTGATTATATGTATTTATCATATTAAGTGCTGCAGGTATCTTGGTTTAATAGTTTTTTGTTGGTTTTGTTTTAGTTCTTCATAAAACGTCTGGGACGCTGACTTTTTTTTTTAGGTGTACTATTAAAAAAATTGAAAAGAAATAAATTTAGATCAGTGGTTTAGGTAACAATTGTTTGTATATTTATCTTAGCTAGATCTATTTTGATACTTTTTTTGTCTCTGTATGCATTTATGCGTTTTTATGGAAAGGAAAAAAAAAAACAACAAAAGGAAAACAAACTTAAAAGTTTCTTCAATGTGTATTGATACCTCAGGAGGACATTTTTCTCTCTCTCAAAGATAGGACCAAAACCTCTGACAAGCAAAAGAGAAAAGAGGAAAAAATAAGAATGTGGCCCCATCTCTTGCTTTAAAAGAAAAGAAAATGCGGAGCTATAGAGAAGCATTGCTGTAGGTCCTTTCAGGTGCCAATTTTTGTTCCTGCTCCATGTGACCCCCTCCCTCTCCCCCCCCCCCCGACCCCATGTCATTCTCATGCTGAACTTCGACCCACAGACCTGTCAATCATCTGCAGGTGCCAAGAGGCTGTCACCAAGTCAGAAACCTGGCCGGTGGCAACGAGCTAAACAAAAATAAAAAAAAACAACACATTATCTCCCAGTCCAACAGAGGCAGACAGAACTCACACTGTTGAATTTATTTATTTATTTTTTTTGATACTCCTCCTCCTCCTCGCTCAGCTCCAAAACCAAAATGTGGAAAGGCTCTCGGAGATGCAGCTCTGACTACCAAAGGCATTGTGAGCCAACATCGCTTAGTCCAAACTCCTGAACTGTAACCAAACTGTAACCAAACCAATGCCACAACCAACCAAAAACAAAAACCAAGCTACTTCCAAAACTCTCCATCAACTTCACTTATCACCATTACTGATACCCCTCATGCATCCATATAACAGTCATATAGGAGCAGTGTACCTCCTATTGGCTGGTGTCTGACTCAAAAGGACAGAGGGAGATGAAATCCTAATGTGTGATTAGACAACTCTGAGGTGTCACGCAAGGGTTAAGGGACTCTCAAAAAGAGGAGCATTTGCCTGACGGTATTTTGACTTAAGACAGCCAGAATCTGATGGAACTACCACTTTAACGATCCTCTGGTTAAACCTTAGGAATGTGTGTACATTTTTAACAGTGACTCTATTGATTTTTAGTTGAGTTTATCTGTTTACCTCTTTTTATTCTATTTTTTTTTCTTTTGTTTGTTTGTTTCTTGTTATTTGAAAAGGGTGACCCGAGGAAGAGGAACAGGAACTGGGTACTTGCTTTAGACAGACCGATGAGCCCAGGCCTCTGATGCTCCTCCTCCCCTAGGGTAGCCATGTAATGCCAGTCACTGCCCTTTTCCTTCATGCTGTATAAAAACACACAACACAACACACACATACATATATCTGTGTATTTGTAACCTGAATCTTCTCGTGTCTGTCCATGCAGACAATAAAAAAAACTGTACAGTAGGTCTAGTTGCATGTAATCCGTACTAATTATTGACAATGGCATTATAAAATGCAATAAAATACTTATTACACTGTCCTATGCTGTGTCCTTGGTTTTTATACACTTGCATTTAACTTTACATGCTCCTATACACAATAAATGACACACACACACCAAAATGTATAACATAACATTCATATCAATGCCCCTAAAGATTTACAAAGCTATTTTTGTTCATGTCATCAGTGGATCCCTTAAATTAGATTTCCCTGCTCTTACAGATACAATGACAGAATTATTCTTCCATATAATATGTCATAACAGGCATAAATCCATATTGTTAAAGCTCAATAATAATCTGTGTACACTGATTTTTAAATGCATTTGTCTTTTTGTTGAGATATTCAGACTATTATTGAAAATTAAATGGATAATTATATATTATCTCTATATTGTGGTTAGACTGAGATTGATTAGTAGTGTTCACCCTGACACAGGTCATCTCAGAACGAACTGTACTTATAGGGTACAGATTAGTAAAAACACGCCTCACACTAAACAACAAGCATACATTTTTTTCATTAGATTACCGGACTTATGTTCAAGGACTGAGCCACAGGACAGTGTGGGCTCTCCCTATTGATTATCTTTGCTCCAGGGGCAGTGGTTAGACTAGGAAGAAGAACGTACCCTTTTATTTCGGTTTGGTACCAAAAGCTATGTGACTGAATAAAGGTCTGGTTTTGGTCCAGCTGAAGGTTGTGTATGAATTTATATTCTGCAATTAAGTGTTCAAGTCAAAAATCTGAATTTGTTTCATGTGCGTACTTCTGCTGCCAAATATAACAACCCAAGAAGTGGTCTAATGTGGATTAAAATGTGATTGACATGCAGACCATTGATGAATATGTATAGATTTTATTTGTCGTACAAGGAGCTACACACATATTACAGATACAAGATTGGTGGCACCATGAGTGGAGTGATAGTCTTTTCAGACAGTTGCCGGAGTGTTTACAGTCAGTCAAACAGTGAGTAAAGGTCAACAAATACAGAGACATTAGCAGCACTTGCAAAAAGTTGCATTGTGGGTTTGAATACAATCAGGTGGTTGAATCATGCAAGCGTCTGTCATGTGTTGTGTACAGGCTTCACATTTGCTTGGTGCTGGAACCATTGTGTATCACTCAAGACAGACCACACCAAGGGAGGATCATTGTATTGTACACCAACAATTAGGGAACCTCATGACATCTGCGACTGCCATCTGGACAAATGTACAACACCCCATGTAATCCCACACCACATCTCAACACCTGGCATCAGCCAAACTACATGTTCACCATCCCATAGGCTGCTATCAACACCAGAGCAAGACTGATTGTGGAGTAGTACTGTAATCAAGAAGCATAGACTGGTGATGAGTGGCATCATAACATTATTAGAGATGGGACTGAGTTTTGCATTCCTGCACAAGATTCTCATGTCTGTATGGCACAAAGGGTAGAAGACCAATTCTGCCAATGTTTGAGAGACATACTGACAATATTCCTGGTATGACTGTGTGGCGCCATAGGGAATGACTCCAGGTTACTTCTGGTAGTGATTCAGGAACAATGACCTGAGATGCACCAGTGACATCCTTCTTCCTCATGTCTCTCCCCCCAACCCCCCCACCCCCATGTGGGACTGCAACCTTGTACAATCTTTCAACTTGATAATGTTCATCCTCATGTGGTATGTAGCCCTATCACCTGTGTACATAATGTTCATGTTCTTCCAGTGACCTGCCGGGTTCTTGTCTTTTCCTAACTGAACACGGTGAACATGGACATCACCTTGGACCCGGTGCCAATTTGCCAGACTTCAAAGACCAGCAGCCAAAGAAGATACAACAGCTGTAAAACTCTGAGGGGGTGAAACACACCACTGACATGGAAGCATGTGTTGAAACCATGTCAGTAGGGTCATTCAATTAGTTACTCCATTACCCATTTGATCTGATGATGTAATTATTGCATTACGGACACATGATCTTTTAACGTGCAGTTTCATTTAGTTTCTACCACTTTGTCTCAGAGCTTTATGAGTTTGTCAATGAGTTTATTTTTATATGCAACAAATATAAATTAAATACCTAATATTATTTTTTTAGGGTTTTCAGGGCTTTTTTGTCAGAGCAGCCAAGGTCCTCAACTCAAAATTCTCAACATTTCTCTCACATTAGTCAGTGTTTGATAAGTTGGTCAAATCCACATTCTAGAGCTTTCAGACTGATAATACAAACCAGCATTTAAAAGTGTAGTTTAGAAGTAATTTAGTTTTTCTTATTGTCAGCTTTTAAAGACATTTACTCTCCTTCGTTGGAAAGTTTAGAATTGTTTGCCTTAGTTATAGGATTCTGCATTGTGTTGCTCCTCCTCCTCAATCTGATTTTACCACAAGAGATTGTATGGTTAGAAGGACAAACTCTTATTCAAACTTTTTTCTCATTCAAAGCATCACATCCTCAGTCAAACTCAGTGATGAAATGGCTTTCTCCACACAGTTAAGATATTTTATATATATTTAAAAAATAATACATTTCTACAGTTTATTGTATTTCTTTCAGTGTTTAAATTGTCATCACTGTTTTGATGTTGGGTGCCAGTTTACATCAGAGAAAGTGATTTCAATTAGACAGATTTTGGATTAATTTAGGTAAATTTACATTTAATTTGTTTATAAATGATTGATGTTTTCTGTTTTTAATTAACAAGTTATAATAAAAAAGCAATGTTGATTTAACTGATATAGCACTTTAAAAAAAACACTTGTGGTTGAGCCGACTGCTTTGATATTGTTTCACCATTAAATTACACTGAAAATGTATTTTAATAAATGATTAAAACATAGCAAAACACAAAACTTCATTAAAATCTTATGGTCTATTTGAATCAAAGTCCAAAGAAATAAGATACGCACTCAGCAGAGACGTAATTATTTCTGTTGCCTTTGCAGTGTGTAAATGAAAGGGTGAGCTTTCCTATTAATTTGGTACAACTATAGGATTAAGTTTAGGTTATTTACACTTAAAATGTATAAATTTAAAATTCAACATGTTACATAATTTTCAGAAATAAATCAAAAAAGGCTATTAGTTGAGTTCACCTGACATCATATTTCAGCTAATGCCATAGCCACTGACGCTCAAGTTACTCCAGTAACTTGGAAGTTCATCCTGCATTAGAGGTGGGCCTTCATGGAGGTCAGAGTGTGCTGTGATACAGACAGCGGCCACCAGGAGGAGTAAACAAACCAGAAAACACAAGCAGCATCTCAACAAACAGCAACAAACATCCCTGCACTCCAGTGGCATGATTCCACCAACAGGGTGGGCCAGAGAGTGCAAACCAAACAACAAGTGAGCTGTTTGTGCCTCATGTGAAGACATATAAAAACAGGTGGATGAAAATTATAACACGGTGCAATGAATGCAGTAGGAAAAAAAAAGTTCTGTGACTTTTTTTTTTTTTTTAACAAATACATTCCAATATTCCCCTTCCTCTGCACCCAGGTATGTGTGTTTTGCTGGTGTTCCTTATGCCCTGCAGCTCATCTTTAAACCTTAACGGCGGTATGGGTGTGTTGCCACAAGGAGAGAAAAAAAAATGGAAAGTGCTTGAGTGTGTTTTTTTTTTTTTTGGAGGGGTGGGGGGAGGGTTGAAACTTTGTTTAATCTTGTGCTTTTAGTGAACTTCTTTGTAATTCCACAGGGAGGAAACTCACTCTTGACGCTTAAATCCCTGTGACATTTGGTTTTTGGAGAGCCCCCTTCCCTAAGCCTCCTATATAGCCGCAAGCATACAGACACACACACATATGTACACACACACCCCCACACACATTCACTGGCATATACACTTCATGAATACTGAGCAGAAACTTAGTATAATATTCTTGTACAAGGTGAGCCAGGGTGCAGAGCAACACAAAAGGGTTATTTTTGGCACAGTAAGGAGGTTTTTGGCACAAACCTGAGGCTTGAACATTTTTCTTCATCCTCATCTGGACAGACTGGCTGTGTGCATATTAGTGCACTGTGTGTTTGTTTGTTTGAAGGGAGATCTACACCAGTTCCTATCCATGTGCATGAACTTGCAACGCTAAAATCAATATGCATGTTTGCCTTCTTGTACGGGGAGCGAAGGGTGTGAACGGCTGCAAGTCTCAACAGCATGAAGAGCACTGAGGTCCAGGCAGACCTTATGAGTCATAAAACAAAGTCACTCAGGGCCTTCTCAATTCGCTCACTTTGTCGTCTCTCTCTCTCCCCTCTTCGCCTCCATGTCTGTGGCTGAATTAGTGGGCTATCCTCCAAACAGCATTCTGACTCACTGAAAACAACACAACACATTTATCTGCTGCAGCGTGCAGGTTATTCCTGCCTTTTTTGGGTGTACTTGTTTTTGTTACCTATTTAGGACCATTGTGGTATACACACCTACCTTGTCAAGTAGTCATAACTGGGATCAAAGCCCGGTCCTAATATGGTGGAACTCTTTTTTTTTGGATGGGGGTTCAGTTTAGGACTAAGGTGTGAATTGAGTTTAGGTTAGATTCAGGGTCAGGTAGGTATATGTGAAGTTAACCTTAGGGTTGGTGGTCAGGGTTGGGCTGTAGAGATTACTGGAAATAAATAGAAGTCAATGAATGGTCTTAATAAGGATAGAAATACAAACCTGAAAGGTAGCTTGGTGATCCATGCCACTGTCTCATGATGCTGAGACTGGAGATTCCAGCCCAGGTTCTGTCAAGAAGAGGGTCTTTGCTTGCTGTGGTGACCCCTGAAGAAGGGAGCAATCAAAGCAACAACAGCATTAACAATGTAAAGGACAAGAAATAAGGACTTGCTTTAAACTCAAACCTTTTTCACGAGTCATGTTACTACCTACTTCTGCATATATGTCATTTTGATTCAGCAATTTTCGGGCTTTAAATTTAAAACAGTACTACTACTGCTACTACACAGTAAAAAACAAGGTGTAATTTGTTTCAAATTATATTTGGTCCCACTCAAAATTAGTGTAAAATGTACTCTATAGCCAGTGTCAACTTCTTAAGCTGGGTTCACACCGGAGGCGTTTTTGAGCAGCGGAAGCAGCCAGTTTACATGCAAAGTCAATGGTGGACGCGCGTCTAGGTCTCTTGCGGCGCGTTTAGAGCGTTTCGAGCAGCGCGCAATGAAGCGGTAGGTGCGGTTTGAGCGTTTTCCGTGGGTGCGGTGCGTCCAAAGCAGCCGACGCTCGAGTTCAGCTAGTTGAACTTTGGCTG
>JARVJO010000365.1:22011708-22026052 GCA_031762555.1 Cynodonichthys magdalenae
CTTTCATTTTATTTTATTTTATTTTTTGATTGTATGTTTTTGTTTTCTGTTGTGTATATAATTGTTTTGAATGAAATTAATAAAATTTCTAAATAAAAATAAATAAAATAAAATAAAATCTTGGGGTCTTGTTCCTGAATGAGGGAAGAAAAGAGCGGGAGATAGATAGGCAGATCTGTGCTGCGTCTGCAGTGATGCGAGCACTGTACTAATCCATTGTGGTGAAGCGAGAGCTCAGCCAGAATGCGAAGCGTTTGATTTACCGGTCAGTCTACATTCCAACCCTCACCTATGGTCACAAGCTTTGGTAGTGACCGAAAGAACGAGATCACGGATACAAGCGGCCGAATTGAGTTTCCTCTGTAGGGTGTCTGGGCTCTCCCTTAGAGACAGGATGAGAAGCTCAGTCATCCAGGAGGAACTCAGAGTAGAGCCGTTGCTCCTCCACATTGAGGAGCCAGTTGAGGTGACTCGGGCATCTGGTTAGGATGCCTCCTGGACGCCTCCCATATTGTCCGCGGATGTTTGAGACTTCATACTTGAGGGTACTAACTGCCAGACAAATTCTTTAATTTCTCGCAAATACAGTCATGGCGTCAAGGACGAGTAGGAAGAGGTAGTTTGCATTTTAGCTTTAAAATAAAATAAAAGAACTTACCTTACCCAGGGTCTGAGATATTTCCTCCCACAAATTTGTTGCTCGCTGAAAGTCTTCCATCATTAGCTCACACAGCACGACTTTCTTTAAGAAATTCAACAAATTACTTGTAGACACATTTCAACGTTTTAATCAAATATCCAGATAAAAAACTTCCTAAAGGCAAACTGTGGTAGGGGTTTGGTATGCACCAGTTAAAAGACAAAAAAAAAAGACATGCAATGATATTGTCAGAGTTTTGCTTCAACATGATATTAAGAGTTTACCAGGGTAACATTTCAGGCCCTTCAGAACTAACTCAGGTGGTGTAATGTCAGCAATAAATGAGGTGTAACAAAGGAGCTGAAGACAAGACAAGTGAGACATCACAAATAACAAGAGAGGAATACTTTACAGCCACTTGTGTGCCTCAGCTCATTTATAAAACTTAAAAAACTATACAAATTTGTCAGTCTTGATTTGATATATGGGTTCCAACCACATTCAAACAACAAAGAATGTCAGCATGATGCATAAAAATGCACACTTTCACATAAAACACTGAGAAGTTCCTGCAGACAAACATTTCAAACATTTTAAAATGGTAAATGGCCTGAACTTATATAGCGCTTTATAAGTCCCTTCGGACCCCCAAAGCGCTTTACACTACAGTCATTCACCCATTCACACACACATTCACACACTGATTTTACCATAAAACTGAATTTTTTTCTTTGTTTGAGGAGTATATAATAGACATAATAAACTGCTTTGTTAACTAAATAAACTATAATGAAGATAATTTTGTTACTAGTGTTTTAAAGAGACAGTATTTTGCATCCTATTGCACAAATAATTGAATGCTAAAAACAAACTTTTTAACTGAGCCTATAAACACATCCATTTTTAACTACATCATAATAAACAACAATTATAGTTTTTTTAAATGAGTAATTTCACAATTTGCTTTATCACTAGAAAGTACAAACAAAATTAAAAATACTCCAGGTTCTTGGAACCTGCAGTTTAGATTAATTGAAAAATGATCCATATTTACTGGGTTAATTATCAGGAAAAAAATATAGGTAGCAAGAAAAGTTTCAAATTTCTAAAACAAAGCTACGGGCACCATCTCCAACAGGTAAGATAACGGTTTATAAACTTTCCACAAACCCTTTTTGTGAAATATTCACTTAAGCATCTAAGATGAACCTAAAAATGTGTTTGTAATTTCACCATTAGAGAGGTACAAAATCTATTTTTATAGATAAAATGTGTAGCTTCTTTTCAAGATTTATATAAATACAAAAAAACTATAATAAAGCTATAGCAACGCCTGTGGCTTAGAAACTGAAATGTAAATCCTATTACTGAATAAGATTTGTCATATTAGTGCAGTGTTTGCTATACACAAGGCAAGATATAAAAATAGTCATAATTGCATAAATGTTTGCAGCATCTATTAGATATTTTAAAAGCAGTATACTTAGAGGCAGTCTGAAACTAACGTCACATCAAACATTCTTGCACAGATTCTGACAAAAGGTTGTTTTTTCCCCTCTGATACTGAAACTGAGGAATAAAATCTCAACAGCTGAACCTATTGAAGATGCTGACAAAAATAAAAGAAACAAACAAAACTGCTTCTCTTGGAGGAAAATGTTGTTCCAAAAGTGAAAGGACTTTCTTGTTCTTCCTAAATGTTACACAATTTCATGAAAGGTGAACAATCAAGTTGCCCAATTGTGTTTATATGTCTGTTAGTAAAATATATCTTCAGAAACACATGAGGGATTTTAATAAAACTCTCAGAAAGTGATCCTTGGATATACAGCTACAACTGATTAACTTTCGGAGTCAACCTGAGGCAAGACAGCAGCTGCAGCTAATCAACTTTAGCAAACACAAATAATTCAGCCAATTTTACAGCTACTAAACTAAAACCGTGCGTGGTAGTAGCTGAGAGTCATCCATCCCCAACACTTATTCTGAGTGCTAAAAACTGCACAAGATTTGTATCTAGAATGCAATATGCATTCCCTTCAAGAAATGCTAGTTTCTTCATGTTTCAGAGTTAGTCTACTTTGGCTCAAATATGTATGGAAGACCATCTAAATTTAATTGTACATCTAAATAATAGAAAAGTTAAAAATCAGACCTGTTGTCAAAGAATACAAACATTGCGTAACAGGATATAAATTTAGCCTGAGTTGTTCTAAAATGACTTGCATATTTTCCATGAAGGTATCGCCAATAACAGGCTTAGTCTTTTAATTAACACACTACCTGGTGTTAAACTGCAACTTAGTGTTGGAAAGTCACTCTTGTCAAGCAACAATAAATAATTTACAACCAAACAAAGAGAAAAAAGGCTCAGGTTCAAAAGAATATCTAAACTGACCTTTAAAAAGCTTTTACAAAAGCTAATACTGACTTTGGACCTGATTCAAGTAAGCTTTGTGTAGTGTGCTCACATTATAACTTCATTCATTTTGAAAGATAAACACTTCATAACTCATGGCAGAAACATCATCTGAGATCTGCTCATTTTAGTCACATGTAAGACTAGATTTAAGAGCAGCAGTCTTTGTTTATGACTTTTAGCTGAATTATGATTAAGCTTCACTTCTCCACACCGACAGGTCTTTAACTCAGGCGTGACACAAGTTGCCGTTGGACTTGCAGGCCGCAGCGATGCCGCAGTTCTTCAGCACGGGGCTGAAATGAGAAGCTGTGGTGGTCTCGGCCTCTCTGGGAGGGAAAGGCTTCATGGTGGAGAGGATCAAGGCCAGACAATCTGCCACATTTTTGTTGGAGGCGCAGGCCAGAGCTGGTGTGTGACCTGCAGAGAACGGAAAATGATAAATCTTCTAGTTTGAGGTAATTGATTTTCTCCCACTGGAATCTAAACGTTGATGCTTACCGTCCTCGTCCACAGCCATGACCGCTGCCCCTCTGCTCAGTAAGACCTGCACCACTGTGGCCAAGCCTTTTCTTGCTGCAATGTGAAGGGGCCTGCATGACAAAAAACACAGTCTGAACAAAGGACTCCAAATACTTCAAAACCTCAGGCAAAGATTTACACCAACACAGTTTCATAAAAAATGTTCCTACATTTTGATGAGAGATCTTTTTATCTGGCTTAATGCAGTACTGACTCTTTGTTGTTACCTTGCTTTCAAGCAGCCAGAATGTTTATCTGATGGTATTATTAAGTTCTTCTTTAAAATTTGACTACTTTTTCACACAGTTTCATCAAGTTCTTGAACCTGGTCATGATAGGATATTTTACAACATGTTTACATTTTGTTTTATGATTAGTTTAAGGTTCTTTGCTAAATGACTAAAGAACTTCTGATCAAGACCGATTTAAAAGATTACTAGAAAGTCTGGATCTAAGAAGCAAGAGAGGGTTGAAGACTTTTGCACAAAGACAACTCACATCTGGAGAGAATTGTTTCTTGCATTGATGAGGGAGGAATCTGTGATCTCTGTTAAGATCAGCAGAGCACACATCTCATGACCCTGCAGATTAAAATCACACTGTTTATGAGTCCAAAGAAAGTTATTCAAAATTCTTTTAACCATTTAAACAGTAACAAAAAAATAAAAACTTTCTACCTGAAAACAACCAAAACACTCAAATTTGTACATTTTACACAGCTTTTAACTGAACACTCTCTTCTGATGCATTCAGGCTAAATTTTACATGCCACTCCAAGCATACAGTGTAGATGTGTGTGTACAATGTGTGTGTGAGACCTTGCTGCAGGCTAAGTGAAGTGCTGTGTTGTTATTAACATCCACCAGGGTCAGGTCTGGCTTCGTCTTGTGCAGCAAAAACTCTGCAATGAAGAAAACGAGCAAAAACAAAAAGTTTTCTGTGTTTTACGATGTGGTGAACACAGGGAACACATTAAGACACCGGTCTCAGAAAATTTCAGTCACGTACCAACACTTGCAGTCTGTCCACAGTCTGCTGCGACCATGAGAGCAGAACAGCCGAACTGATCCACACTGTTGAGTTCTGCTCCCCGGACCAGGACCAGCTGGAGCCCAGCCACACTCCCTGAATAAGCTGCTGCGTGCAGCGGCTTCCTGCACAGTGAAATTCAACAGTTTTAGACAGATTTAACCCCTTTTACATTTTATTATGTTTGCACTTTGAAACTTATAAAGAAATTCTAAATAAAAGCCTGATAAATTGTTTCTTGGATTGTTTTTGTCAGCTGCAGGTAAATATTACAAACTTTGTAGGAAACTGAAAAACATAATGAGTAACAAGAAATCTGAGAAATTGATTTAAGTCTATTGTCAGTACTTGTCTAAAATAAGTTGAACAATAATCCATAATCCAGTATCTTTAAACCATGCTTGTACTGTTACATAAAGCAGATTTGTTGTGAAAAACTGAACCCACCTTCCTTTGGCATCACTAACATGGACAATCTGAGGACCAATGGTCTTTAGTAGAAGCTCAGCAGCAGCATCATGTCCACTGATCCTGCATATGAAACAAAGACATTTTGAAAGAACTCTAAAATCATAATAACAGTCTAATAAACATGTGTGCACATTGGGCTTAGGTTATTCTTTATGATACTCACAAAGCGCAGTGCAATGGCGTGAAAAGATTTCCTTCCCGGTTGCTAAAAAGTTTGTTTTCAAGCAAAACATGTAAACAACCTTCATGTCCTGAGGAAACCAACAAACAGAAAAAATGATTTTACATTATTTAGCTACAATCCTACGGTTATTATTCCTGTAGTTTTCGCTGAAACCAACTGGTTTTGTTGAGAAAAATGAAAATCAGTGTTTACCGTGGTATGCAGCCCAGTGTGTGGGTGTGAAGCCCCGGAAGTCCAACAAGGAGTCCATAGGGTCGGCTTTCTTTGCAGCCTTCAGTAAAGTGTGGAGCAGCTTGGTGTGGCCGCAGGATGCTGCGAGGTGGAGCGGCGTCTTTCCCTGAGAGTCTCTGCACAGGACGGTGGCGCCGTGTTCCAACAGAGCGGACATGCAGTCCTCACTGCCCAACATCGCCTGCAGGACAAGAAGAGGAACTTTCATATCAGGGGAAAAAAAACAGCTTTTGAAAAATGTTTGGTTGGATTAAAAAGTAAAGTGTGACACACTCACAGCTCTGTGCAGGGCAGTAAAACCTTGTTTATCTGCAGCATCAACATTAGCTTTTTTCTCCAGGAGAATGTAGACGCAGTCGGTGTGGCGTCCCAAAGCAGCGAGCATGAGAGCCGTCCTGAAACATGGACAGAATTTATTTTTTTAATTGGTCTGTACTGAACGTTTTACTCATTTCTCTGCTCCGACTCACCTGATTCACTGACTGAATTACGTCCTGCAGAAAACAGTTAATCATCAATCTATTCAAATCAGGTGTGATGGAGCAGAGAAACTTCTAAAACATGCAGGATAGTGTCTGGACACCCCTGGTTTAAACTTTACTTGTATTTATTATAATTAGAATAATTTGTTTTATGAGTCAAGAAACCATCTGTTTTGACACAGTTTTTTCTCATCGGTAAACTATTATTATTAAATTAGTTTGTTAATTCACATTTACATTTCAAACATTTTCTCAACAAAAATTAAATAAAAATGATGAAAATGCAATCAAATGCATTTGGATGAACTGAACAATAAGTTAAATTTATACTGAAGGGGTTTCACTTGTCCATCAGAGAAAATATTGTAATCAAACAAGTCAGATTCCACTTACTGTCCCCGTGTGTCCTGACTGTCAATGATGTCCACACTGTGCTCCTTGTTGACCAACAAAAGCAAACAGTCCACCTGTCCTTCCGCAGCTGATTGAGCAGGAAAACAGTAATTAGAGTAAACATATCGTGGTTTTAAACCCTTCGTTTTCATATTTAAATCATTCAGTCAGGGTATATATAAAGTGGAACTGCAATGCTTTGGTCTGAATTCCTCCTTATTGCAACTCCACAAGCCCCTCTTTCCCCCATTTTTTGAGGTTAGCCTCAGATCAACTAATTTTGATGCGGCCAGAAAACCTCATAGGAAATAAAGAAAAACTGAACAGGTTGAAAAATATAACCAAAACAGAATATAAAGATATCTACGCAGCACCAGAAGAGACTAAATTCAACTTTTCTTCACTCCTAAAGACTTCAAGTAAACAACAAAATGGTTTTAATGGTTAAAAAAGGGGATTTTGCATAAGTGAATGATGAGATGCAAACATTTAACAAAAAATGTTAAACGTAATAAAAGTAAGCATCATACGAGAGCAGATGCAGCATAATTAGAGACCCACCTGCAGAGTGCAGAGCCGTCCACTTGTGCCTGTGCTCCTTCAGTGAGTAGGAGGCTTGATGCTGCAGCAGAACCTCAACACATTTAGAAAATCCTCTCCGAGCGGCGAGGTGGAGCGCAGTTTGACCCTTGACATCCCGCACGTCCAGGCTCACTAACGTCTCACACAGCAAATGCAGCGCCTCACAGTGGCCATAATATGCCTGCAAGTGTGAAATCCAGAGTGAAGTTTTACAACAAAGCTTGTTTTTTTATTTTAGTTTTTTGTTAATTTGCTTGCTCGTTACTCACGGCTAAGTGCAGAGGACTGACAGGAATATTACTTTCAACCTCTTCAAGGCAATTAAAAGAAATTTCCAAAAGCTGCAGAAATAAAGGAGCCTCAATGAGCTTCAGTCTGAGTGAGTATGATATTGACGTAAAAACCTGAGAGGTCATCGAAAACTGACCAGTTCCAGATGCTGTTTGTTCCCGTAGGCTGCTGCGTAATGAACAGCACTGTAACCCCGACTGTTCTTTAGTGTTGGGTTTGCCCCGTTGTCCAGCAAATAGTCCAAACACCTGAATTCACAGAAAAACAAAAAACACTGGTATTCTATTCATAAAATACACCTATTACTTTATCTTACTGTGTCTTGGAATTAGACTTTGTGTTTACCTAAGTTGTCTAAAAGTTTACTTCAACAAAAGAGAGAGCTCAAAAAGATGTCATTGTAGTTGTTGCATAAATATATTTTGCTAAAGTTTAGAAGGTTTGTATGAAAAAAAAGTTAATTTGATTTGTAAAAACGACCTACAGAAAGGCTTCGTGTTCCTTTTCCATACTGAGGTTTGTTTCATAGTTTGTTCCCTCTCTATTGATGAAAAAGACAATATTTGAATTAAAATGAGGCCCACATCTTGTCATTGTTAAAAAAAACAGTAAAAAGTTAAAATGAGGACAAAAGCCCTCACCGACAGAAGGTGTGTGAAGCAGCGGCGTAGTGCAGAGGGCTGCAGCCTGTCAGGTCCGCCTCGTTGACCTCCGCTCTGGCTCTCACCAGAGAAATGGTGCACTGGCTGTTCCCATTGGCTGCAGCGTAGTGAAGAGGAGATCTGGACGGCAGAACAGAAAATAGGAAGTTAAAAAAATAATAAAAACAAGTAGCTGTTCAAACACTGCCTACCTTCCCAAATTGTCCTTTAAATCCAGTTCAGCACCACTATTTAAGAGCAAATTGAGACACTCAACATTTCTGCAAAACAAAATGGTAATCTGACTTAATAATCAATCTGTAAATTCTGCAGATTACATAATTAAAATGATCAAATCAAAATTATTGTTGGTTTTAGAGAAACAAGAGGTAAAAAAAATAAATGTGAGTTTGTCACTCACCCTCCAGAAGCAGCTGCATGCAGGCAGGTCCTGCCGTGATCGTCAGAGGTGTTTATATCAAAGTCCGCTGTTTGGGTTTGATCAGCTGTCGGAGCTGGCACAATGTTGTAAAACTGGCCTGAGTGAAAAAACAAAAGCATGTTTGAGTTTTGTTAGTGCCTCAGATATAATACAGCAGAGTTAAGTTGAACAAACAGAGTCAAAAGGCTTCTTACCGTTAGAAAGTAACATGTGACAACATTCAGGAAAACAATAGAGAGCTGCCAAATGCAGTGGAAGCATCCCATGAACGCCCTGTCTGTACAGATCATAACATGCTTTACTTTAGTGTGGATCTGATTTGTGGGGAAATGGTTCTCTATCAGGAGCTGAAATAACAGGATCCACCAAAACATTTTATCTGATTATAGATAAATCAGTTTCCATCAGGTTTCTACTGATTCTCTCAATTCACTTTCTTCTCATGGAAAATGTGACACTCAAACAAACTCACCTGCCTCTGTCAGCACCGTGCGCCAGAAGAATACTGACCAATAACTGCTGACCGTATCTGGCAGCGACATGAAGTGGAGTGTTTCCATATATGTCGACACAGTCGATCTCCCCACCTACATAAAGTGAGGAAGTTATGTGTTTAATCTACATTTTAAGTTTCCATTGTTTTCACCATGCTACAGCCGGATGTTGTGGTTGGGATTTACAGAAAGTTACCTTTTTGGATCAGAACCTGGGAGCCTGTGAAGCATCCATGCATTGCAGCCATGTGTAAAGGGCTCTTTCCTTCTTTATTCTGCTCCACAAAGGTGAAGAAAACAGATTTAAAAGGTTTTCTAGTTGCATGTTTTGTCAACTCCATCCGACAGAAAGAGTACCTGCATGTTGACGTCAGCACCGTTGTTGACAAGCAGCTCAAGACACAAGGCGCCGCTGGAGGAGGCCGCGGCCAGGTGCAGCGGAGTGTCACCATGATGGTTGGGCTGGTTTATGTTGGCACTGCAGTTCAATAACTCAGTGGCTACTAGGTCTTGTCCTGTGTGACAGGCCATGTGGAGGGGAGTGTTCCCAAAAATGTTGGGTTCATCAGTCTGAGAGGCAGAAAGAAGGAACAGAACATCACAACCTGTTCACTCGAAGATGCAAAAAAATAATTTGAAAAACAGATTTACTATTTTGGATAAAAGCAGCAAGAAACCTAGATTTCATATGACCCCAATTCTAAACAAAATGAGTGAATATCGTTCCGTAATCGGTAGGTTGCCGGTTCGATCCCCCGTTCCAGCTGTCTCAGTCGTTGTGTCCTTGGGCAAGACACTTCACCCACCTTGCCTACTGATGGTGGTCAGAGGGTCCGGTGGCGCCGGTGCATGGCAGCCCCACCTCTGTCAGTGCGCCCCAGGGCAGCTGTGGCTACAGAGTAGTTTGCCATAATGGCATAAGTTCAGGCCATTTACCATTTACCATAAAGTTTGAAGAGGATTTGCAACATATTCTGTTTTTATTTATGGCTGTGTCCAAATTCAGAGGCTGGGTCCTCCGAAGGACCCGGCCTACCCGGTTTAGGTGGGCTGGGTCCTTGGTAGACCGAAAAGACTGGCAAAAAGTGGCTGTGAATTTGGACCGTTTAGCCTCCCGTCCTTACCCCAGCGTACGTACTGTCGCCTAGCAACAATGACAACGCTAAACAGAAGCAAAATTAGATCAAAATGAGAAAAATATCAATATATTAGCATTATTTGGACACACATTTTAATTTCAAATCACATATATGGTCAGAAACAAAAACAGCTTTTTATAATTTAAAAATATTTTCAGGGTGAGGTCATCTCTCTCACTGGGCAACGTTAAGAGAATGATACATGATTTTAAAAGTAGAACTTAAAGTTTGATTGACTGATTCCCTTTAAACAAGGGTCTCGGTCCATCTGTGGCGAAGTGGTGAGGGGAGACGTCCTGGAACCGGAAGGTCACTGGTTTGATCCCCCGTTCCAGCTGTCTCAGTTGTTGTGTCCTTGGGCAAGACACTTCACCCACCTTACCTGCTGATGGTGGTCAGAGGGTCCGGTGGTGCCGGTGCATGGCAGCCCTACCTCTGTCATTGTGTGAATGTGTGTGTGAATGGGTGAATGCATGAAGTGTAAAACGCCTTGGGGTCCACGTGGACTTGATAAGGCGCTATATAAGTTCAAGCCATTTACCATCTTTAAGAAATGATTACACAGCTTTGTGTTGGACAAGAGTGGATCCTTTCCAACATGAACAGCCATATTATTACTAGATAAAGTTAAAGTTGTTTCTTGTACAGAAGATATAACAGAAAATACATTTAATTCATTTTCTGACTAAGCCACAGCCACTTTACCTCCACCTTCAATCTCAACAGAAACTTGACCACGTCTAACTGTCCGTTCGCAGCTGCAACGTGAAGCGGTGTGTAACCTTGCTTGTCCTTGCACATCATGTCTCCACTATGAGACACCAGCAGCTTCATGATGTCCAAGTGACCTGGAAGAACACATATAAGTCATCTCAGTCATCTGCTAGTATGCCACCTACAATCTGAGCCAGATTTTCATTTGTTCACTCGTCTCGTTTGCAAAACTAGATGTTAAATAGCTATCAAGTTGCCATCAGTACACAAAAAAATTAAATGATCATCACAAAACCACAATATAAAGCACATATGTAGGATTTATTTTAATTCCCTAAGAATATTTACTAATCCCAGAAATATTTAGTCTTGAGACAGATGCCAACCTTCAGTCTTTTCACAAGGTTACTATTTATTTTAATAATAAATAAAATGTAAAAAAAGGTGAAGACAAAATACTACCCACCGAGGTGTGCAGCCCAGTGAATTGGTTGTCTATCCTTCTTATCTTTGGCGTTTGAACTGGCCCCTTTACGCAGGAACAAGTTCACCATCTGCAGAAACACAATAATAGAGTAAATGTTTGTTCAGTCTCGTTTTTGAACGTAACTACAGTGTCTCTAAATGTTTTCTGCTTACTTTGATTATAAATGTAATAAATGTGTGAAACTAGTTTTGTAGCTCTAATTTTGTGTTTGGTCATACAGGTCTAAAAGACAACTTCAAAATAATAAGAAAAGGAACCGTATCCAAAGTTTTTAGTAGTCAGGAAAACTCAGTCTGGTTAATGTTTCTGCCTTTTTCACGTCACCTCTGTGTGGCCGCTGTGTGCTGCATGATGTAATGGCGTCCTTCCTGCTCTGTCCGTAACATCCAGACTGCAAACGTGTGGGATCAGAGCTGCAGAACAACCTGTGGCCCAGTTCACAGCTGCCATGTGTAAAGGGGTCTGCCAAAATTTGTCCCGAGCGTTGACTTCTGCTTTGTGCTTCAGCAGCAGCTCCACAGCCTTCTGTAAGGACAAAAACACAATCCAACAAAAAAAAAGTCAATTATAAACGTCTGGTTGTCACTCCTCACTATTTGTTTTTCAAGTGTGAGTTTGTTTTAAAACATATAAATATACTTCATTTCGTGAAGCTGCTGCTCGATGTAAAGGCGTAAGCATCCCCTGGTCCTTGGCGTTGACTTGTGCACCTGTAGTAAAAGCAGAAATGTTTTACTGTTTCTTCCACTGGACACAGTATTTCAACAGATTCACAAGATTTGTTATAAGATAAAACTTCTCTTATACTAGGATGTTTGTTTATTTTACCTGAACTCATAAGTATTTCCATAATGTGAACATTGCCCAAATAAGCAGCAGCATGAAGTGATGTGCTTTGTTCTTGGTCCTAAATATCAAGAGAGTGGAAATAAAAATTAAACATCGAGTGGCAAAAAACATGTTTTTACCAACTGGGAGCACTATTGTAGTAAAGACTACTGACTAATAGTTTACCTCTAGTGTTTATAGGTTATCTTAGTATCCATTATTTTATCATACATGACCCTTCACATTGAGGATTAAGTCGTAAGCAGAGTAGTGAGATATAGGCAGCTATAGTGAATCGGTTGAAAAATTTACTTATATATGGGTCCCTTGAAGGAAAAGTCTGAAATATAATTCTAAAGAACATTTTGAAATACTTTTTAAAGCTGTGCCAACAGCTAACATGATTTTGAGTAGAAAATCTCAAACGTTTTGCTACTTCTCCTGTGTGCTAGAGAAGCTATTTTCAATAAAAGCTGGGAAATCATGATATCCAAATATGGTTTGAGATATATGCTTTAAAATTATGTAAAGAAATTGTTATTAGAAAATGCTACAAATAAGATTTGGACCTATTGTCAAGGGGTCATTTCAATTAGCCAGAGGAATCAACCCATATCTCTATGACCACTCATGATATTAGGTATCAAACTGCAGCTTAAAAATGCAGGAATCTGAACTTGTGCTTAGTTTAGTTTGACTAAATGAGACTTAATCCCCGATTTGACGTGATAAGTTACAAATGTTAACATAGTTGTGTTGTAAATGATTTTAAAGCTCCCCTAAAAAGGATAGCAGAGGAGTGGCTATTGTTTCCACACATTTCAGTGTTTTGTGTCAAATCAAAAGTCAGGGAGCATCAGCATCATCTTTATTCTGTTGAATTCAGTTAGTCGAACTGAGGAGTGGGGTTAAAATATTGTACAAGTACACAATGTGGCCATAACATTGTAAATCTGTATTCAACTACCATACATACTTGCATCATCAGCTTTGGGCCAGATTCTGGTGTACAGGCATAAATTTATCTTAAAACAACAACCAAACAATGAATGTGAGCCTTGTATTAGTGGGCAATTGGTAAACGCTTGTAATGATTATTGAAAGCCATAGTAGCCACATATAAGTATACCTTAACATCTGATGTGACTGCATCCATTTTGTTGAAATAATGGTAACATTGTTCTGGTTATCTCAATACAGGAAACACGTGACAAATTGAATAACCTTTTTATCAGACAATTTACTAAAACATTCGTAAATGTGACTTTGCTTCTTGCAGACATTGAAAGCACCTTCAGCAGGGAGCATACAGAAGAGGGATAACTGAACCATGTTCAACACATTTAAATATAAATGACAGTACCTGTGCGTTGACATCTTCATTGTGCTCCAACAAAAATGTCACGTCTTCAGCGTTTTGACTGAATATGGCCTGAACCAGTGGAGACTGAAGAATTTGATGCAGTGCAGGTGAAGAACACACGAGAAAAATTAAATTAAATGAGTTCACTTAGATTTCTCAGATTTGTGCAAAAACTAAGCAAACAGCCTCACAGGGGAAATGCAAGCTAGATTTGTGACTTATTACTAAACGTTATATCAGCAACCATAGAATCTAAAAAGGCATTATTTTCTCCCCATGGCATGGTAAGAAATTTGTGGTTAAACTGAAAACATTCTGCGTCGTGTAGCTAACATGACCAGCATTAGCAGCTGTTTACAATACTGAAGTTTTCTTGTGTAAATTTAAGACTACAGTAAAAGCATTATTTACTACCTGGTCCTTGATATTTCTTAACTCCATGTTCAAATCACTTAGGAGGCACCTTCATTAAGAGTTGGTTTACATTTAACAACATATCACAAAGTTGGAGCTAGTTAGCCTAGCTTTAGCCTTTTAGCAACTATCTAGGATGTTTGGTGAAATTGTGAAATATCGCGAGAAGAGGCTAAAACGCGATTTGTGAGGATATTAACTTTTTTAAAATCTTAGATGATCATGGATATATTCATGTTTTGTATAAAAAATGCATTAGTTGTGAAAGCTATTTACTCTTTTTGGTTTATACAATAAAAATTGTAAATTTGACAAACAGTTATTTATTATTCTGTAATATATAAAGTGTTTTTGTTTACCTGTTCTTCAGGATTTCAGAGGGTTTTTGAAGTTGTTTCTTTTTTTTGGTTTGTTTGTTTTTTGACTAGTATCGAAAGTTTTTCAGGAACAAACAAACATAACATTCATCTGAAAACTATTGAAACCAATTTCATGCGCTCCACATGGACCGCTTCATTTTTATTCCGACCTACGCGAGCCGTACACACGAGGATTTTCCTCAGTAGAAGCAGATGCAC
>JARVJO010000365.1:22053005-22074397 GCA_031762555.1 Cynodonichthys magdalenae
TATATATATATATATATGTATAGTGTGTGTGTGTGTGTGTGTGTGTGTTTTGAACAAAACAAAAACAGCTTCATTAGTGGACTGCATGGTGTCTTTGAACACATAAAACACAGACTTATAGTTACTGACTTTATCGTGTGTATCCTCTTATGTATTCGTCTTAAAGAGACATCTCGTTGTGCACGGGCACACAACACGGAGCAACGCAGATTTCAGGTTTCACAAGCGTTCACATAGACCCCTAAACAGCCACGAGGGGTTGGATTTAACTGCTTCCAGATGGACGGTTTAGCACGGAGCACACACCAACACAGAGACAAAATCTGGCTTTGAAGGAGTCAGCAAAACTCCTCTCCTAATTAATTGTTAGTAGATGAGAAATTAACATCTCGATAAGTATGGAACTAAATCTCCTGATTTGTGATATTATGTAAGACAATTAGGAAGCTAAAGCAGCACGCTCACCTACTCCTTTTATAAAGTTAATTTGAATGTTTCTTAACTATATGTCTGTTTGTTTTGCAGATGTGGCCTACACCTACACTGAGCCCCTAATATTGAGGGTCAACGGTACCCCCAAACGGTTGTTAGATGATGATCATGAGGGAGTCAATTGCAATCACAAAACCAGCCTCTCACAATCAGTACTTCCAACGCCCAAAGGGAGTGTTACATGTGAGTAAAGCACACACTCATATTCACACACTGAGACACGCTCACAAAACCTGATCAGAGCTTTATTTCCATTACTGATCTCTGGTCAGATGACTCACATTATCCTGACATTTAACAAATATTTGCTCACCCTGAGGAAATGGGTCAAGTGTTCAAACTCACAAACCATCTATGTTTATAGTTGTTTAAATGGGGTATTATGCAAAATTGACTTTTTTGAGCTTTATATCATGTTATAATGACATTCCCTCATCAACAACATGACTCATTCATGCATGTTTGAGAAATCTTTGAATATCCTGTGGTAGCCATGTGGAGCTAGCTAAATGCTTACTGGTACAAAGCACCGCCTATTAACACAAAGCTCCGCCCTGGAGCTCAGTCTGCAGCCGAGCTCCTGCCCCACAGAACACTTCTCCCACAAAGAATTGTTGTGAAGACGTGCTGAAGTGGGAGTGTTGAAAATGGTTGGAGGTTTTTAAAGAGACTGAGGCCAATTTCAAGGTGTTTGGATAGTCTATGATGCCAAGCCAAATGTATTTTTGAGATATACAGCATTTTCATGATAACTGAAAATCACATAGTTACTTGATTGTGGTATAGAACTGAACTACAATATGTGTCTGGAAAATACATAATACCCCCTTTGAGGAGAGTCACAGTTAGGAAATGAAAGGTTGATTATTCCTTGAAGAAATGCAGAGTATATCTTACTTTAGCTCAAAATCTGCAACATTAGCTGAATTATAGCCATTTTGTGTGTTGGCTAAGGTGAACTAGATGGCCACCACAGCTAGAATGTTGGTGATGCCAAAAGATAATTAGATGTGCATTTTATGATTGTTTTCTGAGAGTTCCATTAAAATCCTTTATGTTTTTAGGATATATTGCAAATGGTACAGACAAATACACACACACAGGCAAAAACATTATCGTCTTTTGACCTTCAGCTGCAGGTGACAATGACCGATAACACGATCCAAATCTGCACTTTGAGTTGCGGGTGCATATTTTTCTTGTTTACCTACTTCCTCTGTTTTCTGAATCATCTTTCTTCCTGCCTTTCTTTGTTCACACAAGAATTGTTAGGGTGTTGCCATTGAACAATCTTCACAAGTTTTGAAGGTGTGCATGAGTCATAGTCATTCTGACTAAAATAAATTAAATATTAAAGAAGCAAAGTCCTAATAGAATTTTCAGTAGGTTTTTTCCACACATTTCTGCTGCCTGCTGATCAGAATCAGTCATTTATAGTTTCAAACCATATGACCTTACTCACATACACAAGCTCTTTTTAATTTTTTGTCTAGATTAATTACAAACAAAAAAATGAATTTACTGAAAACCACTGTTGAGTTGCAGACTCAAGGAAACAGACATTTAGAAAACAATGACGCACACAGACCCACACTGATTCACAGCTAAGCACCCAGCCCTCTGCTTCCTGTTTACACTGGCCCATGCATGTCCACACTACCTGAATGGTTAAAATATTTTTAGTCCAATAATTTGTTAGGACATTGTTACTAAAATGCTGAAACATCCTTCATACTGTACTGACTAGTCAAACAATATAAATGTTTAAGGGTTTCACAATAGTAAAAATACTTCTTACCTCTGAGGTGCAGATTAAGTGTTTCCTCGTTTGCTTTCAGGTTTACCTCAAGAACTGTTGACTTTCATTTAAACATCATCAGTCCCTGTTTATATTTCAGGTCATAAGCTAGTTGAAACATTTCTTTGAATCACACACTTGTGTCGAGAAACACAGAGCATAAGAGCCAGTAAATCCCACCTAAGGAGAAAAGTTTGGGTTATCAGAGTCCAGCTGTGGTGTTGTTGGAGTTAGTGGCAAAACAAATTTTAAATGTGGAGTGCTGTTAGTAGGATATTACAATTAGAGAAAAAAAATGTCTTGGGCCGAGTCGGCTTTGTCCACAGTTTGGTCTTGTGAGAGATAATTAAAGCTAAAATATTAAGTTAACTAATTAAAGGAGAGTTAAGTAATTTAGAGCTTTTCACTGTAAGAAAGGAAAAAGAAGGAGAAAATCAGAGAATAGACCAAACATGTTAAAGGTTTGGGACTATTTTAAACAGGGAAAAAAAAGCTAAAATACTCCTCAGTAAAAACCGAAATAGCTTGCCATAATATTATATTAACATTATTAACAGCTTTGCATAAACAGAAGGCTAATGTGTTTCTGATTGGAACTACATTCCTGCAGTAAACAATAGGTCTTTATAAGTAGACCAACAAACGGATGAAGCATAAATCATCATGCACATGCTGGAGCAAAGTGTTGTAAAAAGGTTTTCTTTTCTAAGGTCCTGTCCGGATTATTCTAGATGTCTTTTAAAACAAAGATTGTTTTTCTTTTTGCTGCTTTTGTACCTCTCATTCACATCCAAACAATTTTTGGTGAGAAAAAAATCAGATTTTTAAAGTCCAAATTTTTAGCCCTTAAATATATTTTATTGTGTACTTGGAATCTCCAGGAGCGCAATAAGTTTGATTTAGGCTGTGTACGCAGCACCACAACGGAGGCTGTTCAAATCCAAAGACTCTTCATATGCAGCCGACAAATGTGTCCTTCCTTTGTCCTTCCTTTGCCCCAAATTGAAGGACTGGTCCGATGGATCCTTCCCGGCCAACAATATCCCATAATGCATTGAGGACTGACCAAAGATTTTTTTCTGCTAGTAATGGCGGACGAAGCAAAAGAATAGAATACATTTTAAATAAAAATCTGGCGGTGTAAAATTTTGTCATTTGTATAGACATGTTTTTAAATATTATTTTGTCAGAAAAAAAAACGAGCTGGTATAGCGAAATAAACATGCACCTACATCGGGTCCATTAGTTCTTCAAATATTGCCTTTAAGTTAATTTTATTGTTTTGTGATATTATTAACACTAACATATTGATATTTTTCTAATTTCGATCCAATTTTGCTCCTGTTTAGCATTGTCACGTTTGCTAGGCGACAGGATGTACGCCGGGCTAAGGACAGGATGCTAGACCATCCAAATTCACAGCCACTTTTTTCTGGTCTTTGCAGTCTACCAAGGACCCAGTCCACCTAGACCGGGTAGGTCGAGTCCTTCAGAGGACCCAGACTCTGGATTTGGACACAGCCTTAGTCTATCCTGGTGCTGTGTAAATATCTTTATTTTCTGTTTGGTTCATATTTTTCAATTCATTCAGTTTTTTTTTATTCCCTATTACATTTTTTTGAACAATAACACCAAAGTATTTGCTGCGGAACTACTAAACAAGGTCATAGACTTCTGGCTTACCAATTTCCATGATTCAGAAGGTCTGTTGTCTTCATTCTCCTCTGGCTCTGGGTCAGACTCTGGCTCCAACATTTAAGGCTGGATGGACCATTGTATCTCTACTATCAAACTACAAAAATGGCTGATTAGGGTGAAGTGGACAATAATCATTGGGAATGAGACCTGGAGGGGGGTACAGTGTGGGACAATTTGTATATAAAGAGACAACCTCCAAATGAGTTGATCTGAGACACGCCTCAGAAAAGGGGTATAAATAAAAAGGGGGCTTGTTGAGTTACAATAAGGATGAATTCAGACTAAAGCATTGCAGTTCCACTTTATATAGACCACAGCTGAACGATTTAGATGTGAAAAAGAAGAATTTAAAAGCATCATATGTGTCCTTTAAATACCTTTTCCAGTGTCCATGTGTGTCACATGTCCGCTATTACTCTATGCTTTGAAAACAACAACAAATATGTAGCTGAAAATGTTGAAGAATGGCTTTCTAAAAAATAATAATAGTAATAATGGACTGAATAGAGGTTTTGTGATGTGCAGGTAAAATGTGCAAAAGAGTGAAAAAGATGGGGGGGGGGTGGAGCAGTTTTAATGTAGTTTACTGTTTTAGGGGGCATCCAAAATAAAATGTTGGGATATATTTAGCACATACTCACTAAATCATTAGAGCACTAGATTATTAAATTGTTTGTTAGAAAAAGTCACAGATTTGAGTTATTTACCTTGTTATAAATTTTAGTGTTATAATGAATAAGCTTTTATTTACTCACGTAACAGAACCCAGAATCTCAGTTTTGTCTGTTTATCTGTAAACTGGATTTGTGCCATTGACATTTTTTACTGTTATAAAACTACATACCCATTTAACAGTGGGTCCAGAGTAAGAAAACCGCATTAGGAAATTTTATAGCTCATAGTGTCCAACTACTTTTCAAAATCTCCCATCTTTTCATAAATGAGCACCCTGTCTCATTTCACTGATGAGCTGCATCAAAACACTTAGAAGTTTTCTTTGCAGTGTTGCATGATCGCCATCGCTCGCTTTTTCTCCCTCATGTTATGAATCCTGTGGTTTTGTCTCAGACAGGCACAGAGAGACTCTGTCTGTCGCTCCTCCTTGATGTGCTGTCTCAGTCAAACGTCTGAATCCAAGCCAGAGGTTACACAAGTACGCTATGCCATTCCTCCATCGCATTTTTTATTTATTTATTTATTTTCTTCGCTTTGACTCCACTTTGAAATAAGAAGAAGCTCGGTCTAATTTTCATAAACTGTGTTCTGGTTTGCCGTTTGTTCCTTTCGCAGATCAAGCTCAACACTGATAACACCCACAAAATTCTAGGGAAGTTGTCTCATGGCTTAACCGCCGACCTAACAGCACGGTAAAAAGATTTAAAACCTCCAGAGCAGCCTAAATCTGTCCTTCCTGTTGTTTGCAGAAAAAGAAGGAATGGTTTAAGACAGTGAATGGGTGATGAGCGACAGGAGGAATTTAGAGGTTTTATAAGCTGACATATGAGTATGTGTTAGACGACTGCAAGGTTTTTTTTTTTCTTGGAAGACCAGCCATAGGTGACATCATAATAGCTAGTTTGTGGTGACTGAATAACCTGCATTTTGGGCAGAAAATGGATGTGAGTGTAGTGTACAATGCACTGAGTAGGTGAGTGAAGGTCTGCTGTCTACCTATTCTGTCTGATGTGTGTCTAATCTATTTTTAGACTCATGCTGAAAGACTGACATATTAGAGTTTTGTTGTTTTTCTTCCTTTGTATCCCAGTAAAACCTATAAAACCCAGCAGCCCAATATGCAATTCTGGGAAGATTATGCAACAGTTGTGGACAAAATGTACCATCATATGCACCAGGCTTATCATATATGATCCAAGACAAACTAAATAAACTTGAGAACCTTCTGACAGTTTATATCTGCTATTCTTTAGAATTATATGTCTGTTTCTCCAACTTTTGTTTCTGTCTCCTTTTTGTTTTGTCTGCTCGAACCTCACTATCAGCACTTTAAATGTGGTCCGTGTCATTTGCGAGCAATAACTCAATCATCTGTGTACATTATCTGGCTGTAGACGTTATAAAAAAAAGCGGTGACTCAGGCCTGCGGTGAGATCAGCGGCCCAGCGACATCTGTTTAAATACGCACGCTGGCATGCACCAGAGGGTGTTTGTGCGAAGAAACAGAAGCACAAACAGCAAATATCCCCGTCTCACGGTGATGACCTCACAGATGCAGTATGCCTCTGACTCTGAGCCCATGACGAGCTGTCTGAGAACAATGTGCAAAGAAATTTACAAACGTATGAGTGTTTGTGTTTTGAGCACACACACACTGAACCACACTGTGCTGGGTGATGTCATGAACAGACTGTTGTCTTTGACGTCAGCAGGACACACATGTTCACAGATGTTAAACTGCTCACGGTCTTGACTGGAACAATAAGACACATGCAGTTAATTACTGATCACAGAAACCTTTGTTGTATAATATTTTTTGGGTTTTTTTACATTTTCACTATATTTAATGAATGAGATGGGCGTAGATGGGGCTCAGAGACACGGAAATAAGCCTTTGGGAGGAAAAAACTGTTTTTGATTAACTTGTCATGAAGTTTTGCAGGAATGTAACATAGCTCTTGATTAGCACACCACTTTAGTGTAAGTGACTAACGTCTCTGGCTTTTTTCTGCTAAATTTGCACCCCGCCACATTTAAACTTGGGTTCTATTTGCTGACAAGCAACTGAGACAAGTTTATTTATTTATTTTTTCTTTTTTTTATGAAATCAGAGGTGGGGACACGATTTTTTTAAAGTTTTAAAATCATGAGTAACCAAAAGCACAAGGCATGTTTTTCACATGTCAACACTGAGTCAGCATTCAGACTGTTTTTTTTTAGCTTCTTCCTTTGTTTTTGTTTTTTTTTTTGCTATAAATCTGCTTACTTTATACAGTTTTGTTTTTTCATGTATTAAACCATTCAGTTCAACCATTTTTCTCCTTTTAGCTAATAGCTAATGTTTTGCTGCTTGTAGCTAATGTGCTACACCATTTAGCTTTCAGATAATTGTTTGCTCTTTTAAGGTTTTAGTTACCACTCTGCTTTTTTCAGTTTCAATTCAGCCTATTTTAGCCTCTGCTTTGCTTGTTTTTATTTTAACAACTTAATTTCAGCTTCTTCAGCAAAAGTCTGCAGTCTTTCAGCACTCAACACTGCACGTTCTGTGAAAATTCAGTTGCTCTACTTTAAATGTTTTTATAAATGACAATGTGATTTCCTGGAATTTGATTATTATAATATGAGTTAACTAGTGATCAAACAGATTGTCCTGTTTAATTGGCTAATTTTCAAGATCAGAGGGCATAAAGCGTATAATTTTTTTAATATCAATTCAAAGTCAGGTTTTCTTTAACTTGTAACAGGGATGTGTATCTTGTGCATATTATTTACAGCAACTTTGTACTCTGTCATTACAAAATGAGCAGAAAAGTCAAAAGATGGCATAACCCCAAAAAAAGGAACAGAAAATGTGAAAAATAATAATTGAATAAATGATTCATTCACGACTTTTAGTTTATAGCAGTAAAATTCAGGTTTTAATTATATTTTTTCTTTACTAATATTACTAACCAAGAAACCGTAACGGTTTAATCCTGCTTGGCTATTTTTTTGTGTTTTCTCAAAAAAAAAAGACCCATATGCTCTTCTTCAAATGTATGTAGATATTTTCCTCTTCATCTATCAAAGACACGAAGGGAGGGTTTTATGTGTTTTGGTGTAAAATAACTTTCTGCTTGTAAAAACTCCAAAAAATAAACTTCCAGAACTTTTTTGTTCTCGTGCATCTGTAAATGTCATGCATCTTCTTTTCATGACTCTCAGCTACTACCAAACCAAATTTTAGCTCAATATATGCAAAATGTTTTTAATTATAGTCATTTTTTTCTGTTGGTTAGTTTTAGCTAGCTGTGGTGGACGTATGGCATCCAGTTAACTCTAAAAGTTCATCAGTTGTAGATCTACATTCATTATTTCATTATATCACATTGATTATTTTCTGAAAACTTCAGTAAAATTTGCCTGCTGGTGTCTAGATATTTTGCTAACAGAAAGACAACAGCCATAGACAGTTGCACACAGACACTTTTCAGGGCTGTCTGATAAAAAGTAAATGGTTTAAATAACAAATCTGTACCCTTTTACACAGAGTCCTTATTTTTTGACAGAATGGTTATACAGTAAAGCTGAACAAGCAAAGGTTCATGTTGCTTTTGTTATCAGAGATTTGCCTACAAAGTGTAGAACTTCGCCTGAAAACTGCTGTTTTTTTAAGACTTTCGTTCAATATTTCTCTAAACTTTTTGGACAAAATCAGACTCCTACTTGTATTGTTTTATACTGTATTTAAGTCCAGCAGTTTTGTGCAACAATACTGTAACTGACACAATTTAAAAAGGAAGGAGCAACAAACCAGTCAGTCAGCTGCCCAACCTGTGCAAATGTTTATTTCAAATAATATTCAATGTGGTTTTTTACAGCCTCGGGTTATTATATTCAAATTCACGCTGTCTAAGTACTTGTCAGTGCTGAAGAAAAACAGTCCCAATCTGAGAGGTAAGCCCAGAGGGGAATCAGATGGAAAATTACAGGCACTTAAGAGTCTGAGAGGATTTGAAAATGTTGCATAAATGTTTGGAATCAGTTTTTCTTCTGTCTGACAAGCTCAGTCAAAGTCTTCTCATTAAAGGCTGCATCTACAAGAATATGATTATTATCAATGGGAAAATGTGATTATGTTTTAGCATATGTCTGTTTTTGTGCGTTCTTTTGTCTGATTGCAAAATATCACATGAACCAATGACTTACAGGGGGAGTCAAAAGTCAAAGGATGCCCTTTTATTTCAGAAAGAAAAGGGCAAATGACATATCTGAATACCCCAGTAAGTAATAGGTGAGGGGGGCCAGGGGTGTCAAACTCATTTTCACCAAAAGTCACATGAGCATCATGGTTGCCCTCAAAAGGCCAGTTGTAATTAACTTCAATGGTTCGTGTTTAACTTTGACTTCTTAGTGCTGTGGCTGAGCACTGCAAACAAAAAATACCTAAGCTCTACATGATATTTCCTGCATAGAAACAGCATTTTAATATGTAAATATTACGTAATATAAAATAAATTATACAGAAATATTAAAAGTAAGTATAAGAGAGTTTTACTCACTGTTGAGTTGTGGTAAGCAGCTGCTATCTTGAATGCTAAACTCTCCAACTAGGGGGACGTTACAGTTTAATTTTATAACTTATAGATGGGAAATCCCCACTTCCCAGTACAACTGAAAAAACAGCCAAATAAAATGCAGGGAAATTGAGATTTTACATGTCAAATTTCATCGTCTGCTGGACAACTTTTGAATCTTGTGCACCTTCACCTATTGCTGGGATGTTGTCATTTTACAGATAAAATAAGCAGACATGCATTATGGGAGATGTAGTTTATGATCAATGCTTTAAATCAGCTTATTGTAAGACATTAAGGCATCTTTGACACTCTCTGCTGTGGCAAGCCACATTGCCCAGCAGGCCTCAAATGTGGTTGATGCATGTTTTAAGATATGTCCAGAACATGACCGCCATCTTGAAATTTGCCAATTTGGATCAAAGACAAGTGTCTTTTTTTCTTTTCTTTCTGAAATACAGTTAGTCTGTTCTGTTATTTCTCACTCGCCCTGTATTTAAACAACTAATAAATCAGAAAGTAATTAGTGGATAGACATTTACAACTGATTACCGTTTGTACTCCGTCTATTTCGTGATGGCTGCCAACCGACCATAGAAAACACAAATGGCTTCACATGTGTTGAACTGAGCTCTGGTGTTGTAGTGGCTGAGCATTGTCACTAAAGGTGGATTTACACTACATGCGTCTCTGCTGCGCTGCGGTCCGACCTCCGCAGCAAATACGCAACCATTATAATCAGTGATAGTATTTACACTGGCTCCGCACTGCAGCGCATAGCGGCGGTGAGCAAACAACGATCCACCAAAATTAGATCTGATCCAATTTTTGCCGGACTCCGGAGCTGCACCGGAGTCAAACTGCAAAGATCACGTCGCACCAACAGGAAAAGGAACGAGCACAACATCCGTATTTTCAGAATAAGTCACCACAGGCAGACTTATTTTGCCGAAATCCCAGCTATATTAATAAATATATGTATATATTTCTACAAAAATGCTGTCAGAATGTTTCTTTCTGTTTGGGAAGCAGATGGCAACATGTAGCATGAAGTATATGTGTACACACATGATACACGTGGATTTTATTGTGAAATCAGAAGTTTCAAAAAGACAACAGTGATACAGTTTCAACCATCGATATCAAAAGCCTTTATATCTATGTTTTCAGCTGTGTTTGAAGTTCGACTTTCACAGAATTAACTAGTTTTTGCTCTGACTACCACATTTATCACTGGATTTATCGCGTGATCTCCTTCATGCACACTCTCCCTCCTTTGTGTCACACCGGAGCGGAGCTGAGCTGAGCGGATGCTGTGTAAATTGAGGTGCAAACGAACAGCTGTGAACTGTGCACCACAACGGAGCGGAGACGCATGTAGTGTAAATCCGCCTTAACTCATACTTTGCTTAAAACTTTGGCATTACCTAAAGCCAACTCTGTTGGCCTGTTAGCAAAATATCTCATAAAACACTGGATGGATTTTATAGTAAGTATGATCATTGGATATTCATCTACAACTGATTAACTTTTGAAGTCAACCCAGTTCAAGGGGATCTCTGTTAATTAACCTTCTAAAACTTTAACAAAGAAGACCTAAAGCAGTATGTAGATTTATACTGAGGGAAAAACAGTTTCAGTTTGCATTCAGAATTTATTGAGGGTTGATTGTTGGCAACAAGTACTTGGAGATATTTGTGGTATTTGTTTGGTCAGGAGGCAGATCAATGAATGAAGTTTTGAATCATCCTTTCTTTTTTTGCTGTTTATTTTTGAATTTGAGATTTTAAAATAACTGTTGTAAGGAAAAAAAGTACATTTCTTTAATCCTTGATGTAAGGATTTTTTTGTGTGAAGTCTAACACTGTTGAAACTGTCACTGTAGTCTAAAACTGCAGAAGCAGACAGTTATGACTCATTCCAGAAAAGTAAAGAAAGAAAAAACTATTCTTTTTCCTGGGGAGGGAGGTGTGTAAGTACAGGGTGTCTGCTAACCAGGAGTTAGAAATGAAAGGTGTGTAAATGGCAGTGAGCTGCTGCATTTAAAGAATGGTGAGTCAGTCTTAGCCTAAAATATCTACAAACATGCACATAAACAACTTAAATACATAATGACAGAAAATGCATCAGCACCACACACACTCAGACACACACTGCGGTTCCCTGTCTCATCATGTTAATGCCTCGGTCGCTTTGCTTTTTATTTGCAGTTATTTTTAAGCAGCTTCCATTGCTGAATCATTGTGTTCATGAGCCACGCCCATGCACCATCCTAATCCTAAAAAATGCACAAGCAGCAAGTCTTCAGCACTTCTTTTCTCTCTCTTTCTTTTCATTCTTCATTTTTTCTGTTTTACTTTCTTCATGGCAGACAAAGGGGTCTTGTTTTTCTCTCTCCTCAGTGTGTGTGCAACTGCAATGTGTATGGGGGTGTGTGTGTACACGTGTTCTTGCTTGCATACATTTGCGTGTGTGAGTGGGCATAACCTCAAATTCTGGTTGGAGACAATCCTGACTCGCCATGCCTCTCTCTCTCGTGTTTTCTGTCTGTCTGCCTGCCAGATCCGCCTATATGTGCTGTGTGTGCTTACATACACATACACACACCACAGACTCATAAGGAGTATGAATTTCTCAAAATACCTCTGGGGACATTTCAAAAACTTAAGAGAATATTGAAAAAATGTGCCCGGCAGCCCTCGTTTTTTTATATATTTTTTTTTGTTTGACTGAACTTTGCTTTGGCTAGATGAAGATTTTAAAATAGACATTTAGATAAAAGGCTAAATAGGGAAAAAATGAAAGAAACCGAGTGGAAAGACAAAGACACAGAGAAGATCTAATATAAGGGAGCAACGGCTACAGTATCGACTTTTGACACACTTTAGAGAATGAAGTATGGCCGCCTCTTCTAGCTTTGCACATGCTTGCATAAACTACACACTCATGCACACTCACACCAGCTGTGCAGCTTGCCAAACATCTGGAGCAAAGTTAAAAAACGCTGAATGAAAGAATCTTAAATAACACTGGTTTGTTGTATGATCTTACAACCAGCAGCCAACCAAAGCAGACCTGCATGAGTTATCTGTCTCTCAGTGGTTATCAGATGTACGCACCTTTTTTATTATTTTATTCTCTTTTTTTTTCGATAAAGAGTGTCTTTGTCGATGTTAAGTCTTGCCATACATCTATTTGCCACAAGATTTCAGCTCAAAAACACAAAAAAAACATCAGAACCAGGATTTTTGTAACTGCAGTCCAGATCTCTCCTTTATTCCTGTTTTCAGGGTGTGTGTCAGTTTCTTGTTCAGGTTTTTATACTTCTAATTCTCTGTGGCATTTAAAAGTAAAATATTTGGCACACTGAGCCAAGATCAGCACTCCTTAGTTTTTGCATTTGTGGATTTTCAGACTTTATGGTTTCTATGCAAAATGTTTGGGTTATTTGGTTTCTGTAGACAGTAACTTTTGTCCTCCTGTCTCCTAATTTTTACATTTGTCCTGTTCCCTCACCCATTTTGCACCTTCCCTCTAGTTGTGTAAATGTCTAGACGGGTAGAATCAGGGGTCAGAATAGTAAACAAACTGTCGCTCATCCCGTCAGTTAGTCTGCTTTGTGACTGGACTCCAACCCCTCTCTCTAAAAGACATTGCCTTAGTCCAAACCAGCACACAGAGAGAAGAGAGAAATCTGAGAGCAACACAAAGTTTAAAATTCTCACAGGCTGTCAAATGTAAAAAAAGAGGAAGTTCAGATCTGTTGAAGTGGGGTCCCATAAACACATAATAAACAAATAACATCTTACCAGCTAAAGATAACCTTTTGAACGGTTTCACATTGAAGAAATATAATTTATTTCTGACAATATTAATGAGCTAAAGCTAGTGACAGCATGTCATTTTAAACTATAATACTAAATGTGTTCATGTAAACACCTTTTTACAAATCTATACATTGTAGTTACTTATGCATTACAGGAATTTCCATATATGGTTTTATAGTTATTTGCAGGAGCAAAAAGTAGCAGCTACAGGTAGCGGTAGCACTTTTCTGCTATGGTACATCCAGCAGGAATATAATATTTCCTACAAAGCTAACCATGCAATACATTACCTTTTGATAAGGTCACATAGACTACAGTGAAACTTTAAATTATTTTGTAGGTCTTTAAAAAGTGCAGCATTTAACTTTGTCTCAGTCACACCACAACTAGCCATTAGCTCATCAATCCTGTTAGAATTAAAATGTTTCTTCAAGCTGAGGTCTTTCAAAAGCGATCTTCAACAGGTAAAATATTAAATGTTTAATAGACTAACTTACTAAAAACATGGACTATTCCTTTAAAATAGTGTCGTTTGTATAATTCAGCTAGTCTTTGCTCCTTTTATCTTTTGCTTTCTCAGTTTAATTTCTTCAGCAAATTTCAGCAATCATTCAGCTAATTTTGTGTTCTGCTTCAACTGTTCAAATTCAGCAAGTATTGACAGTTCAACATTTAAATTATTTCAGCTCACTTTTGGCTTCTTCAGCAGCTCTCAGCTACAGTTTTCAGCAATAAACAATCACACTAGCATTTTTTATTTTATTGTAATTATATGTATGATATATTGAAACCTACATTATGAAAAAGTAACTTATAATTGATTTATATAAATATTATATATATTTTACCAGAAATGTTACAAAAATACTGTTCAATAAAACAGCTGTGCTGTAGAATCAGGGCTGAATATTTAGGCAATCTAAAAATAGATGATTTTTAGCATAGATATTTTCTGCATCCTTTGTTTTATATTAACATGAACATTATTCAGATGTGTAGAGTTTGTTAATATTTCTATATTTATCTTGTTAAATGTATGTTTTTTTTGTTGCATTCCCAGCTCAACCAGGAGCCAGATCCACGCCCATCCATCCCACGCAGCCATGTAGGTCTCAGACCAGCAGCCTGCTGCGCAACGGAGCCAAGATCCATGAACACACACACACCCCTGACACACACTGTCCGCACCACACGCCTCACCTGCACGCACTCCAGTCCAACCCTGTCAGAAACGGCGGCACTCACAGGCACCCTAAGCTGGGCTCCCTCCCGAGAGGCGGCTCGTCCACCTCCTCGTCATCTTCAGCTGGACCCAAACACAACAGAAAACTGCAGTCAAACCCTTCGATCACG
The DNA here is from genome assembly GCA_031762555.1 of Cynodonichthys magdalenae. Taxonomy (NCBI): domain Eukaryota; kingdom Metazoa; phylum Chordata; class Actinopteri; order Cyprinodontiformes; family Rivulidae; genus Cynodonichthys; species Cynodonichthys magdalenae. Next base: position 22,067,405 of record JARVJO010000365.1, read on the forward strand.
TCTCAGAGCAGCAAGAGGAGCAAGAGCAGTTCCAAGAGCAACAGCTCACAGGTTCCCACAGACGGACAGGACGGTGAGATACAAGACAGGCTGTTAAAGTTTGATTTCTAAGTTCTTTCTAAAACATTTAATCAAAAATAAACATTTGACTTCCATTTTGTCGCATACATTTTAAATTTGACTTGGCCAAAGTGAAACAGCAGTGGCATCAAAGGCGAACTCTTTAGGAAAGAAAACTCTCTGGTCTTTGTTTATTGAAACAATATTATGAAATATGCTTTTTTATTCCTACATTCATTTATTTGCTACATGTTTTATTCACAGTTGTGTGTTTAATTACATTAATCTGAAATTTTTTTAAATTGTTTAATTTTTCAAACCCTACATTGAAGATTTCTTATTTAGAACATTAAACGATAGCTCTTTGAAAAGTAAAATAAAAGAAAGATAGAAACTGTTACTCCTGTCTTTTTTCCCCTCCCAGACTGCTGTGTTCACTGTATCCTGGCCTGCCTTTTCTGTGAGTTCCTAACCCTGTGCAACATTGTACTGGACTGCGCCACCTGCGGCTCCTGCGCGGGCGACGACTCGTGTTTCTGCTGCTGCTGCGTGTCGGAGGAGTGCGGCGACTGTGACCTGCCCTGTGACATGGACTGCGGCATCATTGACGCCTGTTGCGAGTCTGCAGACTGCTTGGAGATCTGTATGGAGTGCTGCGGCCTTTGCTTCTCTTCCTGAGGGCCCTTTGTCTGGCCCGAACTACCAAGTGGATGTCTCCCGCACATTCCCTTTCTCAAGGCCTGCAAACAAATTCAACTGGCATCTTAATGCAAATAAGAGGTGCTACACCCAGCCTGGGTTCATTGTGATTCACACTCTGGCTCTGCAATACGTTCAACATCACCTTCAGGGTTTACAAAACAACATTTGTGACCTATTCTTTCTTTCTTTTTATTGATCAACAGTAACTTTTCTTTGTTTTGCCATAGTTGTTGGTTCACATGTTTGGGCTTGTGGAGCAGAGAAAATTCCAGCACTGATCTGTGACTTTCTGCCAGGCTGTGCAGACCGAGCTTTTGGACCCTCGCTGAACTAGCTATGATTACAATGGAACCCCTGGTGCCATCTAAATTACCGGAGTTCTTCAAGCATGTAAAATGACCTCTAAAGGCAAATGAGAAAATGGCTCCATTTAACCGGATTTTAGTGTTTCTGTAGATAAGAGCAGCAGAATAATGGGAAAAAATGGTCGCTCAGATCTCTGTAGAAAACGCCGTCTGTCCTCCTGTCCTTGGCAAGGTTAAAGTCTTCCAGTCTGCACGCAGTGGCCTTTAAAAAATGGGAAAGAAAGAAACAGAAAAGTGGGAGATGTTGGATTTGTCTTTGTCCTTGTAGTATTGTGGAAAACACAAAACAGACATGGTGGCTTGATGCAATAATAGAAATAGACTTTGTTTGTAATTGTGCATCTTTTTGTACCTGAACTCTTCGTCCAAAAGCCTGGATCTGGAAATGAGCATAGCTTCGTAAAAGGAGAGTACTCCTAACGACCTCTCCTTATTTAATGCTTTAAATCTTGTTTTCTCAATCTTTTTTTTTTGCTCACCTGGTAAAAACTGGAAGGCATCATCTCCTTTTTTTTTTGTTAAATACATTTCATTTTTCTCTCAATCTCTTCATGTGAAGAAATAGCCTTGACTTAGGCTTAAGGCTTGAATTTCCATGCGGGTTCCTCGCCTTGTGCTAAAAAAAAAAAAAAAAAAAAAAACTCCATTAATCCTTGTTTTGTAGATTTTAGTTAAGATATTTGCATTTCTCCTCTAATGTGAAAAAAAGAAAAATCACATTTCTGTGTTATCTGTCTCTGTAAAGCAGACATTTCTCAGCATCTAATTCAGTGAGTGAAAATCTCATGAAATTATGCTAAGCTAGATCCACATGCTCTCTGCATGAATGGTACAGTCTTGATAAGAGGCCTGCTCTCTCAAATACTATGGCGCATACTTTTTTTTCCTTCAAACCAATACCTCTTGAGATGTCGCATAGATCAGTTGTGCATTTTATAGTGACTTGATACAAATCTCTTCCCTCTTTTTAAATACTGTTACAGAACTCATTTTATTCTTCTAAACAGTAAAGACTGATCTTTTCTGGACTTTAGTTTTAGGCCTTTTACTTTCTTGTGCATAGAAGGGCTAATGTGCTATTTGTGAAACCCTATTTTAAGGGTTGCAATGTTACACTTTGACCTAAAAACTGTTGTAGTATTCAATTTGATAGCAGAACATGCAAGATACATTTTGCTGCTTTTACTTTTATATATGTGGAGTTTACCTAATGCAGCTTGTGAATCAAACTGGATGTGTTCTGACTTGTTGGGATGCCCAAATCCTGGGAAATCTTTGAAACAATTTAATAAGAGTCTGATGAATGGATAGCTTGTTGAACAAAAAAAAACAAACTATTATTTGTTTGTGCTTACAAAACAACCCAAGTGTAAATTATAGTGTTACGGTGCTTCGGGTTGGGTTCTGTTTTCTGTCACCAGACCAGGAGGACATTGTGATAAATGTCTCTGATGTGTGTGAACTCATCTCATGAAAGCAAAACAAAGCAACAAAATTTTTTCCTTAACAACAGACAACAAACTTTATACCAGAGGATCATGAATGTATGTGTGATACATTGAGGTTGCACAATTAAAATGGACCAACTTAAAAAACAATGTCCCATGAAATAAATATTGAAGTATGATTTAAAACGGTTTAGACGAGACTGTCTGCACTGTTTACTTGGTTTGGTGACAGATAAAAGTGTCCAAACATAGAAATTATTTATGAATTTCAGACACGTCATCTCGAAATATTTCCTTTGCAATTTATCAAATTGATGCTGGAAAACAAAATGTTTAGATTCAGAGAGGTTCAGTATTAGGAGTGTTTTTGTTAGAATTGCCTCCACTTTGAATTATGTCTGTTTATGAACGTATTGTGAATAAAGCAATGGAACCTGGGCCTGGGTTCAGTTATAATTAAGAGATTATTGATTATTAAAATTATTGACTGATTATTGAAGCACAGCTGAGTTCTGAGACGCTCCTCCACTACAATGTCATTTTGTTTACATGATCCCAATTTAGTTTTTGTTGCTGTCCTGGACGTCGCATTAAAATTTCTTTGTTTAATACTGAATAAACAATGTGAACTCCACATGTCACTTCTCCTTTTTTAAGATTATAAAATTGTTGCATAAATACTGAACATAAGATGTGTTTATGTAGAAATGTGATAATATTATAATTAAAACTGAAGAACTACTTAGGAGAACAGTATAAAAGTTTAAAACTATACTGAAATACAGTAAATGATACTAACACTTTAATCACAGCTGCTTCAAAAAATTTGAGTCCTTCCACTGTTATGCACATCTTATTTTTTCATAACATTTCATTAAAAGAACAAATTTATATTCTGACAGCCATTTGAAACTCAATATAATTTTATGAATATCAACTTTTTACTCAAATTTAGTTACACACTAAATAAATACAGTAAAAGTGCATAGGATTTATACTACAAAGTACTACCACACATTATACATATATCACATTACAAATGTAAGCATAAAAACACTCATTAACTGTTCAATCTTGCTTGAGTGAATAAAAATATTGGCAATAAAATAAGATGTGGAAGCTTAGAAGGTGAGATCAACTCAAAACAAGGAAAAGTGAGTTTTTGTCTTGAAGCTTTTGTCTTGTGAATTTTTGTTTTGTGGGTACTTGTCCGTACACGCAGTATTTATTATGAGAGAAATGTTGAAGAACTGCAAACTGAACTACTGACCTGCAGCAGGAAGATGACTGAGTCACAGCTAAACCCCACTGGCTCATCTTATCTGGAGTTCAGACAAAGTAAGTCCACAAAATTACATTCAGCTGAACAAAGAAGGAATGCAGCCGTTGCTAAAACACTTATGAAATACAATAGTGACTGTTAAAAATGTAATATCGTGTCTAAAAACTAAATATTTTCTTTTTCCTCAGATTGTTATTTTGCTTTATTTGGCTCAACTTAATGGTTCAGACTACGAGGCATATCAGTGTCCCTCAGAAACAACACAAAAACAATTGAGGATGTAAAATTCTTTGTTTCAGAGTTTTGAGATTCAAGCTGAAATGTTGAGATGAAAAAGTCATGTTTCAAGATTAAGTCCGAGAAGTACTTTGTGCTTCAGAGCCCTTATGTATTTGTCTCTTTTTTAAATCACAGCTGAAGGCTAAGTGTGTATTTGTACAAGATAAACTACAAAGAAACAAAACAAAGCTTTTTATTTAACCAGCAGGATACAGTTTATTAGTCCCACAGCAGCAACATTCACATAACATACCAAAAACAACACACTAAGACTCATGCATGAGGCTGGATTTTGAACTTTGTAGTGATAACAATCCAGACAGTCCTTTTCCTCTTTGATCCGGAAAACACAAGTCCATGATTTCCAAAAACAATTTAAAATGTGGACTTGTCAGAGCATAGAACACTTTTCCACTTTACATCAGTCCATCTCAGATCACCTCCTTTTAGTTTTCTGAAACTAACAAGATTTTATAGTTTCCTGAACAACATTATAATAAAAAATATTAAATATGTTTTGTTCTTGATTAGTGGCCTGATTGACATTCTAATGGAGGAAAAAGACTAAAAAACAGGTGAGCAGTAGTAAGTAAGTAGCAGTAGTAGTACAGTATCGTTTTGGAGGATTTGCAATTTTAAGTATTTTAATATTGTTATTTTACTTTCATTTTGTTACATTCAAAACATAAAAAAATTACAATCTTTTCTTTAAATTTTAATATGTAGTTTTTAAATATGAGCAAAATCATCATGAAAACAATTTTTTATTTACTATAAAAAAATTAGTGTTAAATTTACTTAACCAAGTTACATCAACTGCTTCCACTAAACCAAGTTGAGTAAATGTAAAGCAATTTGCAACTTTTCTTTAAGAAAATCCATAACTTATTTTTTTAGCAACTGAAGAAAACAGATAAGCTGGTCTGAATTTCTGTTCTTTCTAAGTCAGTAATGATTCAAAAGAAATTGAGCATTTATGGAGGAAAACGGGCCATTTCTTCACTGCAGCTTATTGTTTCTTCACTTCTACAATGTCTCATCTTCAGTATTCTGAAACATTGTGCATCATCAATGAGCTCTAGCAGAGCGAAATGTTTCACTCCTCATGTTTGATTTCTTTTATTATTGCACATCTTGGGGCAACAACTGCCATCTCAGTTCTTCTGCAGAGTCTGGTGTGTGTGCTGTCCACAGGGTGTCAGATGTTTGCAGGCCTCTGTTTCATATCCACTGTGGGCAGAGTTCACAAACAAAAGATTTGGTGTATGGCCCACAGGGAAGGGGTTTGCTACTGTCTGTATGTGTTTGTGTGTGTGTGTGGAGAAAAGAGTCTGTATTAGGGAGGCAGTTGAAATGAGTCAGGTCAAACAGAGAGGCGATTCAAGCTGTTCAGTGGGAGCAGTGACACAGAGAACATCTCCAGACATCTGCAACTGTTTTGCAGAGACCCATTCTGCAGTCAGCCCTCATTTCCTTTTCCGCAAACACACACACACATGCACAAATCAAAAATGATTCACTCCTCCCTTCAGACATTTCACATGCACAAAGCAGACACAGGGGACAAGTGGCTATTGAATATTAAGCATGAAATTACAAAGACTGCATTTTAATGGAGGTGATGAGGTCAGAAGCTGGGATGGAAATCATAAATTAATACCCCTGACATGACAAGCCACTCACCCTTGGCTTCTGCCAAACCTCTTCCTCCACTAAAGTCAGAAAGACACCTGAAAAAGGAAATGCACGATTTATTATTAATAGCGGGTCAGGGGATTGCCACAACAGACATGGAGCTCCTACAATGTGCCAGATCGTTTTTTTTCTGATGAGATTACTGCATGCAAAGAAACTGTGTAACCTTTTTTTGTATGGCTACATCTGCAGGGGTTATTGTTCAGTGTTCTTATGGGCCATCTATTACACAGTCAGCTCCTTTAGAACTGATTCAGCTTCATGCTGATCGTGTGGGAATAAAATTACAAACGGGTAAAAGGAACAAACAAAAGCAACATATAGACAGCACTGGATGGAGGGAATCTGAAATGAAAAGAAAAAAAATAAAAAAAATTAAAAGGTTGCAAACTTTATTTGGGATTCTACTTGTATGTTTCTGGTTCCACACAATTCTTTGAGTAAAAACATTTGTGTAAGAAACAAACAGTACAATCAATGACAATCGATGTATGTTTAACAGAGCTTGTATGAAACTACACATGTATTAAACTATACATGAATTAAACTACACTTGTATTAAACTATACATGTATTAAACTACACTTGTATTAAACTATACATGTATTAAACTACACTTGTATTAAACTTTATATGTATTAAACCACACTTGTCTTAAACTTCACATGTATTAAACTACACTTGTATTAAACTAACATGTATTAAACTACACTTGTATTAAACTAACATGTATTAAACTACACTTGTATTAAACTACACTTGAATTAAACCACATGTATTAAACTACACTTGCATGAAACTACACGTGTATAAAAACTACACTTGTTTTGAATTAAAAACTTATTAAACTATAAATGTAATAAATTACACTTGAATTAAAATACACTTGTATTAAACTTCACATTTAATAAATGACACTTTTGTTAAACTATGCATATATAAAACTGCACATGAATTAAACTAAACTTGTACTAAACTAACATGTATTAAACTACACTTGCATGAAACTACACATGTATTAAACTTTACATGTATTAAACTACACTTGTATTAAATTAAACATGTATTAAACTACACTTGTATTAAACTACACTTGCATGAAACTACACATGTATTAAACTTTACATGTATTAAACTACACTTGTATTAAATTAAACATGTA
>JARVJO010000365.1:22077319-22098662 GCA_031762555.1 Cynodonichthys magdalenae
GAAACTACACATGTATTAAACTTTACATGTATTAAACTACACTTGTATTAAATTAAACATGTATTAAACTACACTTGGATTAAACTACACTTGCATGAAACTACACATGTATTAAACTTTACATGTATTAAACTACTCTTGTATTAAACTACACTTGTATTAAACTTCACATGTATTAAACTACACTTGTATTAAACTAACATGTATTAAACTACACACGTATTGAACTACACATGCATAAACTGGACACGTATTAAACTATACATGTATTAAACTACACATGTATTAAACTACACTTGTATTAAACTATAAATGTATTAAACTACACATGTATTAAACTACACATGTACTAAACTACACTTTTATTAAACCACACATGTATTAAACTATAAATGTATTAAACTACACATGTATGAAACTACACTTGCGTTAAACTACACTTGTAAACTATGCTTGTATTAAACTACACATGAAATAACTGCCCGCTGCTGACAGTGGAGCAAGTGTGTTTTTTTGGGTGTACTGTTAGCAAAATAACTCTTGAAATATGAAGCTGATTTTAATGAATTTTTCAGAAAGTAGATACTGCTTGAACATTTCATAAGGTTTCTGTGTCAAGTTGATCCAAGATGGCCACCACATCAGCAATCTTAGAAAACACATAAAATGGATTTTAACTGAGTAAATTTTACAGATTCTGAGCTAAAATCTGGTGTGATTGTTGCTGAGCATCATCCTCAACCAGAAGTGTCAAGTCCATTAAGAACTGAGAAAAAAATAATATCAAACTACAAATCTACACAAAAGGCTCCTTAGTGTCATCTATGGGTGAAAACCAGAATCTTTTAAGTACAACTATGTGGGTATGTATTTGCTTATGTGTGACAGAAAAAAAAAACTTTTGTAGAAATGTCATAAATTTGACTGAATGTGGCTTTTATATATGAACTGCTTTTAGTGCTAATCATGCCTAAAAAAGAGCTGCATAAATACTGTTCAAACAAGTCATGTTTTGGTGCCTTTAAATCTTTATTACAGCATGTAATTGGAGTTTAGCATTGGGGCTGTGTTTGCAAGTATAAGACTAAGAGTGATGGCAGTGTTTCTGCTCCAGAATCTGTACAGAAAGAGGCAGTATACAGAGCAGAGTGGGCAGTAGCAACAGCTCAGATTCATCGAGGGAGAAATGCTCAAGTCTAAAGAGACCACCCAGAATGGTAGGGTATGTTTAATGTATGTCATGTGGCGTGTGAGGCGAATCACATGTGAACCAGTGGTTCTAGCATGGTTTGTAGTTGAGGTTGGACCCAGGAACTCAGAAAAACACAAAGGAGCTAGAAATAAAACTTCAAGGTTTGTTAAAGAAAGGAAAAAAAAACAAACGGCTGACGTGGTAGAAACAATACAAAACACAAAACTCAAGAATCAACCGAGGACAGTCAGACTGGGTTTGGAAGCCACAATGTCAGACTGTAGAGAGCTGAGAGTCTAAATGGACAGGAGCTGAGGAGCAGAGTTTTATTATCATTTATCTATGGTCAGTTTTAATCTTGAAGGCTTTTAAAGCCCAGTACTTTGTAATTGTTTATTTTTTTTCTGTTTTAGTCCCTCAAACAACAAAACAAAATCAGCTTGAATTTTGATAAAACAGCCTAAAGTATCACTAAAAGCTTCTCTATTTGTGCTGCTTTCTTTCGTTTAAATACATTTTTAAACTTCAAATTGTAGATCTGAGTATTGTCTTGTTTACTGATTTTTGTTTTTGAGTTTTTATTTGAAACATGGACTAAATGATAACTTTAGTACAAAGGAGTACTTTGTCACACCAAGTTGATCAAGTATCAGAAAAAAAAAGTACCACCTTCAAGATTTAGAGACATCTAGAGGAAAAACTGCAAATTGCAACCAAATGGAACCCTTCCTATTAACTTTCTCCTCCAAAGTGATGTAAATAAGCTATGTTGCTAAAAATAGAATATAAATATGTCTTGTTTAAACATACGTACACATTTTTGTGTAATAATAATAATAATGAGAGAAAGAAGAAGAAACACCAATAGAAGCATGATTTTATAGAACATATTACATTTTTAACTCAACATTTTTAATATAGACTGAAATGTCATAGATTTACTGACATTTTTGTGTTTTGAGTCAATCAAAAATGTCAAAATACAGGTCCACGGAAAATAAAATACACGATAAAATGCCATATAATGGACATCAGTATATGTCACTCAGTGTTCATTAAATGCAGTTTGCATTTTTCCTCTTCAACAGTACTCTGTGGTGTTTTATAACAAGCTAAACTGAACCAAAGTCATGGCAGGCCGACAAGCTTGGATCAGCAACAAATCTGTGTGTGTGTGGTGTATTGAGTTACTACTGCTGCAGATCTACTAAGGGGACCACAATTCAGTCCATGGAGTATATTACACACACAGAGAAACACACAGGCAGGCTAAAGACTTGTTTTTGTTGCACAGAAGCAGCTGATAATAAAGGCCTGAGCAGAGAGAAGGAGGCAGGAATGACTATTAACATGTGTGCAAAGAGGTCTCTAACTATGTTATATGTAGTTTGACAAGTAAATGAAAAACCCGGGGGGGGGGCTTTTAATATCATTTAAAGTAAGAAAAATGTCTGAACCTTACACAAAGAAATGCAGCACTCCTTAAATGTGGTCAGAGTGATGCTGTCATTATGAATGTCTGTGTCCAGTTCAGCCACAAACCCTCCCCTTTTCCTGCAGCTTTGCTTTGCTGAACAGTGAGCATAAATCTTCTGTATGAGACGATGACAGATTGATTCATCCAGTGAACTGGACCCCTCTGCTATGTAGGCATCCCTCACATAATGAATCAGTAATGAATCACATGAAAGAAATGTCCTCTAAATAAGAGTAAAGTTATTTGGTTTTATGGCTCTGATACCTGTTGAGCAACACATTTCTTGATTAAGCTGGTGTGAGAAAATTTGTGGGTTTGGTCCTGTTTGTTTATCTTTTGATCCACTTTTAGTCTCAAACAGCATGATTCAGAATTTTAAAGGAACAACCTGACAAATTCAGAGCATCACAACAAATTATGTCCCATGTTATTATTGCAAAATTGGGTTGTGTGTTTCATGCTAGGCAAGAAATGAAACAAGGTCTTGAGTTTTACCTCATTCCTAACTATTTTATTTAATTTATCACGTAACAATATAATTTAACAGCACTATTGTAATCTTACCAACAATCTCACTGAGTTCATAGAGGTATAAAACAACAAATCATTTTAAAAGATATGGAGATGAAGAATGTGTCTGATTATTTTATTTATTCATTTATTTTATTTTTTACAGAAAATTGTGAGTGTGTATATTAATGCAATATGTACGTATGCATGCATGCATGCATGTATGTATGTATGTATGTATGTATGTATGTATGTATGTATGTATGTATGTATGTAGTACAGTACAGTACAGACCAAAAGTTTGGACACACATTATTCAAAGAGTTTTCTTTATTTTCACTATGAAAATTGTAGATTTACACTGAAGGAATCAAAACTATGAATTAACACATGTGGAATTATATACTTAACAAAAAAGTGTGAAACAACTGAAAATATGTATGTACTGCTTCACACACTCTTGGCATTCTCTGGATGAGCTTCATTATGTATGTCTTTTATACATGTTTGAAATGAACTTGAACTAACAACATTATAGTTGATGGTTCATTTAATTGGACATCATGATGGTGCAGTGGCTTGCACCACAAAGCTAGACGGCCCTGATTAGAAACACAGACATTTCTGTGTTAAGTTTGATTTTCCTGTGGGTGGATGTTGTTTCCCAGGTAAAGGTAAATTTTGCCTGATGCAGAAAATGAAAATGTTAAAAACAAAAATGTTCATGTTCAAAGTGGTTGTGAAAATCTTTCGTCTGAAAAGTGTTTGTAGAAATCCACTTTTTTAGGGTTCATTTTCTAATATATGCATAATCATGTGGAAAGCTCCTCACAAAGCTGGAGTCTCACCAAGTATAAAGACAGTCTGGGATCTTAGTCACGCAGCTCTTGCATATTTACATAAATCTTTCTTGTAAATAAATTCACAAAATCATTTATCTGAGTTTGTTTTGGGGAAGAATAACTGTGACTGGACTCTGGATTGAAGATAATAACCACTTTCTTCGCCGCTACGACTTGTACCGATTACAAACACAGCTCTAATTTTCCCTCTTGCCTCCAAATGAAGGTGAGTTTAAGGCAAATGTAGAACTCAGGTGAGGATAAATAAAAACCTTACCCAGCCAAGCTGCTTATGACGTCAGCATGAATAAAAGAGAGAGAGGTAAACAACAGAAATAGAAAAAAATTAACGATGGAGGAGATGCACACTCGCTATGAACTGAATACATATGAAATTACTTTTAGCAAACACACACACACGTTAGCTCAATCAAAGCTTTTGCCTTCCTCTAAAGCTCTGGTGTCAGACATTTGGAGCAGACATCACCACTTAGAGTTGGCTTTCATCTGTGTGTGTGGGAGATGCCAGGTATTCAGCTCTGGCACTGATACAATAAAACAGCAACAATGTTGGCTCTCAGTTAGTATTCCTCATGTTTGGCTGCTGTTATTAGTGTTGTGTTTTGATAATTACTTTCTCATGGCCTTACAGAAACAGTAAAAACTCGTACTTGTTTTCTCATTCAGCTAAATTGTCTCTCAGTCAAGCTAGAAAGCAAGTTTAGCCGAATTCATTTATAACAATAAAATGTTTTATTGTGTTATTTTGTCTTATTAAGCACAACCTCTCACAAAATCATCTACAATTTCAAAACATTAAAGCTTCATAAAACACATTTTTAGTCTTATCAGGTTTTATCAAAATATCAAAGTAAAAATAATGTTGGTTTACTGAATCTTTAATTTACCAGCTGAGTTTCCTTGCATCCCTCTGACATTAATTTGTACCTGTAAAAGCTTACAGTGAATTTTAGGAGCTCTTGAGAAAAACTTCAAACTAACCAAAAACAGTTGGGTCCTGTGTGTTTCAACAAACCAGAGCAAAATTGTCAATTTGTTTGTTATTCATTTAGAGTTCGAGTATTTATATTGGCAGTATGAAGAAAGTGGGATTAAATAAAAGAATAGTCTGCCTGTGTTATAAAAGGAACATGTAGTGCAACACTGTGGTTCATAATTTTCTTTTATAAAAATCCATCGACAGTAATATAAACATGATTCAGGTAGTACAATTAAGTATTTGTTGTGATTTACACTAGAGTTAAACTTCTTAATGAATCATTTAATCTTTAAAAACATGAACTGATGAACAAAGAGCATTTCACAACAATACTTGTGTATCTGAAGTGAAACGCACCACAAACAAACAGGACTATATCAAATGCATGAGATTATAAAATGAGGTGGTAACAACCCTGCTGGTTTAAGAGTTTGATTATGCAACACCTGGCATTCAGCCAAACCCTTCTCGTCCTTCACAGCAGCACGTCTCTGAGGAACAAGTGGACGGAGGAGACGAGTACATCAGTGTGCTCACATCTCTGATCCCAAGTCCCATGATCCTAAAAATCCTGTCTCTTGTGTGCAAAACATAACCAGCATAGAAATACATTTGTTTGTTATAGGAAACTGTCTTCCTCAGTTTGACTGTAAATATTTGACTTATTTGAAAAAACTGAAGGTATTACATACAGTTACACTGTCACTCTAACAGAAACATAATATCTCGGAAGGAGGTGTTCCAGGCCACGCTGTGAGACCTACAGCTGGCTGCTGCCGCCTTGGATGTAGTCATGAAGTTATATTTAAACATCTATTGCAAAGGTTTCAATAGCCATGTCTCCATCCAATTGTAATGTGAATTTGGAGTGAACTTTTAAAATGACACAAAAAATAATTAAATTAGACGTGTTTCCATCTACTAGTTTGGAGTGAAACAACCAGGCTGCGCAGAGCGAAATTTTGTCAAATGTTGACGTTACATATAGCTGTAATAAACAGGAAGTGGAGGTTGCAAACGAGCAGGGACAAAGAAATAAAGGTTGCAATTTAAAACAAATACTTGGTAAAATACAAATTCTCAAAAAAAATTACTTAATTACTTTTACAAAGTAAATGTACTTAGTTACTATACACCTCTGGAAAAAAAAGGTTTTATTTTTGTTCCACTACAAAGGCTGCACAACATGTGGGGGAGAAATGAACCATTAGGTTGTGCCAAAAAAAAGAAACAAGCAAAACAAAACAGGGCCTATCTACAGTTTATTTTAAATGGAAAAACAATGAAACTCAAATAAACTTATCAAACAAAAGGATCACCAAACATTACAAGGGTGGCACCAGCTTTTTTATCTAGTGTTTTGACATAAATAAATCTATGTGATGAAAATGTACAGGGTACCCCAAACTTACCTAATCCTCTTAACTCCCACCAGAAACCTTTAAACTCTCCAAAGCAGCAGCACGAGTGGATCAGGCAATCAGCAGCAGCGGGAGGAGAGCCTGCCCAGCCATCCAGGTGAAGGTGTGGTGGAGCCCTGGTTGGTCCATTCAAACTTACATCCAATCAGCTCTCAGCCTGCCAACCTGAGAAAAAAATTTATTAATCTGCCAGACATGTAAAAGCAATGTTTCATGCTGTCAGGTGACGTAGAGAAAGAAATGCAATTATCTTGGCTATGTGGAAATATCTGGAAAGATGCTGACAGCAGAAACAGCTGATCGATCATGTGAGGTAAATTTTTGCCAAATCAGAACTTATTCGACAAATGCGTTTCCATTTCCCTTTTGGGCGTTAACACTTTTTCAAAAAAATCCAAAATCCACGTCAAGCTAGCGTAAAATTGTTTTTGCAAAATTCAGGACGTTTTTTTGAATTTTGCCATATCTATCAACCTTTTCTAAATGGGAGACATCAAAATGTGCATAAGAAAACATTAATAGAAAAATGGCCAGTGATGTAAAGGTTTACAAAATAGCAGTTACATGAATCACCGTGAAAGGTTTGAGATTGAAGTTGTTTTAGAATGACAGGAATCCAATATGACTTTGGTCCTGCTCAGACCAGTCATTGACTTAGTGCAGTGAGAATTAAACTATCAACTGAGGTCGTTCAAAGACCCATCTACAACAGGTAAAACATTTGTTATTCATAAACTATCCACAGAACCTCATTTTTAGAAGAAAAACTCTCACTTCAAACACAAAAAGCTTAAAAAGTGAACATTGGACAGAAGAAGAGCTAAAATGAGGATTCTTTGGCTCGCATCTGTTTAAACACTGCTAAATGGGGATGCATTTGAATCTATGTGTGTGTTTGTGTGTTTGTGTGAATAGGACTGAGAAAAGCGTCAAAGAGGACTAGCTAAATGTCAGCCAAGCAATTGGCAGGCCCCACAAAAACAGGCTCCTGTTTCTGAGCTGAGATGACTCATGCCACCCTGAGCAAACAAGGAGCACAGACCACAGCCTTGTCCACACACACACACACACACACACACGCACACACACACACACACACACGGACAACCATGTACACACACAGAGAAGGCAGCACGAACAAGTCAACATTTCACAGGTCTAACCTCTCTGATTTCTCCTTTCAGTACACACAGTACAGTCTGGTTAACCAGTGACCTACTGCAGAACTGGAGCTGCAGCTTGCCTGGGAGGGGGGGGGGGTCATCCTAAGAGAGGGGGGAAACAAGAAGAAGAAAGACAAAATGTGCTCAATGAGGTGAAATCTGCTGACAACACTGTATCGTTTCCCACAGCCTCTAAGTGCTGTGTGGATGGCACACGAACTGTTAAAAAGAAATGAGAACCAAGAGCGAGAGCAGGATTTCTCAGCAAGGTTTTAAGAGCGAATGAGTTCCAGAAACACACACGTTGATTAGGGGGTTGGTTACCTTCTGTGAGAGCACCTTGTCAAATAAACATTTGCTTCCTGTCCTTTTGTCAGGCAGAGCTCCACGTCTGTGAGCGTAGGCAGTGTGGGTGGGTGAGATGGCAAAACTTCAAAAACATCCTGGTCCAGCTGACCTCAACGCAAAGACCTACACCTCAGCGAGTGAGGAAGGAGGTGTAGGGGTTAACTGGGGGGGGGGTTTGGGACATGGCCGGCAGCATGGCCAGAGGTAGTATGCCAGAGACTGTTTGGGTCACAGCGCTCCCGTTACCATGACAACCTCAGGGTTCATTTCCTCTCATGGCCTGTTGCTCTTGTGCAGTTGCCCACCTGCTGTCACAAGTCCACCTCAGGGAGACGGCAGCTTTCAAACACAGTCAGACTGCAGCGCACCGCAGGCTACCATCAAACACACCACCATCTCCACCGCTGCTGGTTCAATGCAAGATCACGTTGTTTCATTCACATCTGGGGAAAAAAAAAAGGAAAAGTAACCCATATTTTATTTTACTGCTTCACTTTCCTATTCACAGTTTAGATAATGGCTGACATAAATTACAGGACATTGTCCATACAAGAAAACAATGCGTAAAATGTATAAAATACCAGTTATGTGTAGACTTTTTCAGAGGTAAAACCACTCTTGTGTAAAAAACGTTCACAGTACTTCAAGCAATTGCTAAAATTACAAACATATACATTGACTTTAACTTGCATTAAAAGATTGTTCTGGCAGAAATATTTTGATATTCCAGCCAGAAGTGGCCCAGAAAACAGCTGCTGTGGCTATTTGCACTTGTAAATAACCATAAAATCTATGTAAATAACTGTAATGCAAAAATGACAGCAATATAAACATTTATAAAATAGTGTTTACATGAATGACATTTATAAGAAATAATTTGTTTCATGATGGCAGCAAGCCATATTGGTTTTGACTCCACTTGGGATAGCCAGTAACCCTACAAATAAATAAAATGGGGTTGTTTAAAAAGCTGTGTACAACAGGTAATATTTAATTATTCATAATCTTTCCACAGTTTAAAGTCCACTCTAAAATATCTGAACTATTACATTACATTTTAGCAACATCTTTGAATAACTTCTCCTGTGCTGAATGATCCATTAATCAAAAGCAGCCAGCTCTGTTTTTGAGGAAGATATTGTTGTTCGTGAGTCTGTTGGAAGGTAACATCAGTTCTTTGCCTGGTCTGTCTTTTTATATGAGACAGATACGCATCATTACTACCATCCAATTAATATTTGAGTTTGTTTCCAAAAGGAGGTAATTAAAGATTTTTTATTTATTTAATAAATGAGGACAGTGATTTTAGTATAGAATAGTATAAAAGTACAAAAATAACTTTAAAGCTGTGACATAATTTTGGCTATAGTCTCAAAAAATAAGTATGAAGCTTTTGGAAATAGAAATTTAAGACACACTTTTCCTTGTGTTGGTAAAAAAAAAGCTCTTTAAATGATTGGTACAAATGTAGCCTACTGTTGAAAGGCTTCATTTATTTTGTCTCAACACCACTGTGATTATATGTGCCTCAGTCAGTCTCGCGACTGAGACAGGGACAGAACATCTGAACTTCTGAGTCTACAAGTCATGAGCCTCACTCCATTATCAGCCTAACAGAGGGCAGAAAGTCACAAGCAGGCTGCAGCTATCTCTGTGTCCTATCTGTTTCTGTGGCAGGTGGGAATGAGGCTGTTCTCAGCTGCTGGCCTTGTTCTGGTTCTCCTCGGCCCAGACCTTTGAGATAGGATGGTGTCTGCAGAGATACAGGGTGGGGGAAAGGCAGCTCTGCAGACAGCTGGTAATGATGTCCTCTCACATACTGCACCCTGTGGATAATGGCAGTGTCGAGGCCCGGTGCATAGAGCGAGATGAAGCAGAATAGTCGGCATAACCGAGTCCACGGCGCCCTCGTCTGAATTGCCTTGTCTCGTCATCTTGCTCTGATTCTGGGCTGTACCTCGGGTAAGTCAGTGTAGCGTGTAGCTCATTTCACACTGTGATTCTCTTTCTCCTATCTAGATCTGCTGGCTGCCAGATTGAGTTTAGAAGAACACAATTAGGTATTTTTTCCAGATGTGATGCGAAGTTACAGAAGTGGATAACTTTTCTCTGTACTCACCTCAGTAGCTGGTGTCAAGCTGCATCTAGGAAATCAATTACAGAAACGACACCACTGATTATCACTTCCATCCATTCTGAAAAAGACAAAACTAAAGTCTTTCTGATGGTAAATTTATAAATTACATAAATTTTTAATTTAAGTTTTTTTTTTTGAGATTATGTTTTTATCAGAAAATGTTGAATGGTTGTAGTCTTGAGAAAATAAAGTCCACCCTCTGTCAGTTTTAGGATTTTGGTTTGTTTTTTAGTTGGACATATGGCCTCGCATTTGACTGTAGAATACTTTGATGTACAGAGTAGTTCATAACTGACTGAATGTCTGAAACGTGCAATGTCCCTGTTAGGATGCAAAATCAATGATCCACCACTATGCTTAATAGTTGTTATGAGGGGTTTGTGTCAGATACTGCATCCCTACTTTGTTCTGATCCAAAGGAAATTATAGCAAACTGAAGTCTTACTGCTACGTTATTACTTAGAAAGAAGACATTTTCACTTTGGCAATGCTTTCAACCAGTGTGTTTTCTAAATGTCCTGTCATGGACTTTAACTTATACCTGATAACAGAGTCTCGAGATGCTCCTTTCTTTGAGCATTGCACTGTCTGGCTTTGGGGTGAATTTGCTGAGGCATCCAATCCTTAAAAAGTTGTAAAGTTTCCTAAATTCAATTTAATTCAGTTCAATTCTGTTTATTTATATAGCACCAAGTCACAAAAACCGTTGTCTCAGGGCTTCAAAGGAAGTCAGACGATTGAGGTAAATCACTTCGCTGCAGTCTTCCATCCTGAGCAGCACATTGGCGACAGTAGAAACCTCCAGCAGAACAAGAACCAGGCTGAGGATGGGCAGCCTCGACTGGGTTTGTAGGCTGGAACTGACCTTTAACATCTCCCTCAATGGACAGCAACAATTCCATCCTCAAAGTAGTTTCTGATGTCTTTCCTTCTTAGCATTGAGTTAACACACACCTGAATGCTCCAGAGCAGGTTTTATTGAGGTGATCACATTGATGAGAAGCATTGAATCACTGAATTTGATCAGCAGCATCTGGCAGCTACTGAACCTCTTAAATCCTAATGATGCAGCGTGGATGGATTTAAATCTTCACACACATCACTTCCAACTTGGCTTGGCTTTGTTTTTAATAATGCTGCGGTGAAATCTGTTGTGTATTTTTTCACATCTAAATTTAGATTTGAATCATTTCAGCATCTGGTAAGAACCAGGATCATTTATGACGCACAAAGCCCGGGATTTAAAAAAGAAAGAGTGCACTTCCTTTTCCCCCATAACTGGGGCACCAACAGCTGATAAGAACCCAGACTGGACGGTGGCTGGTTAAAGGCTCCACACCTGTCAGCCTTCCTCTTATGAATTTCCTTTGTGTGACAGAGAGGAGCAGAGCCTCGATGTCAGCTGCTTCATGGATGAGAACATCATGGAGGCCTGAGAGCCAAATAGCTCAATTACACAGCACTGCTACTTCTGTTCTACTAACGACAGACTGACTTCTCGAATGGAGATGTTTAAGTAACACACACACACCTTGCTCAGTGCATCAAGTCTTCAGTTCAGCCTGACTGCTTCTGCCTATGTGTGCATATATACGTGTGTGTATGTGTGTTTCCCCCCACACTGTCGAGCCCTGCAGCGGATGGTGCTGACCCGCTAGGAAGAACAGAAGAAGAGAAGGGGAGTGGAAAAGCCAATTAAAGGAAAGATCACTTGTGCGTCTGCTGGAGTGTCTCTGAGAGCCTCTCACGGTTAACCTTTCCTACTGGAGAGTGAGAAAACGAGAGAGGAACGAGGGAGAGGACGGAGAGGAAAAAGCAGCCGGGGAGATCAGGCGTTTCGACTTTAATGGTCCCTCAGTGTTGGAGTGAAGCTGCTTAATTTGCCTTTCCCTCTCTCTTGGTTGCTTCAGGGTTTAGCTGCTGTCAGACTGTAGCATTTTTATATGAGAAACACATAGGAGAAATGGTGAAGATGTGTTGCTGGGAGGAAAAAAAAAACAAAGCTAACTTTGGCTTCACTTTGTGTTGCAGCTCACTGATATCTCAACCAAATCAACTACATAAGCTTCTGCTGTGTGAGGAAGCAGAAGTGCTTCATGTGTGTGGTTGTGTATCCCAGGGTGTGATCGCTGAGTTGAGGTGAACACAAATTGGGGCTAAATTAATGGTTTCGGCTGTGTATGCTTGCGACTTGGGTGGGGGGGGGGCAGGGTTGACAGTGTGTGGCAGCATAAATTGGGGTTAGATTAATGGGATGCAGATCTGCCTCTGTGCTCTGACCCCCATCAGGGCAGAGATGAGCTGTGTGTCTCAATTAACCTCAGCAGTACACACACACAGAGGAAACATACAAACATGTACACACAGAAATCAAGATGCTGTCGCACTGTAACGTCTGATGCTGCTGGGCCTGCTTCTGTAGACGCAAGAGCATCAAAAGCAGCTTTACCAAAAAAAAAAGGTTGTTTAGAGGTTTATCTTGAAGTGTTTGTCTGCATATTCCGTGTTGATTTGGAAGTTTAGGTGTGACAAGCCTGCTAAAAGAAATTATCCAGGAGCAGAGCGCTGTCTAGCCTCCTCTCTAATTATATGCATGGCATGTAGATCCCTGCAGTGCTGCCAGAATGATTGCAATTAAAGGGAGTCCCTCATCCACTTCCCTCCACCCCACCACCCCCCCCAACGTACCCTCACCTCTCGAGCCCTCGCTTCATTCATAGAAGGCTGCTGCTCGCTGGTGTAAAGTGGTACCAGCTACACTGAAGTGGTCTTAATCAGAGCTGAGAGTCACAAATATCTTTCGCCTCCTCCTCCTCCTCCTCCTCCTCCACCTCTACTCCACTGTTTGCTGTCTTTCAGTGCCTCTCCTCCTCGACCCGGCTTTAATGAAGCTGTGGCTTCAAAACTGAAAAGAAGAATGTGAGAGGGAGGAACAAGTGGTTGTCAGGTTTGCATTATGCTCCGATTCGCCTGACAGAAGCGCACAGAATGCAACATAAAATATTTTGGTTACAAAAAAAAGGGGTCAGTTTGTGATACTGTGTTTGCACGTGTGTGTGTATGTATCCCTCTGATTTGACAAACTGCACACTACCTGCATGCATTGTCTGTAATTGTAATGTAAACAGCTGTTTAGCACCTCTCTTAAGAAGTGAAATCAAGGCCAATGAAAGATGAATTCAAAAGAGAAGTCACTGCTCCTCCTGATGGTGAGAGACAGCATTGCATGACGAGAAGGCACTTTATTGTTGCAGCAAATCCAACATATTACATACAAATAACAATCTAAGGAAACTTTGTTTATTTGGATGTAAAAAAGTAGAATAATAAGTGGTCTCATCTTTTTTCTGACAAACATGTTGACTAAAAATGTAAGTAAAAAATGCCACCTAACAAAGAGGAGTGGGCATGCCTCTTTAATTCTGTGTGGTCTGCACGCTGACTGGTCCAGATGTTGGCTAATTAACATCAGTGTTAAAGGCGCTCTTCATCTGGATGATTAAATAATCAAATAATTAATTCATTAAACAGGGATTTGCTCTGCCTCTTATGATCTCTGGCACACAGCCTGCCAGGTTGTGAAGGAAGAGAGTTGCAGAGCAGAGCGCTGAGAAAGGCAGCAGAAGAACTCAGCATGTTGGTCAGAAAGGTGCAGCTCATAGGCTCAACAATATACCTGGGGTCTGAGACAAAACAATATGTCTGCTGAAAAAAGAATTGGTGCAAGAAATTTAAATTAATCAGATTTTTGATGTGAGGTTCCATAGATAGGTTAAGAGTAATAATTATCTTACTTGGTTCAGACAGATTTTTGAACAAGTTTAGTTGAGAAAAATAGAGTTTAGCTAAGGTGTGGCAAAAACTAAAGTATGTAGATGCTGCTGTCTCAAACAAATACAATTCTATAAATTTCATGGTGGTTTGTAAAAACGTTTTATAACTGTTTACATTGCTATCCGTTTTGGCTTGTGCTGTTTTTTTCATAGTATCTTGTGTTCGTTTTTAAGCACTAGCTGCAGCGTGAGCTAGTTGTAGCACTTCCAGTGCAGACTGGTGCACTTCTAGTTGAAATAGTATAAATTTTATGAATGAATAACTGTGTACTGCAAAACTGAGTTTATAAAACAGTATTCATGCACAGAAAAACAAAAACATGTTTTTCAAATGTGATCCCAACATGGGCATTTCTAAGCAGATGCAAATTTTTTATTTGTCAATTTTTTTAAGCCATTTGAGTCAAGTGATTTTTCACAAATAATACAAAGGTAGTTTTTTATTTATTTATTTTTAATTTTTAATTTTTTTTGTGGGGGGGGTGTATGAGCTGCTAAACACATTTTGGGATTGTAATCACGCACCTCCTACATTAATATCTGTACTCAGACTAGGCTTTAGCTCATTTATTTGATCAAAATTCAACTTAAATACAGTGAATCCCTGATTTTTGAATTACGTTCTTATAGTACCTGCGAATCGTGAAAAATGTGAATATTGGATGCGGTTCAGAAAAGGCCCACAGAGTGTTTGGGGGGACATCGTAAAATCCAAACAAAAACACACCAGAGCTAAACAGTTAGCAGCTATCTGCCATGTGGTACTATTAGAAGGTGGAAATGCTGCACTCTGGGTGGAGCGTGGGCACAAGGCATGCATCATGTACTGAACTGTATTGTTTTGTTTATGGAACTCTATTCATGTTAATAGTTATGTTACAAAATTAGTCAATTATATTGTTCTTAATAAGTTAGCTTGAAAACTCACATAAAAGCATGAGGCAAAAAGGTTGTCATTCCTTACTGTACTGTATTTTCAGTGTCACAGGGATTACAACAGGCAGTGCATGAAAACATCTGAGAAAGACTGAGTCCACAAACTGTGAAATGCAACTCTGTGTGGATTCACTGTATTTCAAAATCTATTTTCCTTGGTGTCCTCAGAAGGAACTGACAAGTGTTGCTAGAGAAAGGGATGTCTGGGTTTCTAACCTGGATCTATTTCCTCTGGATGGATGGATGGATGGATGGATGGATGGATGGATGGATGTTTCAAACTAGGATGTTTAAAGTGCTATCTACAACAGGTAAGATATTCATTCTTCAAAAACTTTCTATTGAAACTCACGTCAAACGCTCTGCACTATCCCTTTAATGATCTTCCCAGGACAAATGGGATGTAGTTGAAGTGAACCACAGTGGAAGAAAAACGTCTTTTGTATATGTGTGTCTGCTAAAAGAGAGAACATCTCTCATGTCCCCCCAGCTCTGTGTTATTACAGTCTCACCAGACAGATAGATGGATCAGGGACATGAGCTGACGCAGGCCAGCAGGGAGGTGAGACACAGAAAAATGAAAAAAGTGACAAAGAGGTTTTTATCATTCTTATTTTTTTGGCCATAGCAGAAGGTGGTACCATCAGCTGGGTGGATGGGGGGTTAGTTGGTGAAGAAGGGTGGAATGGGTTTGGCATGCGGCACCTTCAAACAAAGCCACATAACACACACAGACTCACACACACACCCATCCAGGCTTTTGCAGCTCTCATTTTAAACACTCCTTTAGCCATAATCATTTTCATATAATTCACTTTCATACAATTCCTTCTCCTAATCATTATCAGGCCCACTAACGTCTTAATGACTTCATAAATTTAAGCTATAAAAAGTAATGGAGAAAGACAAATGAGATAATTAGGAATAAATCTTAGTGGAAAGCCATTTATCAAAACATGGAGAGGCCCTGAATATTCCCCACCATTAGGCTCTGCTGTAATTAACACGGGCTCTCAGTTATGAAGGAAACCTGGTAGCAGAGATATTAAGATCCAAAAGCCTCACTGTTATTAAATTGACCGATGAATCTGCGACGTATAATATGATGTGGATTATTAGGATCCTTTTTAATTAAAAAGAGCGTTAGGATTTTTTTATATATATATTTAAATTTTTAACGCTTTAATGGTGGCTTGAACTCATCTCTTCGTGGTTATGAGGGCAATGAGACGAAGAGAGGAGAGAGAAGGCGAACGAGAGGAAGAAAATGAAAGGGAGGAAGGAAGTGAGCGAAGGAGTGTGTTTGTGTGTGTGTGTATGAGGAAAAAGAAGCAGCAGAAGAGAGGAAAGTAATATCTCACACTTTCATATTCTCCTTTGGTGCCGACTGTGTAAGTACATGAGAGAAAATGGTATTCTAATTTAGCAATCTTTTAACTAATGTACATACAGACTAATGCATACACAGACAAGGCAGTATTAATTTGTAATATCTTTGAAAATGGAACAGAATGGCTTGCTCTGATTAGTGAAAATCTCTTCAGTGTTATTTTTTTCTTTTTTTGCACTAAAACTGTATTTCCACACTGTTTCTTTCACATACACACATTATCTTTTTCTTTGTCCTGTCAGAACTGTCAGCCTCCATATTCTCAAAAGGGTGTCACTGGGAAAAAAAAAGAGAAAAAAAGTCAGGGATTTTCATTTTTCTTCCATTCCCTTTAACCTTCAACATGGCTCAGGCTCTTTAACAATAGGCCCCTTTAGGATTCATTAGATCTCTATTGATTTTCGTTTCTGTCCATTCAAATTGTACTTCTTCTCTCTGTGACTTAATTTAGAGAGATAATGTGGATGCATTGTGTTGCGGCGGAATAGCCATGCATATTCAAAAATCACAATGGCCGCCAAGGAGGGAAGGAATAAAAGCCTCATCAACTTGCCAACATTTCCATTTGGATGGAGGCTTTCCCTGACATGATTCAGTATTTTGATAAAACTGTCAGACATATGGCCTTGAAGTATGATATGCTGTTAAAATTAATTAATTTGACTAGCAGATAAAAAAAATTACAAAAATGTTTTTTAAAAAGTTGTGTATTCTTGGATTGCTGGTGAAATCTGCACTTAAACACAAAAAACGCTGCAGCCGCTGTGTTTCTGACAGGAAAAAGAAGGAAGGAAAAATATCTAGTTAGTGGGGTTCACCATAAGGAATCTGTACAATGCTTTTGAGGGTAAAGATGTCGACTGCCTCATGCAAATTATATTCATATAAATGACGTGCCAACCTCCAATCACTGACCAATTAATGACCTCTGGGGCCATCTTGTGACACATCAACCGCATTAATTTATACTTGACAGGTCCCCTGGTGCGTGCCGGCAAAGTTCATGCGTATGTGTGTGTGTGTGTGTATGTGTGTGTGTGTGTGTGTGTGTGTGGTCCCCTCCTGCACCAGTTGAGCTCATTACTATGGAAACATTTTTAGATATGAGGGTTTGTGTCACCAAAACGAGCATAATCACAACAACACAGTGCTTGTGTGGTTTTTAATTTGATTGTATGTTTAAGCACACGTATTCTTCTCATATGTGTATTTAGGAGTGTGTGTGTGTGTGAGTTATCTGGTTTCTTCAACTAACTGTGCTTCATCTTTCCAATCAGTTCTTGCTACATCTATTGAATCCTTAGTCTGTATATCTCTGTCGCTAGTTTGTGCGTGTGTGTGTGTGAGAGAGAGAGAGAGAGAGAGACTGTGTCTCATTCACTCCCTAACTGCTTTATCAGACTCCTGCACCAGCAGCTCTCATTAGAACATTAATTGAAAAAGTGTAATTAATCCTGAAAGGTGGTGAGACTGGACTCTGGCCAGAGAGGGAGAGAGAAAGTGAGAGGTGGACTGAGCTTCATGTTGGTTAATGTGACCCAACACTGCCCCCTGTTGTTCCCTCTCTGATATCTCTGACTACCAGATGATGACGCCTCTGTTCATGTATTAGGATGAAGCTGATGATAAAGACAACACAGTTTAGGTTGAAAGTTTGGCAGGAACCTGCTCACTGCTGGCCTTTGTTATCTAATAACTACTTAATAATTAAACAAATTATCAACAGTTTAATTAATGACTAGATTATTAACTACTTATATTCTGAATATCATTTTGTGATCATAATGGTCAGTTTTAAACACTTACATGAATCTGTGAGATTGTGTCGCGTCAGGAGGTTTGAGAATCAGAGTAGAACAAGAAGAAATGGGGAGACCTGCCTTGTTCCGTTTTACCCAAACTCCCTGTGGTGAGGAGGAGGTGCCAAAGGTGAGGGAGAAGGAGAAGCCGAAGGCCTGCTCTATTATTCTAATCCTCGGTTGTGTCTGGGTGACCTTTGGAGGGATGATTGTTTCTCATTTAGGAGTGTGAGGTGTGATCTTCCCACCCGTTTGATCCCACTCACCTGACCTTTGTAAATTGGCTGTTAAGCATATCACAACTCGACCCTCGTGCCTCACACGTGGCCTGTTAATACACACCAGCGGCGCAGCTGCAGCCTCACAAGTATTTAGACACTTTTTAGGCTCACACTTATATAGGAGATGTTTCTAGGTGCTCCTTTTGATGCATCTTTTATTTGTGGTTTTGGCTTTTTTTTACCACAAAAAAGACCTTAACTTCCAACGAGATATTCCTTTTATTTGATCCCATACTTGCAGAATTTAAATGCATGCAAGTGAAGTAAAAAAAAAAAAGCTGTGATTAAAAGAGAATAAAATAAAAAAACACAATAAATTTGTCCATTGTGCTGGTCACCTTTTCTTGGCTTGGTTAATGGGTGGCTGCGTTGAATGGCAGCGAGGTGATTTTTCCATCAGGCTGATGAGAGGAGAATTAAAGCCCACAGCGTGGGGTCTGCAGCACCATTACAGAAGGAAGAGGGTCTGAATTCATTTGGCCCGGCCACGATTCTAATTAACAACTCAATCCCACACAGCCACACAGGAGGAGACAGACTGGGGGAGAAGGAGGAAGGAAGAGAGAAAAGAGAGACATCTCCTGGTTTTTGTAGAAAATTCGTCTGTTGTTGAGAAATGTTGAGAAAAAAAATCTCCATCTTTAATCATAGTTTTTCTATTTGTCTATTTTTATGTTTGTAAATCTGCATTCATCAAAGATCTCAATTATTCCTCATTTATAGGAACTCAACCAGTCTTGTGCGTTGCCTGCTGCACCGTCGGCTGTGCTTCCTGTGGTTTCCTTAAGCTGCAGATTTACGGGGGACATTTCCCCTGGATTAAAAGGATGATTTCATTAGCCTTCATGGGTGTCAGGTTTCATTTTAGGGATTAAATCCAGTAGATTAGAGAGCAGGGCTATTCTCCAGCATGTCATTAATATCTAATAGCACAAGAAATGTAATTTGGAAAGCCTGTCTTTCTGATTACAAAGCAAATGTGTGCTTTGCACTTTAAGACCACAAATTGGGCTTTGAACACTGTCTCTGAGCAGGGTTTAGGCCTCACCCCCTCCGAGCAGGGCCACAGGAAGCGCGGCTCGGGAAGGTTAGAGAATTTCTTTTTGCTATTTTTGTTGCTGATCAACTTTACACTGCAACTACTTTGTAAAAAACTCTGTAATCAGTAATTGTTGCTGAAGCTGCACACATTTCAGTCTCAGGGGAGAGTTAGCTCTGAGATACCCCACCCCCCACCCCCTCGCAGGACACTTCAGTACCTTGTGCCCAGCTCGTGCCGGTCCCCACTGAGGGGCCCGATGTGAGTGCTGTGAGCCTCCTGTCAGTCAGGATGCCCCACAGCAGCCTCCCTCGCTGATGAAGTACGGACAGTGGAGAGCAAGGTGGGCGCAAGGGGAGCTGGTCGACTTAATGAGCCAATTTCTCAGATAATAAGATTGGTGGATATGCTAATATTTCTACCTTTAGGAGATAATTATGATGTAGAAGATAGAATATTTTATCTTAAAGCAACAGTGCTGTCCCAAACCTAGCTTCAGTTTTTTTTTCTCTCTCTCTCTCTTTTCTCATGGACAAAATTTTGGTTGGGAAGGGAGTGCAGTGGGGTGGGGGGTTAGCGTTCTATATTTGAGCTGTGGGACAGCAGAAAAACAATACCAAGAAAGCCTTGATGCTTTCAGTGTGTTTTTTGGGGCTAAGCTTTTGATCACGCCGAGCATTTGACACAAGGAGGAGAAACAGGGGACTTTCTGCCTTCATAAATATTTATCTCATTACTGCAGGCTAAAAGAATCACAGAATAATAAAAAAAAAGCTTTCAATTGATCTTATTGTTAATTGACCCAAAAGTATACCATTAAAATCCAAACAACAAAACGTTGTTTCGTCCTTATACTCTCGCTGCACCCGTGATTCTCAACTCTCTTGTGTTTTCTGATATGAAACTTGTTTTTCTGTCCTCAGGTTCTTGCAACAGCTCATTGCTGATTTTGTTTTGTCTTCAACTTTCCACATCAACACAAATTCCCCACCTAAAATCCCCAAATGAAATGTGCTCTACCACTTTGATGGGTATAACCGGAGGTTATATGGGGAAACGTGTTATTGAAAAGCTGTTGATTATGGCTGCAGTTCATGGCCTGATGCAAATAGCCATGGAGGGGGGGGGGGGTAGTTATGGATATAAGAGGATGACAGACATTGAGGGGTGTCAATTTCTATCTGCTCTTTCAAACACACACACACTCTCTATTCACGCTGTTTTACCATTTTAATTAGACTTTAACAAGCTCAATCATGCAATTAAGAGCTCAGTTAGAGGAGAAAACAAGTCAGCCATTAGCTCGGGTCAGTCCAGATCTTGCAGCAGCTGTGATGAAACACACAGACACCTACATGTTGCAAACTAATGATATCACTCTTGTTCGTTTTCTCTGAAATGTATGCTGCTTGTAAAAATGTTAAGAATGAAACCACACCGCCACATGCAAGGTGTCACTAATGCTTCTTCTGTATCCGCTGACCATCACTCACTGTTTAACTGACTGTTGAACCCTGGGACAACTGCCTGATAACGTTTCACTCATGATACCAAGCCAAAATTAGACCATTCCTCTTTGTGTAGACAAAAGCTCACAAGATAAAAACTTACTATGCAAAAGCTCACAGTCCTAATGAAAAAACAAAAGCTCACTTTTTTTAAACACCAAAGGTATATTTATGACACATCAGAGTCAGGGGTAGAGCCAGATGGGTGGTTGGGGTGGCAAGTGGATGGGGATCTTGGAATTGTGTTGTTGTATTTAGATTTTGTTAAAGATTGTTCTCTGACATTTCTGTACTATATAAATATTAAGCTGTGTATGTTGAAAAGTGGCTGAATTACAGCCCTTTGTAAAATTAGCATTAACATCAGTGTGATAGATAAAAACGTGTTCTTTTACGTGATTCGGGACTAACTTGAAGCGGGTAAATGTACACCAACAAGACATCAATTTTGTAGTAATGAAAAAGAG
>JARVJO010000365.1:22100858-22118499 GCA_031762555.1 Cynodonichthys magdalenae
CCCCCCCCGCCCCCCCCGCCCCCCCCCCCCCCCCCCCCCCCCCCCCCCCCCCCCCCCACACTGGTGCAGGCAGACAGGGTGAGGCCAGGCTGATAGCATTGGAGGAATGGCAGTTAATTTGAATATGGCACCTCAAGCCACAATGATTACTATCATCACCAAATCAAGGAAATAAATGAGAAGAGGGGCTCCAAAAATAGCGTTAGGAGCCTTTTGTGCATAGCAGGTAGGCCCGGTGGGGTGAGGGGGGGTGTTCAGTAACTCATTATCCAGGGCTAGGCTGGGGGAATGGAGGGATGGAAAAGAGAAATTGCATTAATGTGACCATGGACACTCTTTTCATAAGCATCCCCTTTCTTTCTCACGGCGGCTCTCTCTCGCTGGATGCCCTGTTTAATTTGTGTGCCAGCGGGAGGTAATTTAGGCATGCTGCTGTCACCTGCAATGAGGCCCGAGATACGGGTTTGGAACGGTGAGAACAGAATGAAACTAGTGATGCCGAAGACCTTTTCCTTTCACTCTCCTCACCCCTCCCGTCCCCATCATCCTGTCACCTCTATCCCACTATATTTCTTCATGAGTGCTAATAGCACTCTTTCAATCCCTCTCTCTCTCCTCCCTCTGAGCAGTGCACACCTCCGGCTCCTGCATGTTTCTCCTATCGAGTACTCCCTTCATGCTGTCGTTTTCTGTCCTCCCCCCTACCCCCGTCTTTTAGTCCACCCTCACCAGCTCTCTTCCTTTAGCTCTCATCTCTGTCTGAGAGTAAGAGGAGATGGTGTTGGTGAGTCATCCTGGCAGTCATTTGATTCATTCTGCTCCAGGCTCTCATCTCCCTGGAGAAATTACCAGTCGTTTTAATCGGACCCATGTCTCTAATTCATTAAACATCTCCACGCTGACATGTGCATGCACATACACACACACACACACACAAACCTTTCGTGCCTGATGGCTACTTTCACTCGGTCGCCTCTGTCTTTGGTGTCAAACGACGTTTAACATCCCTGTCAGTCACTCATATTCAGAGGAGAGCTGAAGGAGAGCAAGGCCTGCGACTCATTACTCTCCACTTTCCCACACTGTCTATTAGCGCTAGTCCTCACTTCTGCGCCATCTGTTCTTATCTATTTGCCTATTTGAAAAGGCTCACTACTTTTCTTCCTAAATCTCATCTTTACCTTTTTTGATGTTTCTTTTTTTGTTGTTGTTGTTTGTTTTGTTTTGTTTTTTTTCCATATCTTCACTGAACTGCAGCTAAAAGTCTTACAGTGGGCAGGAGGCTGATGCTAAATTTTCACGTTGCACAGTCTAAAAACAGTCATTATGAAACTCCTGTCATGATCTGTGTGTTCCAGTGTTTATTTTTATGTTTTAAAGGATCCTGTATTTAAATCCTTTTTTTCCACATTTATATCATGCAGTTGGGATCTATTAAAAGTGAAACTGCAATGCTTTGATCTGAATTGTAACTCCACAAGCCCCTCTTTCACTTCTGTTCTGAGGTGTGTCTCAGATCAACTCATTTTGATGCTGTCTCTTTAAATTCAAACAAGGCATTTCACACACACAGCTTCCACAGCGGTCCATTCTAATTTGATAGAGGAGTTTACAACTATAAAGTGGTGCAGAAACATTGTTTTTTTACAAATAATTAAGATACCAACAACAGAAGACCTGTCCATCTAGAGTCTGATGCAGAGCCAGAGGGGAAGGAAGGAAGAAGTCAAAATTGTAGTTGGTATAAGTCCAAACCCTACCAGGGGTTAATGCCTCAGACAACACAGCCACAGGATCGCCTAGGAAACATTTATTTCTTGTGATGTATTTTGTGTATTTTGTTTGTGTGGATTTTAGTTTCTGTCTGTATTTCCTGTCATTTTCCAGTGCTTTTTCTCAGTCAGTTTCTGTTCCTGAGTTCTGCCCTACCCACTTACACCTGTTCTCTGTTGTCATTAGGCCAGCTTATCAACTCTTTAATCTTTCTTATTTCTAGGGAGATTATGTGTTCATGGTTATCTTGTTAGTTTAGCTGCCTTGCCAGCCTTTGTTTTGTATTTTATTATTATTATTATTATTGTTATTATTATTATTATTATTAAACCATTTTCTCTCAAGTCCTTGTAAAAGTCTGCATCCTTGGGTTCAAGCTTTATTTTTTATTTTTTTACATTTTTTTTGAAAATGTGACAACTCCAAAGTCTGCATAATTCATACAATCTGCAAGGTCGTGAGGTCTGTATCCACAAAATGAAAACAACTTTCAGAGCTTTTTATTTGTTGGCTTCCAGGCCTCCTTTTGTCTACCTGTTTGAATGTCTGATTGTGTTCAGCCTGTAAATTGTCAAGGTTTTTTTTGAAAGCATTTTGCCCACTCTTGAGATAGACGAGTATTGTGATGGTGTTTGGGGAATAAATAACTATTCAAATCATAGCCCTTTTTATTTCAGAATGCTCATATGTGTATACTATATATATATATATATATATATATATATATATATATATATGTGTGTGTGTGTGTGTGTGTGTGTGTGTGTGTACGCAGTTCTTGCATTATATGGTTTGTTGGATTTTTTATTGTCCTTCTGGCCCCTGTTCCTTTTTCATAGAAGTTCAAATGTTCTTAGAGCAGTGAAAGCACAAAAACTGCATCTTTACAGATTGTTATTTACATTGAACTCTGTTTACATTTGTTCTGCCATAAATTTCTCAATTCTCAAGAGAGTGTGTTTGTTTATTCAGTATTTAAATTGGAGTTAAACAGAGCATTTAATTCAAAAATTAATTTGACTTTGCAGCCATTTCTAAACACCTTAAAATTGGCCTCTGTCTTTTTAAGAACCTCCCAATTCCATCACACCCTTTTATGCATTTATCACAACAATAATCCATGCCATTTACAACTAGACTTAGGAGCATTGTATTTTGTTGTAATAATAATAAAAAATAGCAGCAATATTTTCAATATTGGTTTTGGAAAATAATAACTCAGGATGCAGTTATCTCTTACTTGAATGATCCCACATCTGACCTGGAAAGTACATTTTCTGAAGAACCAGAGTGATTACAGAGACAATATTTCTTCTTGATATATCTCCCAGTCACCCTCACATACACACACGTCAGTGTTAAAATCCATCACACTGACCCACATAGAGACAAACAACCATTCACCTACAACTAGTAATAATTTAGAGTTACCAATCAACCTAAACTTCTTGTTTTTGGTCTGTGTAAAAAAAATGCCTGAATAACAGCAGGACCCACTGGATTTCTTCTCAAAACTTTATTCTCAATCTGCCCCAATCAGTCTCAGACAACAGTACCCAGCCACACAGACAGTGTGTGCCCTTGGTCTTTATCAGAAAAACAAAACAGTCCCTCTGAACAGCTCAGCTGTCCCTAGCTGATCTAACAGAGGCTGCCAAAACACTAACAACTTCCAAAAACACAGAGAAGTGCGTAAAATAAGTAAAATTAATGAAAACACACCAATATTAATTATGTGTCACATTTATTGTAAGAGCTGAAGAGCAGGGTTTAAGTAGAAAATACTTTGTTCTGTGTGCAAACTGTTTCTCTAATTAAAAAGCAAACATCTTACTTCCATGGTCCATTCTCAGCTGTCTGAGTTTGTCACATCAGGCCTGTGTACTGGGATGCCAAAACTAAAACAGCTGTAGATACAGTTTAAAGAGCAGCTTGCCAGTGAGAGGTGAGTAAATGGGAGGTGGTCTGTAGTTAGAGGAGAAAGGAGCCACCATGTTGGGGTTGACTGGGACATGAGGAGAGACTTTAATTGGCTTTTTACATGGAGGAGTTTCATGGTGTGTCATTCGTCCAAAACCTTCCTCTCCTCACCTGACCTCTCCTCCCCATGTTTTTCTTTTTTCCTCCTCCCTCTTTTTCCAAAAGCTGTGATGGCTCACTGAACAGCATTAATGACCCTTCTGATTCCTTCATGACATTTAGCTTCTGTCAGAGGAAATCAACAATCCTGCATGACTGATTGCACAACCAATCATTACTTACCGCCCATAAAAGAAGTAAGGCAGTAAAGTGTTTGCCCGCGTCTGCAAGTATTTATCTGTCAGTAAAATATCTCATGAAGCAGCACTGGACTGATTTGATCAAAACGTTAAGACAGTAATCATTGCATGTTATAACTTAACGGGGTAGTGGTTGAGACTGAATGCCAACACCAATCTAAGTACTACATATTGCATTCAATGCTTAAAACTTTAACAATAACTGCTGGAGTAAACCCAGCCTATGTGTTAGCAAAATATCTGGACAGATCTTAATACTTTCAGAAATTAATCACTAAACATAAATCTACAACTGATTAGCTATTTAAAGAGGACTGCCACAGCTAATCAACCAAAAATCAATCAAAAAATAGCTATGACTCAGTCAATTTTACAGCTTTTGAGCTCAAATTTGTTGTGGTAGTACCTGAGATTTAATCACAACACATAACCTGAGAACTAATGGATTGTTCCAGATTTCATGAGATCTTGTGAGAGCATGCAGAAAATTTATTTCAAGATTTACCAAAATGGATTTAACTCTTAAGATCATCCTAATTTTGAGCCATAATATGAAACGTTGCAGGAAATATGCATTACTTTAATGCAAATTTATTTTACACAAAACAAAAAGAAATAAACACCTCTTTTAAGTTTGCTCTATTCATCTGCCCCCTCAGTCCAACTTTCCTTCTTAAAGATGTCTGAAAGCAAGCTAAGGTGTTCAGCTGACAGTGGGCTCTTGTGATTAAGTCTTTTCATTGGTTAATTAGCCCCTGCAGCAGTTGCATGCAATGAAGGCAAACAAGGACCGACTCACCAAACGATCAAAGACACAGGCTGTCAGGAGGCTCAAACACTCCCTGCACCTGTGGGACAGTCACACACAGACACACACACGCGCTCTAAGGTACCTGTGGGACGGTTTCTCTTTCTCTGTCTCACACAAACACAGGCACACACACACTCGTCAACTCTAGTACCTGTGGGAGATTCCCCAGTGGCTCTTATTCCTGAGTTGAAGTGTTGCACATTCACACGGGGACACATTTCAAAAGAACACACACTCTGAGATTCTCTGAGATTCTCTGAGATCCTGGCACGTATGGGTGCACACACAATGATAAAAAAAAGAAAAATATAAAGACTTTCTTTAACCACCTAATCAGCACTGAAAAGAGGCCACGAGGAACAGACTACAAACTCTGTTATCTGACATTATCTCCTCAAGAGACCACAGATTTCTAAAGATATGCTGCAGGTGTGGGTGAAATATCTTAAACTGGGTTATGAAGGTAGATTTATTACTGGAAACCTGAAATGTTGTTTTTTCATATCAGTTGGGTTGTGAGGATGAAAGCAGTTGCACCTAAAAACAAACAGTGTGTTTAGATGAATGCATTTACATGCAGAAATGTGAACAAATTTTGCATCAACGACCTCGGATTTGAATGTCGTTGAGGACACAGACCTTTTTTACTAAATACCAACAAGAAGTGTGTAGAAAATCTTGCTCGCAAACATTTTCTTATTGACTTAATGGTTACAATGTAGACCTTGAATAATTTGCAAAAGATGAACAGAAAAGAAGCACCAGGGTATGGGGTGCCAAGTGTAGAATAAAAAAAAAGTCATTACCACATTTTTTTATTATTTGGCTCATCTGAGTGTAAAGTCTTAGTGAAAATATTCCACTAACATATTCTTTTTTAGCTCACTGTTCTTACATTTTGCTAACTTTTACTACGTTAAATGTTGTACGTAAATCCTATGTACAATTCTAAATGTAAACATTAAATCCTAAATATAGCAGTTAATTGATAAAGCTTGCATTTGAGAATTTTGGAATGGATCACAACGGCTTTTGTTGTGATGTCATCATCCTGCGACAAAAGCAAACATTGGCTGTGTCTCAATTCATGGGCTGGGTCCTCATGAGCACGTAGCCCAGCTGGGCCGGGTGGGCCACGTCCTTGCTGGGCCGGCTTGGCTGCTCAAATCTGCTGTGAAATAAGACGTCTACCCTTCGCCTGACATCAGCTATATGTGAGTTTGCGTGACCACACGCTACCTCGTTATCATAGTGATCAGTTTCATATCAGACTCAAAATGCATTGGGACGTGTATTTACATATCTTTTTACTGGAAGAATAACTTCACAGTTAAAACATTACAAGTAAATAAATAAGAAAAACATCAATAAATCGGGTTTAGCTCCAGTATCAGCACTGTAGTTGCATTTTTTTGTTTAACTTCTTATTGCAGCATAAATTTCAACAGCTAAGTTGCTAAACTTACTTTTAAAAACAAATTGTTTGGTGAATTTCCAAACTACGCCGACTCGTTAAAAAAATTAAAACTCCACCATCTTCATTTCTCTGTTTCTTTTGCTGCCCGCGCAATGAATCCTGGGATATCCTTGGCCGGTGAGGATACTCTCATGCATCCTCGGATTTCGACAGTTTGTCGGCCCCATGATGAGGATCCTTTGAATTGGGACAGCACTCGGAAAAGGGCAGTGACATATGCAGCTGACAAATGCGCACTCAATTCATGGGCTGCATCCTCATGAGTGCGCATTTTTTGGTCACATACGTCACTGCCCTGTTCCAAGTGCTGTCCCAATTCCAAGGCTCCTCCTCAAATGTTCATCCTGCGACAAAAGTCATGCATTCCGTTCTGAAATATTTAAATGTAAACTTTAACATTTAGCCGATACATTTTCATTTAACTTTTACATTTAGATTAACATATTTTGTACTCAGGATTTAACATTTAGACATAACATTTGAATTTAACGTTTTGTAAATGTTAACAAAATGTAAGAACAGTGAACTAAATAACAATAAAATGTAGGTGGAAAAAAATAACTAGGATTTTACACTCAGAAAGTAAGCTAGATTGAAAATGTGTTAGTGACGTTTTTTTTTTATTTTATTTTATACTGTGCTCCCCCATAGCAGAGTAGAAAATACCCAAAGATTTCTTTCGCAGTAAAAGTCTTATCAGTTTACATTTGTTCCTTATGACTCAAAGGCCACATAAATGTGAAGACGAGGTGGAAGGGTGGACAATTTTAGGAGTGAATTAGGAATAAAGGTGTACATTTTCACTGCTACAAATCAGAACATTATTTATACTTTAAGATACACACTTTTCTGTAGCTACAGAACAAAACTTAACCTCTGACACAACCTGCTGTTCCTATTCTTCCACTCAATTCTACCTTACAGTATGGCATGCAGAAATGAGAGCTCTGCAGATGGTTATCAAAACTGTCATAATAAAGCCAAGAACTTCACCAGGAACACTTCTCTGTGTCTGGTCAATTTTTCTTTAAACTTCTGCCCGCAAGAAAATGTTCTAAGTCAATAAAGGTCACTAACTACCATACTGCTAAACAGTTTCTTTCATAACTTCACATAATGACTGTAATACATCCATACTAATTACGAAATCCATTCTATCTTAACCACTTACACTTAATAACTCATGCTGCTACCAAATGTCACGTTCCTTCCTGTGTTCTATATAACATGTTTTGAAATAACTAACCCTGCTTGTAAAGATGCTCAATGTAAACTATAATACATGTAAATATAAATTTTTTATATCTCCAATTAAAACATTTCATGTTTAAAGTTAAGGAAGGAGAACTGGACTATCAGATCACATACTGTATACCTTCTTCCTGAGACTCATTATTCATGGAACAGTTGATCAGCAGCAAAAGTCTCCCCAGCGGTGCATTCTCTTATTGAAATAATTTAGGGCAGTTAACCCATTTTGTGCAAGCCAGCACAAGACGCTGGTCAATCGCTTTGGTGACATTTGTGACAAAATAATAGTTTCAGATTCTGATTTTTTTTATTTTTTATTTTTTTGACTGCTGTTGACGGGTGCCACAAAAGAAGGAGCGCACTAAAGTCAGCAGCCTCGGCACATGGTCGCTGCCCCACAGCACTAAAGAACAGTAATGGTTCTAATTCCAATAAAGAGAAAATCCAAGGTCACACTGTGAACTTCCTCCCCATCAGAAGACCACAAAGACTGGCTGTGAGAGTGCATAATATCCTCACAGCTATTTTTACCCTCAAATTAAAATCTATGACATGTTGAAATGACTGCAGTGTGCAAGAGGGGTATTCAAAGCAGACACTAATGACGCTTATTAATGGCGTGAATGAAGTCTTGACAGGTCGTGTGTCATTCTGCAGGCAATGCTCCACTGGCATAATGGCTAATGTAAGTGGGGATAATTATATATATTATACCCTGTCTTATGGTATTTTGGCAGGAGTATGAGAAGCCAGGCAGTTAGAGAGGAGAGTGAAAGCGCTTGCTCTTTTTGAGACAGAGATGTGCACGTGTGGATTTGTGTGCGCACACATGCATGGATTTATTCAAACCCCCCCACCATCCCCAGCTATGGTCTGGATATAAAAGTAATATTAGTAAGACAACAGCACCAAACAGTGGCTGAACAACACACCTGCATAAACAGACAGACAGGCTACATTTTAGTTTAGATCATCATCAGGTTTAAAAAATGTACAATTAAGAAAGATAAGCACACATTCTGGATAGAATAAAATTAACATTTATTGTTTATGTGTAGATCAGGTTGTTGCCTTAAAGAAACATAAAGTAATGATGCTATTCAATGTTTCAAAACGTAAGGAATACTTTCATAAATATAAGGAGAAAATGAGGTAAGAAAACAATCACAAATCATTCTTGTTAGAATAAGAATTTCATGGATTGCCAATATTTTATTTGATATCACGTCTATATTCACATCTGAGTAAAAAGGGTCAATGCGCAATAGCAACTATAGGTCCACCCTTTAAGTTTGACTGATTTGAACCATATGTAAGCATTATTGCTGGCAGGTTGATTATTTACACTAAAGAAAAGTAAAAAGAACAGTGTCAAGCATGTAAACAAAAACTAACACCACACATGAGGTAGCAAGTGTATATGATTAAAATAAAATTATTTATTACCTAGCATTTCTTGAAACTATGCTTAGCACTCACTTTATGCCAGAGATTTAAACAAAGATTGTCTTATATTGCAGAACTAAAATATAATGTTTAGCTGTTTGCTCAAGTTTCAAATTTGTAATAATAAGTGGGAGAATCTGGACTTCTCATGCAATCTCTTTGTGCTCAGAGTATGTGTTAGGAATGACTCTCAGCTACTACCACGGCAAAATGTAGCTCAGCAATTTAGAAAATGAGACTGAGTTATAACCATGTTCATGTTTGCTAAGGTTGATTAGCTGTGGTGAACATTTTAAATCAGGTTGACTTCTAAAGTTAATCAGTTATAGATGCACATCTGATGATTACTTTCTAAGGGTTTCATTGGTTCATGTGGTATTTTGCTAACAGAACAACAAACACACACATCCACATAGATGATACATTATTGCCCACTTTTCAACAGTGATGCAAATATGCAGAAGTTAATACAGGGTTGATGCTTTCTTTTAATGTGAGCCCTAAAGATATAATAAATAAAAGACTCCCTCGAGGTCAGTGGTAAATTATTCTAATTTCCATGACCTTTGACTTTCTGCACAGATCATCCAAAGGTTTTATAGCATTTCAACATTAGTGGTGTCCTTTATACCAATGTTATTTCCTGTTTTCTATTCAAATTCATATTTTTGCATTGTAAAATTTCCAAAATTTCAAATTTATATTTTTTCCATTATGTTCCAGTGATAAAATAAAAAAATATTTTTGTCACAATTTTTTATGTTTTTATTCAAGTTGTTTTATTTTTATATATATACTAGTAATGACAGAGCAAATAGTGGCAGAATAAATAATAGGGGGAAAACAGTACATCCTCTTAAAGGTAGACTAGATTAGATCAATTTATCAATAAACAAAATGTTCTAAGTTGCAGTCAGTATTGATTTAGAGCAAATAATTTAACATCAATGGCTCTCATGAAATTAATAGAACAAATAACTGCAGCTGATCAAAAACAGTACTGTGCTAGTATTTATGTTGACTTGAAAAAAGCTTTTGACACCACTGACCACACTATTCTTCTTGAAAAATTGAACAAATGTGGCATTAGAGGACCAGCACTGCAGTTGGTATCTAGCTATTTGAAAAATAGGAAACAGTTTGTTCAAATACATGATGTAAGATCTGAACTCAGTAATATCACATGTGGAGTTCCTCAGGGTTCTGTACTTGACCCAAAGTTGTTTATTTTGCATGTAAATGATTTGGTTAATGTGTCAGGGTTGTTTAAATGTGTTCTGTTTGCTGGTGACACCGTATTTTTTGTTTGGGTAAAGATATAGGACGGATGCTGGAAATGATACAAACAAAAATTGTAAAAATACAAACCTTGTTCAAACTTAATAAATTATCATTTAATTTGGATAAAACTAATTTTATGATATTCAGTGATAGAAAAAAAACAATTAATGTTCCATTTATAGTCAATGGTGTTGAGATTTGTAGTCAGTGAGGTGAAGTTTATGGGAAAAGCTGACATGGAGAGCTCACATTAATCATTTAAAAACAAAAATTGTTAAATCTATCGCATTACTGTACAAAGTAAAGCAGTTATTCAATAATAAAGTTATGTTTATATTGTATAATCCAATAATTGTTCCACACTTGATTTACTGTATTGAAGTCTGGGATAAAGTGTGCAAAACTATCACAAATCCTATTTTTAATGACAGAAAAGTGCAGTAAAAATTATTACGAGAATTATTACCAGAAAACATTACAGTCACACATCGAATATATTATTTTGTAAAATGAAATTATTAAAATTTTTATGAGTTGGTTGATTATAATATCTTGCAGATTATGTATAACGCTCATAAAAAATGTTACCTTTAAACATCCAGTCACATTTTGTTAAGAAAGAAAGTTCTTATAATGTTAAGGGGCTTTAGATGTTTGTAAAGCCTAAAATTTGAACTAATTTAAAGGAATGATGCACTTCTGTTCAAGGAATAAGATTGAGGAATGACCTGGAGAGTGATTATAAAAATGCTGGTTCAATGTATTTGTTTAAGAGAATGATAAAAAAAATAATTTTATTAAAGAAATATAAAATTGTATGATGTATATCAAAAGCTGTTGTTTGAGAAGGAATTTAAGTTTTGTTTTGTTTTTTGATTGCTTTAAATTATTTTTGGAAAAAAGGGGCGAATATAAGATTTTTTCTTCTTTCTGCCTCCTTTCATTGTAATTGTCATTTGTATTTTTTAGTGCATAATTTTTTTTTTTTGCCTTTTTAAATGAAATGAATAAATCAAAAATAGGGGGGAAAAAATGGGAAAATAAATGAAAAACGAAAAGGACTGGAGTTGACATACTAAAAATAATGGGTTGATTTTGGTGATAAATACAAGACGAAATTTGTTAAAAATCTTTGATGTAACTGGTAATTCACAGTCAGGCTCGGTTGCTAATAAAGACATTCTGATGTGTTTTAATATGGTTGTGAAAACTAAAAAGTTACTTTTGGTTGTATTTTGGAAGAAGTGGTGGTTCCAGAATCAAACAACCCTCATTGTGGACAGAGGAAAACATGAGATAAATTTATTTTCATTTAAATCCACGATTTTAAACAAGTTATGAAAAGACACTTGTCACAAAGGTCTGTTTATGTATCAGCCAAAACAGGAAACAGCTGGTGAGTCATTTTTTCAAAGTTCTGTAAGTTGTTTCATTTTATCTTAAAGTACATCTTCAAAACCCACAAAATAAAAAATATATATCAAGTGTTAACTTCTCTGCATAACAATGGACTATTTTTTTTTCAATTTTTTTGTTGTTTTTAACTTTTTATTGATATATTCTAGACGTAAATTAAGAAAAATGAAAGAATAAATGGCCACAGCTAATATCTGTTGAATGTCAGGGACAGCTGCGGGGGTGGGGGGGTCAGGTCTGCTGTGGATCCTGAATCTCTCGCCTCTCTGTGATGTTGGAGGAAGAGAGTTGGCTAATTGGAGGCCCGCCGGTTAAAAAATAAAAAAACTGTTCATTAATGCTTTTGCTTCATGGTCCCCCTTCTCTCTCCCCCCACCACCCCCTAACCTCTGCACAAACACCTTGCCTCATTTATTTCTGTATTTACACACTCCTTCGCCCCTCCCCTAGCCCTAACACGGGACCTCAGAACTTAGCAAAGGTTCAAGTTGGAATGGGGGGAGAACAGATGGAAGGAGAGGTGAGAACAGAGAGAAGAAGAGAGGGAGGGAAAGTGTAACTTATGCTCAGTGGGAATTAACAAAGCACTTAGTAATTAAATCTAAATTGACATTCTGGTAATTAGCCTCTTGATTAGGAGCAATAACACAATTAGCCAACCAGTCTTTGCTAATTGTTAATTAGTATAAGCAAAGTTATTGTATGTGTGGCAGAGAGAGCCATGTAAAAGAACAAATGTTAATCTGTCTTTCTTTCAACAGCCACGTCCCCTCTCTTTCTTCTTGCTGCCTCTCCACCGAGCTACCAGGCAGGTTCATCTGCTTTTTCTCCTCAGCTGAGACGCATTCAGAGGAGGCAGTCAGTAATTAGCTGAAAGTCCTATCAAGGATATTATCGGGAGGACAGGCTGAGCCGGCTGTGCTGGCACCTCTCCACGTCTGTCTGCCTTCAGTGAGACATTCCACCCCTTCGCAACCTGTCATATGAGGAATATTTGTTCTGAATAAAGATGTGATGTGGATTAAATACAATCATAAAAGGAAGGGGTGTGTGGGGGGTGCTAGAGATGAATCTTAAGACGATGTAATTCATCTAAAAGGTTTTAGTTGATGAGGCGAGAGGGACAGAACACCTCATTAAAGCCGGGGAGAGAAGAGACGGGGTAGATGAGTGGACAATAAAAAGAAGTGGGATTTACATTGGCCACAGGTGAAACGGAGAGGATTTTCAATTAACGTAGATTTAACAGAACAATATATTTCATTTTGCACAGGGCCTAAACAAAAGTCTCTTCATTCACAGACTTGAAAGAAATAAAAAGTAAAAATACCTCAGCAGAAAATGACTTTGGTAAAAAATAAATTTTACTGATAAGAAAAGTACTTTAGTAAAAATCATAAAACTGCGTACAATGATCGGGAAAGTAGAAGTGCTTTTACACACACTCAGAAAATAAGTTTTGAATTTGCTCAATCAAGTTACTGTTCCCACTAAACCGAGTTGAATAAAGGTAAAACAATTTCTTTACAATCATTTTCTTGAAAAGAAAATGTGCAATTTTTAGAGTGCAACTCTTTTCATGATGAGTTCAGGTCATATTTTAATGTGTAACTAGGTGTTCAATTTTAAAGTAAAGAAGTAAAAGTATCAATTTTATGTTTTGAATGTAACAAACTAAAAGTAAAACTTACCATAAGAAACTAAAAACTTCAAAAATTACTGTAACAAAGTAAATGTATTTAGTTACTATACACCTCTGAGCATTCATGTGTTCACCTGTGAAAACACAGAGGTTTAACAAGGAGGAGGAGGGAGATGGGTTTTTTGTCCCCATTCTTTTCTTTAGGGAGCGTGTGTGTACGTTTGAGAAAGAAGAACTGGAACATGGACCAGATTAAGCTGATTTTCCAGGATAAATATTTGGCAACAGGATGAGCTGCCTAAGAACGCACCCAAACATGAAATTAAGCTGGAAAGGTGAAGGTGCCAGCAGATACTAACCCACCCTGTGAAAAGAGGAGAAAAGGCAGCTGCTCAGTCCAAAACTGAAGGCCACCAAAAAAAATAACGTTTTAAAGAAGAATCATTTAATTTACACATTTATGTTTCTTTAAAAATCGAAGAGAAAGTGTGTTAGTGGGTTTTGAAAGTGTGTGTGTGTGAAGGTGTTGCAGGCTCTGTCTTTGCAGTGGCTCCCGCAGCGTCCCACCCACTGTGGCTCTAATTGGATCCTTATTACGGAGCCAGCCTCTATCCCAGGAATGATGGATTCATACCTCACAGAATTCCATTAATCATTCCTTATTCACAGTCCACTCCGAGAAGAGGGCAAATTCATTTCTCTGCTTGCCGCGCGGCCACCCTAATGAATATTCATGAAAGGAAATTTGGGGTCAGGCCTAATAAGGGAGGTAATTTGTAATTTGCGCTGCTCCCACTCGGGTCTTGTTCAGCAGGTTAACCTATAGAACATGTGGAACAGACAGCAGCAGCGTGGAGACACACCAACTCCACACTTCAGTCGTGTTGATGCTCACTCACAGCTTCTATAGATTTGACTAACAGTGACAATGTTACAAAATAGTTATGCTTATTGACATAAAAATAAATGTAAAGTTGAGGCTTTTGGGTGTATTGTGTTTCCAAAAACATTGCAAAAGAATAGCATTTGCTAATGCGTCCCAAAAATTGGCTTCTAAAAGATTAAGGTCATGTTTATCAAACAGAAAGGTTGAATTCAAGAAAAAAATAGTCCATTCTTTAGCCAAAATTATCGTTTCTTCTGGAGCTTTGCAACTGAAGTAAAACAAAGAATAAAAAATAGCTTTTTTTTTTTGCAAAATGGTCTGTCCTTTCTGCAAGACCAAATAAGCCCCGTAGACTGTTGAACACTTTGTGAGAAATCCCTTTTAAATAAAACAGCTTCTTTAATAGAAAAATAACAAGCTCCTCCGCACTTCTTTCACTTCACAGCACTTCCCCCCCTCCCCAAATACATTTTATTCCTCCTTCTGAAATTATGCCCACCTGGCATCACTTAAAGTCACTTAATTAATAATTTATCAATACATTTGAAGTGATTAAAATTCATGACCAGAAAGTGTTTTTAAAATAGTGCCCTTGCACCCTGAGGGTGTCCAATCAGTGAGCCGCGTTCGTTAGATCAGGAAGGAATAATTAATTGTACCTGAATGTTTAGTGGGGTCAGGTGGTGGGGGCAGGAATGCCTGCAGTGTGTGTGTGTGTGTGTGTGTGTGTGTGTGTGTATTTATACTGTACATGTGAGAACAGAGGAGGGATACCGTTAATGACAAACACTTTCTGGTTTTGGATCTCAACACATTTGCATAGAGGTGGATTCAACAGTTCAATTTATTCCACATGTATTTGTTCTGTTTATACCTCACAGACACACACACTCACACACTCACACACTCACACACTCACACACTCACACAAACAATCACTTACTTTTCCAGCAGCATCCCATAATTTCCTCTGCCTCCCTGCCATCTCTTTAATGTGGTCACCAGCCTTCCTTTTTGCCTCCATCATCTGCTTTTCTGTAGAAAAGAAACAACCAGTTAGAAACCATGATGTAAAACACGTGTCAGTCACTGTGACAAGAACAATTTATTTGTTTTTACTTGTTGGTTGCAATTTTTTATGTATTTTTAGCCATTTTTATGGTTTTGTGATTTTTGTTGATAACTGTACAGCACTTTGGTGCAGCCTTTAGCTGTTTTAAAAGTGCTTTATAGATAAATTTGACATTGACATTGAACACACACATCGTTACCAGCTCGGAGACTCCTAAGTGTGTCAGGACAGAGGTTAAACGGATACTGTACAGGTGAACCTACCTGTAGACATACAGAAAGCAGACATTCATCTGGAACACATTAGATTTAGTTGTTTGAGATATACTGAAGGTCAGATCTGTTTGTTTTCTATTTGTTGTAAAACTTGTCCATCTAACCAAGTCTTACAATCATATGTCCAACTAAAAAGCATTTTTGATCTTGTTTTGAAACTGATATAGTAAGCTAGAGCAAAATATGTTTGATAATTAATCTTGTTAGCCTGGAGATTTTTTTCTTATTTCAAGAAGTCTCACAAAGTGCAGTGGTCTTTTTCCACTGGCAGATTATTTCACTTGAGTCTGAATCTTCT
Organism: Cynodonichthys magdalenae; assembly: GCA_031762555.1. Classification (NCBI taxonomy): domain Eukaryota; kingdom Metazoa; phylum Chordata; class Actinopteri; order Cyprinodontiformes; family Rivulidae; genus Cynodonichthys; species Cynodonichthys magdalenae. Next base: position 22,116,766 of record JARVJO010000365.1, read on the forward strand.
CAAATGAGAAGGTTTAGACTCAAAACAAGATCATTTTTTGCAGTGTAGAATGTTTATCTGTCCATCCATTTTTTTTCTTCTTTGTGCAGGGTCATGGGGAGCAGGTAGAGGTCATTGTCTGAGAAGCCACTTAAAACGGGCAGTTCGTCACATGGTTTTAACCTTTTGAATAACTAATGTTTGGAAGGTGAGCTTACTTTTGACCATGTTGAAGAGCTACTGAATAGTCTCAGTGGATCCAAGACTAAAGTAGACTGCTGCTATCTTGAACAAATCTAACATCACATTTATAGTGAACTGATATGATTTTGGGTGGTGTTCTTAATTATCTGAGTTATTTGTTATTTGTTATTATTTTTCTGTTTTTTGTACACTTTTTTGCAGTCTAACTACTCATACTGCTACATCTTGGGTCTTTAAATCAACACTGTTCTGACACAAATACACTTTTTTAGTTTTTGTACAGCATCAGTTTTACACTTTACAGTAATTCTGCCAGAAATATTGTGATTTTCATGACAGCAGTGCCTCAGGCTGCACTTAAGGTTCCACAGCTAGCTGCTACTGCTGCTAATTTGCTAACCATAAACTTACAAAAATATGAAAATGATCTGAATTATTGCTTTAGAGTGTACTAGTAAAATGTTGCCTCATTAATGTACAATTTACAGTGATTTTTTTGTTTGTACATTGTGACTAAGTTGCCTTTTCTAGGTTTCATTTTTTGGCCAGTTATTGACACGGAAATATAGATTTGGAACAAGCTCAGGAGAAACTTGTGTTTTAGGACATTTGAAACTCACTGACCAGGAAAGTACAGCTGAAGGTCTAAATAAAAAACACGGCACGTGTTGCCGTGGAGGTGAGCAGGCTTGCTTTGTGTTTCTCCGTCCTCTCATGTTTAATACATCTCTCTCTCTGCTTCACCCCAAGGTTCAGAAGCCCAGGGCCCCAAGAGACCAACACAGTCTTTTAAAGATATGTGCTCACTTAATCACTGAAGAAAAGGGCCCCTAGAGCTAGCCTAATATTATAATTAATTAATTCAACCAAAAAGAGGTATTAAATTTCCTCCCTCTCAGGGTTCTCAGCTGAATACATTGACCTTTTTGGAAATCGCCCTCAAATTCGAATCAGGTTCATGAGCCATTTACAGACTAAACTTGTTTCTTTTTCTCATTTCTCTCCGAGCCATTTTGCTTTTGTTTGTCTGCAGGAGTTGGAGCAAAAAGCGCCACGTGCGACAAAGAAGCCTCCATTTTGTCTTCCCAGATTCCAGCTTCAAGTGTGTGTGTTAGTGTGTGAGGAGTGTTGTGAGTGATCCCTAGTTCTATCTCCCCGCTGTAACACGGAGAAGAACAGAAACTTTTCTTATTATCGGAGCGGTGGAATAGCAGGCAGCTAAGTCTCTGTCTATCTCTGTGTCTCTCTCAGTGGTGCGGCTGACTCCCCAGTGTACCCCGGGTCTTCAGTAACTCTGACTGAAGTTCAGAGGGGTTAGGTAGTATACTCAGGAGGAAGGGGGAGAGACAAGAGGAGCCTGAGGAGTGGAGGGGGGGAGGGTTAAGTAGGATTGGAACAGTGGGAGTTTTAAAACAGAACTTTAAATCTCCACCTACGAAAGAGAGAAAGTGAGAGAGAAAGAGAGAGAGAGAGAGAGAGAGAGAGAGAGAGAGAGAGAGAGAGAGAGAGAGAGAGAGAGAGAGCACAATCGCGACATCTGGCGAGCCGTTA
>JARVJO010000365.1:22129115-22139860 GCA_031762555.1 Cynodonichthys magdalenae
GCTAAATCAGCACAAAGCTGTATAAAACTGTTTGTGCAAGACACAAATTATGGAGTGTGAATCTTTGTGTGCGCGTGTGTGGGTTCCTGCAAATATTTCTATAGATAAGCACTCCACTGAGGTGATAAAATAAAAAGAAGTCTTAGGGAGTTTGAGAATATAAGGTAAAGAGTACGCTGAGGCAAAGACTTACTCAGATTGTGGTTATCTTTCTTCTGTCTCTCTTTGGCCAGAGCACGGGCTTCTGTGTCTTTGCAAAGACAAAACGGAATTAACTAAAGTCTGAAAAATTAGCTATGAAATAACAATGATGGTTCGTGAGACAAATGGCAATGACCTCAATAACATTTCATCAAGTCATCAGTCACAAATAATGGGGTGATTCGATTACTGGGCAAGTTTAAAACGAGATAGATGCTGTGCTACTCAGATGTCCGCACCTGACAGTTCCCGCTTGATGGTCAAGTTGGCAGGACAGGAGTTACTCGTCATGGCGATGGCTGGGCCCTTCATCCCAGGACCTGTGTACACGTCCAGGTGACTGCTTGAAAGTGGGAGCTGAGGGGGGGACACACACAAAGAAACACGTCATGCAAAAAATTGAAGAAGAAAAAAAAGCACTCAATATTATTAAGAAGAAAAAATAACACAATTAAATCTTAAATTGAACACAATGTTCTTAAATTTTAATAAGAACTTAATCTGAGTGAAGGCTTCAATCAAACTTTAAACATTCTAAATGAAGTGTTTGATAATGTTAGACTACATTCCTTCCATCAGATTTGTTTTGTAGATGATGCCCTGGCAGCTTTATGCACCTTGTTAAGTGTTTTTTTTTTCTGAAGTCAGTGCTTCTGTTTATTGTGCTGTAAAGATTTCATAGCTGAAGATAATGAAAAAATATCACACCTGAAAACAGTTTGCCAAGCACGCAGTAATGATTGACAATCAAGCAATCCATCTTATCTGTCTTTATGGCCCAGCTTGCTCCTCTGCCTTCCTCCAGCTACTAAAATCGCGCCTGAGGAGCACTCCAAACTCCAATTTCTTGCACTTTAGACGTTGTAAAACAACTGTAATTTAGGTTTGTATGGACTCTTAAAATGATTTGATTTCCTTTTAATTGCATAGGTCAATGACTGTGATGGACTTTTTTATGTGTATCAAGTAGCCGTGTCACACTCCCTGAAGCAAGGGCAAATATGGCACCGCTAATGAGGCCTGAAAGATAAAGAGCTCAGTGGGAAGGATAGCCTAATCTGGAAGCTACTGTGTGAGCAGAGAGATCAAACACATTTGCAGACATAAACACAAACATGGATCCTTGCAGGTTCAATTAATCACTCACCAAAGATGCAAAAATCTAAAGAATGCTTTAAAGTAATAGTTCAAATCTTTTTAAGGAGAGTTCTACTGTTTTAAACAATTAATATCTTACCTGTTGCTGATAGCTTATTAAATAATCTCAGTTTGGGGAAATAGTTTAATTCTGATACAATTAATAAGCTAAAGGTTAAGCAGGGTCTAAAAGGGTATAGATTTTTGCCAGTCTCAAAAAAATTCAGTTTTTTTTTACATTGTCATTTATTTCTCATTACTTATAAGTAACAGCAGGCACAACAAGCTGTAGCAGATCCAGTGAAGTCTAGGTCACTTCCTGCAGGAATGTCATAGTAGTTTTAGTGGAGTAAAGATGTAATGCAAAATTGACACTGATGTTAAAATCTATAAAATGTCATTTGCATGAAAGTCTATGAAATTGGTTTTAGGACAAGTAATCCACTTGGCCTTATTCAGACTAGCTGTTATCTCATCAATGTGGTCAGAAATAAACTCTTTTTCTCCAAATTGAAATCATTCAATGAGCCATCTATAAAAGGTAAGACAATATTTGTTAATACCCATTTAAAACCTCCCTTTAAAAGAGATCCTAATTATCCCTTTGATCTTGAAAAACTCAGTTTCACAAGTTAACCAGTTCTTTCAACACAAATTGTGAAGTTATTAATATTAACTTTGATTATTTGTCTAAAGGCAATATTTTTTATGATGCAACTAATATTTGCTGAAAAATCTGCTGTTTTTCAAGGAAGGGTTACTTAAGATGTTACTTATGCATAAAAACTTGTAATTAGTTTCACTTTGTCAACAAATAATCTAGAAAACAGTCTTTGTTTAACTCCAAGTCCCATTCACTGAGCACATCCAATAAGAGTCCATTAATTCAATTAGCAAGTAATTCTGACTGGTACTTAGCATGGCTCAGTGTCACCAATCATACACGGACACCCACACAACACTTTTAAGTATACCCTTGTGCTTGGTGTTCAGTGGTGTCCCCAGCTCCTACTCAACTTTAAAATTCCAAAAATTCCATGGAATTTGCTGCTTTAATCCCCAGCAGGATTAGCAGGTGAGTTTCCCTCACTGTTCTGACAGTAAAGGAAATAAGGAGAATAAAGCTGGAGTTTTGGCAGCATGGCTCGATGGACCAATCTGAAGTTTGAGTTGCTCTCCCTTTACTGCACAAGGAACTAGTTTAAAAAATGAATAAATAAAAACGTTGTTAGTCAAATGATTGAGTAGTGTGTGCTGCTCAATCTAATCAAGCAGTGAGGCACAGACACAAGCATAAAGGCAAACTTTTAAAAGGTTAAACCAATCAACCACACAAAGCAGTAAGAGATAAAGCCACAAGGAGCAGTTTTGTGGGTTTATATTTCTTACACTAACACACACACACAAAGAGGTGGAAGCAGTCCATCAGACTGATCACGCTATCTTGATCTAAATCCAGCAGAAGCATCACACTGCATGCCAAAAAAACAAAACAACAACAAAAGCCCTCAAAATTAATCTCTACCACTTCCTTCTTTGCTAAAGTTCCTCTTTTAATCAGAGACCCAAGGCTGACAATAAGCTGATGCTGCTTGTGTCCTGACACCAGTTAGAAAAGCAACAACTCCCTCCAATTAAAAAATCAAAGTCAAGATAAAGCAAAAAGAGAGCTTTGATGTCTTACCAGCTGAATCTGTTCTCCTTCAATAACTTCCACAATGGCATACGTCTTACTCATCTCCTTCATCCTACACTCCTTCACTTAACAAGGCCGTTGGGTGGGGGCACTTCAGCGTCTCCTCTTTTGGGCACAAGCAGCTCTTTCTGGCACCAACGCCCCAGGACTGGGGGAATGACCTCAGCAACTCTGCTCCTGCCTGTCTTCTACCTCCACCTAAACAGGAGTGAACTTTCCCCTCACTGGACTTTCAGCCTGTTTTCCCCCCCGTTGCATAGATTGTCCTCATCCCCCTTTACCCTCCTCCTCCTCCCTCCCCTTTCTCTCCTCCACCTCCCGCGCTCCAAACGTCTTGTAAACAAGTTGAACTCTGACTGGAGGCAGCTTAATTGTTAATTTTCTGAGTGCGAGTCCCTCAGAGACAAAGCGCAGCACAGTTCTCCAGCTGACATGCCTTTCCCTTCAGCTCCTAACAGGGTTTGGGGATGCAACGTTTAGTGTTTAAGTCAATTAAATGCGTTGCTTTGTGCATTTGTTTGCTAATGTGGCTAAATAAAGCCACAACCAATTATAGTCTGTGCAGTCAGAAGATAATCTGAAGCAAAAATTCAATGGCTGCTTTGAAACATTAACTCACTGTGCTTAAACAGAACTAATAGATGAGCAGACAATAGAACAATGCCTCATATTAGTACCAATAAGTAAGGATATCACTGAGGAATAATAAAGTGACAAACAGAAACAGTGAACACAGTAATATTTGAAAAGTTGAGCTCTTTCCACTGATTGGCTTATTCAGCTCTGATTTAAATGATGATTGACTGTAATAAAAAAAAAAACTAAAGAGAATAAAGCTAAAAGTTAAAATCAATCTTCAGTGAAAAATCCTTGTTTGTTCAATTTTTCAAAACCTACACGGTTTTCATGATCGAGATATTGTAGCCATTTCATTTTTACGTTTAAGTATGTCAGTTTGATAATGACCTAAGAACATAATTTGAAAGAATTAAATAAAAAAGTTTAATCGGTTTTAAAAAACAAAAGCAAAACCACTTTCAAAAACAGAATAAAACTAAAGTAAATGACTCACAAGTCTGCATTTCACACAGAGAAAAAAAAAGAAAAGGGTATTTCTACATTTAGGAAAGGTTATTGTTTGTAACAGTACTGTGTAAAAGTCTTGAGTCAAAGTCATTCTCTATTTTTATATCTTGCTTCCAAAAGGTGAGACTTGTAATGTTTAAAGTGGTCTTGATTAATAGTTCTTCAGGCTTCCTGAAGGTCTTTCTTTATTTGACATATTTCTTAGTTTCTGGCATTGAAATGATTATTATTAATGTGAACTATCATCCCTAAACAATTTAAAAGTAAAAAAAAAAAAAAATCACAATTTGTCATAAGACACAACCAAAAACAAGTAAAAATCTCAAACCACAATAAAAATATTTGAATAAAAGCACTGATATATAAATCCTAGTAAGTCTTAAGGTGAGAGAACAATGTGTTCCATAAACAAACAACCATGTTGCTAAACCAGTACTTGACATTTAACCTGCGTCTCGTCACCTCAACAAATAATGCATGTCCTCAAAGTCTCAAACCATCTTTTTGTAAAGTACTGTAATGAACTGACTTCATACCATATTTTCATTTGTCCATTTCTATCAAATCACCCCTAATTCTACCATTTTCTAACAACATTTTTCAAAAGAATGCTGGATAAATTTAAGAAAAAAAGAACTTCTAAACTCAAGGGATGAACTAGTGTTGTGTCGACACGACAGAAAACTTGGCAAAGAACCACCTATTAATTGGCTCTTTAGAGACTTTTCTACTAGCAGTCTGTCCAAAAAAGAAAAACATTTGTTCCCATTTCTTTAGCTGATTTTATGGAAGAATTCTACAGAGGCCAGTTTGACACATCAAATTGTAATTTTAGCACCAACAAGGGGATTCCCAAACTATTAGCTGAAAACCTGATCAACTGAAGGTTGATGCATCTCTCAGAGCTTGGCTCTATTTTTCTTTCTTGTCTATCTCTTGAAGTTGTGGATCTATTGATCAAAACTCGTCAAGTTTGCAAGAAAAAGGTTTAAAACTTTTTCTAGCCTAGGAAAACCAGCTGAATTTTTACAGCCCTAAGTCAAAAAAATATCTCATAAGTTTTTACGATGATGCCCTTATTTGTCTCTCAGTTAACTGGATGCAAAGTACATGAGTTGTATAACACAATGAAAATGAAGGACTCCTGAAATCCTGTTTTATGTGAGTCAGTCTCACGTACCGTGTTTGGCATCTGGACAGCATCAACGTATGGTTGAATGTCATCGTAACTGGACTGCATACTCATAATGTTATCAATGACATCATCCATCTGAAAAAAAGAAGAAAAAAAATCAACATAAGTAATTTTAGATCCCCTGAATTGAACAGCAGCTCTACTATCGTGGTAAATTTAAACACCTCATTTATACAGCAGTTAAAGATTATTTATCAATTTTAGTAAAATCCCAAAAACCTGATATACTTGAAAAAACAAAAATTTCTCTCTCACAGGGCTGACTTGCAGGGTTATTTTCTCTTAGAGACAGAAAGAAGTGAAGCTGCTCATTGAAGACAGAGTTGGTCAAAGTCTTCAAGGTTCAAAGGCCTCTACGTTCTGCTGTTTCTCTGTCACTTGTTAAGTTGTAATTACCACTGGAAGGTCATTATGAAGCGTTTAAGCTCCACTAATTGTCACTCTCAGTTATTGCCAGTTAGTCACCACTTTCATCCAACTGTATGCACATTAACCGGTTCGCCCACAGACGCTGCCTGCCAAAAAACAATTAAATCATTACGACTCTTTCATAAAAAGTGGAGAACGTATCGCTTTCGGGGTAATTTTCAATCCTCGTAATCTCACATATGGGCACAATTAAGTTATATTTTGGTGTTATTTGTTAAGTCTGGTTCTTGTAAATGGAGTTTTATGAGGAGACCATGAACTTCGTTGTTTATGGGTTCATGTTTATGCCACGGTCTGCTCACGCTCGTTGGCACCTACCTCCTTCTCGTGGCTGGAGCCGATGTTGAGCATGGCCATTGGGCTGTTGGGGGCGCTGTTGCCAGACATGAGCTGGTCCTTACGCATGAGTGGTGAGTGGAGAGGTAGGGGTGCCGGTGCTGAACCCCCTAGTGGCCCCATGTTTGTGGGACCTGTGGGGGGCGCAGGTGCTGAACCCCCCATGTTTGTGGGAGGTGATGGCGGCATGTGTCCTGCTACTGCATGGACTGTCTTAGGAAACAGAGAAAGAAGACAATATTAATGACTGATAGAGCAAATATTTTGTTTCCATACTTTGCAGACTGTTGAAAAAATTAAGTACAAACTAAATGGCAGCCTGTTTATACATTTTAGATATGCAGCACAGTGCAAAAGTTTGAATTATCCCTCATTTTTTTTATATTTTCCTTCAAAGAGCTATATGTTATTGTAATTTTTAAAGTTATCTTGATAAATATTTTTAAATATTATTTTATAAAATGTTCACATTTAGATCCGATTTAGTCCAGTTTAACCCTAAACATCCTAAACCCCAAAACAGCTGACATGGAGGTCGACACGCACTGTTTTATTAGATGTTCGGACAGTAACTCGTATAAGAATTCAATAGGAATCTATAAAACAACTTAATTCTTTTATTGTTGGGTATGATAACATGTTCTTGTCTCCAATGGGGAGCAAAACAATACGCCTGTCCCCTGCCACTACTTTAAAAATGAGGGTTCAACTGATCCTTTCGCTCCATTAATTCAGGAGTCTATTGTTGTAATGAACAGGCAGGTACAAAGACTGGATAGAAAATTAATTTAAAAAAAAAGCAGCCATATTCCAAAAAAAAAAAACTTTAAACATTTTTTTAGAAGCCTAAAGAACAACTGAGTAAGACCGCTTAAATATTGCAACAAGACATTGTAAAAAAAAAAAAAAAAAAAGTATGAAGGGTGGTTTAAATTTGTTTGCATAGTTCTGAAAATAAGTAAATCACAGAGGAGATTTTAGCAGACAGATACCTGTTTTGTGGCAAAGGTGGTTGAAAGGTATTCTTTCACCTGCTGCCTCCGCGACTGACGTATATGATAGTCTGTTGGATTCTCAAGGTGGGTTTGCACCTGTTTTAGGAAAACACAGGACAATCATGTCACCAAATTGTTTTTATTTTCCCTAAAATAACAAATAAGTTCCATAGAAAGCAATATATTAGGCTTATTTCAATTATTACAAAGGCATATAACCATAATTCAGTAATTTTTAAAGAAAACACATATTTTTGATTTGTTATGAAAGCTTATTAGCTCAGTAGGTTTTACTACTGACATTTAAAGCCCTGAAACACTGAGTTCAGACCCCTTTGTGATGGTGCTAGGACATAATAGCATTAATTCAGTCGTAATGTCTACAAAAGCAAAGCTGCTCTAAATCCTCAAGTGTGGCTAATAGAGCAATGGTTTGGCCTCATTCCTTCACATCAAAGACCAGGGCCCAATAAAGAGAACCCCACCACCATCATTTAATTTAAAAACCAAACACGAGATTATACATAATGAACCCAATACTTTGTTGTAAATAGATGTTTCTTCTTGCTATTTCTTTTTACCAAAGCCAATATCAAATTTGCAGTTTTCAAGAAAATACTTCCTTCGATTTGTTCCTACGTCTTTACCATGTTTCATGGAATTTGACTTGGTGGTTACTGTGCAATCTTGCAGGCAAACAGACAATGAATGCTGATGATTACATTCTTGTCCCTCAGCTGAAGGAACAATACAATAAAAATGTGTCTCATAAGCCAGAGTAACAACTGTTCAGTCATGACCACTCGACGGGTCTGACTGAGTCCAAAGAAACGGGCCGCAGGAGGTACAGCAAGCTCAGTGGGCTATCCTTTATCTACAGCAGGAAAAACACTGAGACACTGTAAACATCATTCCATCCAGCCATGCATGATCTCATACTTCACTGTCTGTACGGCGATGTTGCCACATACAGGGAATGCATGCACTATGAAAACATCTACAGTTTAAAAAAGGACAAAGCAACATCCTCTCACATCTAAAAGGAGTATTGCACAAACCGACACACACAAATACAAATAAGGACAAACACAGGCATCTCTGGAATCAGGCAAAATGTCACCTCAGCTCTATCTGTCCATGTCTGACTCAGACTTTATCTGCATCGACTCTGACTCTTCTATCTCAAAACATGTTAAATGTCTCCTATCAGCTCTTTGTGTCTTGCTTCTCTCTTGCATTTTTCTCTTTACCTTTTTTGTTTTCAGACTCAATCTGGATTTTTCTCTATATACAAGCGCTGCAGTATGAGAGGCCCACAGTGCTCAAAGACAATATCTGCTTGTCACAGTGTCCAGCATTTTTAAGGACCTCTAAATCAAACATTTATTTCTTAAGTTAATCCCATCAATAAGATTTGTGTAGGGCTTTGTTTCAGCCTCTGCAACTGTGTATAGACTGGATGGATGTGAGACAGAGATTTCAGAACATACTTCATTTTACTCTAAAAGATTACTCTAGAAGGTTGTTGAGAGAATTGTTCATCACATTTCCATCAAACCAACTTCTAATGACCTGAACTATCACTTAAAATACTTCTAAATAAATCTATCAATCAGTCGTTTCAAGCCTTGAGATTATTTATCACTTATAATAAAATGTGACATTTAAACACAAACACCAACTTATCAGAAAACAAGTTTTTTGAGAAATCATTTTGAAAACATCAATAATTTTGCTGATTGAAGTTTTTCAGTTTGCTGATTTCTTTATGTTTGCAGTAAAATGTTACAATCCAGGTTTTTCTTGTGATAAATTTTCAAAGACTTATTGACTATTCAAGTTTAAAAACAAGCAGCCCAAAAACACTGTCTCCCCCCCCAGTGGCTCCTCTGACCTTCAAGACCTCCACAGGGACCTGCATGCTTTGATAATGCTGTGGGGTGCTGATGGCAGGCGTGGGCGCAGGTGTCCCCGCCATGCGCTGCTGCATGTACTGCAGCGCTGCATTCTGCTGCTGTTGATGCTGCCGCTCACGCTGCTCCTCCTGCTGCAGCTGGTCCCGCATCAGCTGGATAAAAACACATACAAACATCACATGAACGCTGACTACAAACACTCACCATCTAAACAGCTGCGATGCAGGGAGGTTACTTAGGGTTTTCTCCACCCTTCGGCTATTTAGCAGAGTGTGCCCTGAAATTCTAAAATCAATTTATAAGAACATTATGAAAAGTGGAAACACTAAAATACATAAATGGTAAATGCACGGAACTTATATAATGCTTTATCAAGTCCCTCTGGACCCCACGGTGCTTTCCACTTACAGTCACTCACCCTGACATAAAGGTCAAAAGGAAAAGTCGGATCCATCAGTGAAAAAACTGAATGAACTTGTCCACTAAACAAATGACCACTCCCAAATCAGAACAATTTTTTTCATCTAAGAAATTGTCCAGTCAATCATATGACATTAGTTATGGATTGTTCACTGAATGGTAGAAGGTAGAAGGCTTTACCTGCATCCGCAGCCCGATGCGTGAGGCCATTGCTGGGGGGCGAGGGGGCAGGGGAGGGCGAGCCGAAGTTAAAGCACCGCAGTCCAGCCCGAAAGGTTGAGGAATCTGTGGAGATGAGAGAAAAATGATAGTCTGACATGAGAAGAAGACATAAAAAGGGGTAAAATATAGATATAAGTTAGAAATAATCTGATCTATCCAAAAGCAAATCTCTGGTCTTCAAAAAGAAACAAAACAAAACACCAAATTAAATGTTGAAATGTTTAAGAGAGCACTCCTGTTAAGACAAGTAGGAAATAAAAAGGATGAAAAATAGCATAAAAATAGTCAGAAACCTGCTTTATGTAACTAGATAAACTTAGCACAAAAAGTTAGAAGATTTCTTTTCAGAATTTATTTCCGTTACAATGTTTCTTGGCAATAAATACGGTTGGAAAATCTGTTAATTTCCCCCTTTAAATAGGGAAACATTTGTAAGGAACATGCATTTGTGGGATGAGCAGTAGAGCAGAGTGGGTTGTGCACATGAAAAATTTGCCAAATATTTTCTGCCAAATAGCTCATTTTGCTGCTGCTACAGACACTTGTTTTGAGCTCCTTCTGCTCCCATAAGATTTATTGCCAAGACGCATTGTTACAACAAAGAAATTATCTACCAAACACTAATTTCCTTGCTTTTTGTGCTGTGTATAACTATTACAAAGTAATCAGGGATTTTTTTCAAGTAAATTTAAGTTCTTCTCTTAAATAAGTAAATACTTTTCTAAAACATGTTGAGTTAATGTGCATCATCCATTGCACCTGAAGGTCAAAGAATTTAGTTTATTTTTTTAAAGCTGCACAAACACCAACTGTCTTTCAATGACCGTCAGGGAACCGACTCTTAATTAAAACAGGCTGTATAATTATGTCTAAATGTCATTTATTTAGTTTAGTTAGTCCTTGATTTGTTTAGTGATATGAGATTTAGACAACAAAAAATTAAAAGCACATCTGCACTGACAACTTCTATGTGACCTGTTCTGCACCTCAGTCTGCAGAAAGAGTAAAATTGAATTATTTATAAATAAATCAATTTCATTGAAGTTTAGTACTTTGGTCTCATAATTGTTGATAAGAAATTATTGTATCTCATTAGATACAATTGCTTACAT
>JARVJO010000365.1:22139960-22164663 GCA_031762555.1 Cynodonichthys magdalenae
TGCATTATATATTCGTTTGCATTGTCAGTTTTCTTGGAGGAAAATAATTAGAATTGTGCTTTTTCTTTTCAAATTAGAGTAAAAATTGATAAAAATTCAAAACTTCTTTATTTCCTTTTCAATCAAGAAATCTGAAGATAAATAATCATAATTACACACAATCATATTGATGGAGAAAAGCAAGCACCATTCCCACGTAAACATCTTCACATTCACTGCATCACAGCCTTCAACCATCAAAATGTGGTGAAGTGAGGGAAGACTTCCTCTGTCATGTCTGAGAGGTCATGTGGGAGTCATGTTATCTTGTTGTCCTGGGAAGATCATGTGAGCAGAAGGAGCAGGGAAACACCCATTATCCTCCTCATCAACATCTTCTTCTTCCCCCTTCATGTTCAGACAAACACTCAGAGGGGAGTCCCAGGACCACTACTTCCCCTTCTGCAATGACTCATCATCTCTGCATGACTAAGCATGTCTGGATCCATAGGTGTGATGAAACCAGGGTCAAATTCCTGATCTACACTAAGATGCATCCGATTTGTCCAGTCTATCATCAAAAACCTCTGTCTGCACATGGTCATAAAGAGAGAAAGACACGAAGAGAAAGACAGAGAGAGAGAGAGAAAAGCTCATTGTGCATGAGGTACAATAAGAAGGGCAGCTCCTATTGAGGAGGACTGAAACCGCCTGTTGTTCGAAGTGTACATTTCAGCACCCGAGGAGGCACACACTGCCTGCTTTGTGCCCATTAGATGGCCTACATGAAAAACACACACCCATGCAGAGACACACATTGATACACATTCCAACACAAACTTGAACCAGAGTATGGACTTTAACTTCTGCATTAGCATCTCTGAACAGACAAAAACAAACATGTCTTTTATTACCATTTGTGTGTGTTTCATGAGCAAAATTGAATATTAATGCTTTGACTGAATGCTTTCAATCTGCAGAATTTTTCCAAAAGTGCTTTTTTCATGCAGAAGACTGAAGGAAGCAATCCCAACAGTTTGCTGTATAAGACTTTACGGGGAATTTTCATTCATGTGCTGTGAAACAACTAAATTGGGACAGTAATGCTACCTATTAAAATAAATAAGCCAGAGCTAAGCGAAGAACACAGCTGAGGCTCACTGGAGAAGCTGCTTTAAAACATGATTCGCATTCTTTTAAGGAATGTTAGTTTAATTATTAGGACTGAATTGAGTCATTTTTGCACTTAAGCAGTACATGAAGCGCTGTGTGCAGATACACAAGAGCCTGCTCCACCACACAGGAACAAAGATCTCAGCCCACCACGGCCCATCCAACCAACGTCCTGCTGCTTCTCATATGAAAAACTCACGAGTCTCATGGTCAGTGCATTGGAGTTCCCTTTACTTTTAAAATAGAAAGCAAAAACATTATCATTTGCACTCTTCTTCTAGCATGTGACCTTGCACAAGAAACCCTTCCACTTACTGGGAATTACTCTCAACTCAAATATGTAGTGTTGAATATTCTCAATGTAAGAATTGGAGGGTGTATTGTGTAACAGAGTCAGAGCCAAGCAGCAGGAAGAGATGTGGGTGGAAGGAAATTAGCAAACCTATGAATCCCTGTTCACTACAAAAAATAAAAATAAGGGGGGGGGGGGTGAAGTCACACACCAAACAATGATTTCAATCATAGGAGGTTTGTTTGTGGTAAAATATGCCAAAAGATTCAGGAACAAAAAAGCTTAAGAAGATCTGGAGTATTTTATCATTGAACCAGCTTTAAAAATAAAAAAAAGCCAAATTACACTGGTAAAATTATCTGTTTAGTTTTAAGAGGGAGGTGTTGGTGTTACATTCCGTTGTTATAAAAATGCTGTATAAATCAAAAATAAATTTGACTTCACATCATAGTCAAAGAGAGTGAATGGTTGTCTGTCTCATTTGTCTCTGCGTGTGGCACTGTGATGGAGTTGCGACCTGTCCAGGGTGTACCCTGCTCCTCGCACTGTGACTGCTGGATATGGGCACCAGTGACCCTAAAAGGAAGAAGCGGGTATAGATTATGGATGGATGGATCATAGTCTATCTAAACACATTAAAATTGGCCTCTGCCTCTTTAAGAACTTCCTACCATTTCAGACACTCCCACTTCAGCACATCTTCACAAAAGTGCTTTATACTGTTTTCAACCTTTTGTAGGAGCAATGCGTTTTATTGTAAAAAAGAAAGACGCAACAATATATAATATCAATTCTGGAAAAAGGCAACTCAGAATACAGTTGAACCTCACTCGAATGATATCAAGTCAGATCCGGAAAGTCCAGTGTCTGAAGAACCATAGTGAGTACAGAGGCTCCAACAAGACGTTTCAGCGTGGTAATATTTCTCCAAGTCACGCAGGAGCTTTATGAAAATAGGCAGTGCTTTGTACCAGCAAGTGTTTAGGCAGCTGTACATGGGTACCACAGGAGATTCAAGGATTTCTCTAACATGCATGAATGAGTCAAAGCAACACGCTGGGTATGTTTTTGGTGAGGGAATGACATTATAACATGATATAAAGCTCAAAAAAGTTGATTCTGCATATCACCCTTTTCCCTTTAAAGTACAGTATAAGAGTATAGTATTGTGTTGACTTTCTTCTGACACAGTTGCTTCATGTAGTGTATAGCCTCCGTCTATGACTAAGCCCAGATTCAAGCTGTATGTCATGCAATGTATTACACATCCATACTTCCTGATATTGTTTCGTGACACACTGCTAACAGACAGCACCATCTCCTACAAGGGCCCTCCCGCTGCCTGACATCCACCGAGGACATTTGTGACGCAGTAGGAACACACAGCAGTCATTGTGCATCCAGCGCCGTAATGTCATGGCCCCTTCACTTCAAACACTGACAGCCAGTAGGAGGATGCAGAGCGGAGGAAGCCTTAGGTCAGAGGCCGGCTCTGGATTGAGTCACCAACGCACAAGTACCAAATGCACACAATCCATAGTGACATAAAAATATATTTTAAGGCTGTGTGATGACAGCCTGCTTTCTATGAAAAACATACACATTCATAGATAAACACTGAACACACACACAGAGGAAGTATGAGGCCACGGCACCTGCGCTTAGAGATATGGTGTTAATTTGTGGACAGTGTATTTTTAGATGTGACTGAGCAATGCCAAGGGAGGCCTCTTTGACAGCCAGCACTTAAAAGTAGGATACACACATACTGTGTTCTCTACCAGAAATATACATGTGCACTCGGAGTTAGCAAAGTGTTCAGCCAAAGCTGTGGAATAGCATTCAACAGCAATTTACACCCATAGTTTAAGTGGGCAACACCTCTAAAGCACTTGCACTATGAACACAGAGAAATCTCGAAAGGTCAAGCAAATGCCTTGACATCACTAGAAAACAGAAAGTGGGTTAAATGTGCTCAGCCTGCCTGTGAACAAAAACGCATCGAAATGAGAAGCTCAGAACAAAATTGGTTTGTATGGACCATGATTTACAATTATGTTTATTTTTTTAATGAGATGAACTGTAATCAAACATGTTTTACTGCTTTAGCTTTTAACTTGATGTTCCGGTCAGAAGTAAGGTCTCAAGCTGAGGTCATTAAATTGTGGTAAATTCATGGAGGAACCAGCTCACTGAGACAGAGGCTGACCAGAAAAGGCCTGCCAAAATCAGGGCTTAGCAATAAATATACAGTTAGTGGAGAAACAAACAAACTTGTAGGTGACTGCCTGATAATCTGTAATAAAATGTAAAATAGGAAACATTATTAAACAATAACAAGCTTTGATAATTTAGTTGCAGTGCACAGATGTCGTGCTAAAGGCAAGTTAAAAACTCTCAGAACAGAAATCCTTCTGTAGTCTTGGGAAAATCTGTCATAATCAATTTTTGTTTATTTTGATTTTTACATGTTCAGATCAAATAGGAAACTAACAGGCAGTGTGTGACAATGCATTCACTTTCAGCAGTGAGCTGCCTGCCTGCTCTAACGACTAAAATAACCCTGCTCTCTGTTCTCCTTTTCAGGAACTCTCTGTTCCCCTGGGCCATAGTGGGGTTTTTTATTTGATTTTTTTGTTTTTATGTACATGTGTCTTTCCACACGCATCTTTTTATGTCTTTGAGGATAGGTGAGCATGCACTCTGCCTTTTGCTGGCTTTTTGAATGCAGTCAATAGATCTATGTTAAAAATCTACTGTGTTAAAATCACACACACACACTGAACAGGGATGGTGTGCACAGGTCCTGTCTGTGTACAGGCGTGCACACCACCGAACAGTCAAAATGTGTTCATTGTTTTTGTTACTCTATAGGACATGGATCTCATTTCAAAGTTGTGTTTATTGCTCCACAATCAGGCTTTTGCATTAACACATGCACACACACTTAAAGGCAGACAGACATGAACTCATTACCTGCCGAGGAAACGAGAGCTCACAGAGGTTTACATTCAGCTGTTGCTGCTCACTACATGCTTGCTTGCTGTAGAACCGATGGTCAGATGAAATCATTGAGCAAAATAAGATGAAGGTAGGCAGTGAAGGTGGAGAAGAAAAATGAAACAAAAACACAAGATGGAAATACATGTTATAAAATAAATTTTAAATGAACAGAAATGGACAAAAGAGAATGAAAAGGTGTTGATTAAAAAGCAGCAAACGAGACAGAGAAGTATTAAAGTTGTTCTTTTTTATACAGGGGGAAGCTGCAGGTGTGCATCAAACACTTTGAATAATTTTAAAGTCAAGAATTTCCACAGCGGAAGCAACACACCATGGTTGAACACCCAACATATGTTACAACACATTATGTTAAAAATGGTTCTGTGTTTTTGTTACAGTATATCTTTTATTGATTAATTAAGGTATTTGCAACTGACTCAAGGCAGCAATAGTGTCAAGTTTGATTTAATGAAATTTGTTTAATGTTGCTTAAGTTTCATTAAAACCCATCCATGAGATCATTTGCAAACAGACAAAGTTGACTGCAAATGGTTAACGACAAAATCAAAATCAAACAATCAGTTAACACTCAATGTATTTGTTGAGATAAGTATACTCTACCAAACCGAATTTTTAGGTCAATATCTGTAAAACTGACAGAGTTGCAGCCATTTTTATGTTTTTAATGTTAGATGGCTGTGGCAGCCATCTTAAATTGTGTAGACTCCAAAGGTTAATCAGCTGTAAACGTACACCCCAAACTGTTTTTGCATGGTTGGGGTTACAAGTGCTGAAAGACTATCAGAGGGCTTTGATTGCAAACTTGTGGCCAGATTTTACTGAGTCATTTATAAGCAGAAAGGGCCCAGCGGGGCTTTTAGCATCTTTAACTACTATCAACCAGCATTTCTGCACAATAACCAATTTTAGAAAAGTAATTTTCTTGAATCCCCACATCTCATTAACATGAAGCGTGAATCACACAGCCTGTCATCTTTTAAATAAATCAAATAAATAAATAATTATGGGTAGTTTGCATGTCTCGGGGTCTAGTGACCCTTTCCCAGCATCACTTTATTAAATCAGATCACAATAAAAGAGGAAAGACAACGGACTCGCATCATCATCAATAATGACCACAATGCATCACTTCTCTTTTCCTTCTATGAGTTTTCACAACTCCTAGTTTTGTCAGTGGTGAAGTAACTTCCTCTGCAGGCAGCAAAAAATACAATACCTTTTTGTTGGAGCTTTAAGAAGAATAGTTCAACTCCATTGCTTTTGATGCTGTTTGCCAATTGTCATACATTATATATGATGTTTCTTTGTCAAACCCAACTGGTTTGACATTTCATGGCACAAGTCATGTAACATGTAGCAACTGCCACATGTTAGAATGAGAAATAAAGAATAGAGATTAGTTGGTGGATGTCTGTATAACTCATCAATCAGGAGAAAAACACTCTAATCACAAATAATCTCAGTTTAATGAGTTCATGCCCTTTGATCCACACCAGATACCAAACTGGCTCCAAATCTGATTTACTTAGCTTCAGATAAAGACTATAGATCCTGTTCCTGGTTTTGAAAAGTCCAGTAAACAAGTCACAACTGCTTTTTTGTTGACAAACTTTTAGCCAAAGCTGCTTCTGCCACTGCGTATTTGTGGTCCTTCTGCATTTATTCCCATTCAACATCAACAGTTTGTTACTAAAAAAGAGCAAGCATAAAGCACGTGTTCAAATTTATTTCTGACTGAAGAGCAAATAAGCATAACTGGAGTGAAGACCGTGTCCAGTCACAAACAACAGGGCTGCAAACAGAATCAACATGAATGAGCTAAAGAATCTTACCCAGAAACTCGCCTACTATTCCAAAAACAGCATAGTGCATCCAGAGACAAATTGGTTCCTCCACAAGTAAAAACGTCTTAATTGTCAGAAAGAGACTGCTGGTCGCTGGCTCAGCTCAAACTTGTGCCTACAGATTGTGATGCCACTCCCCCCCGGTATCAGCCAGCTTACAGTAGGCTGAGTTTAGTCACTATGAGTCACTTTCTTCCTCCTCTAACTGCCAGCTCAGCTTCCAGTTCGTCCTCCTCCGTCTCCCACTTCCCTCCTCTTCCCCTAATTTAGCCTTAATGGTCTTGGGCGACAACAAGATCCCAGTGTCCAGTAAACTCGTCTTTTTTTTTTCTCTCCATGTCCCCTGCTTACTAAAGTGTAACTCCTCCTTCAGTCCAACCTCTTTGTTTCAGAACAGTGCTCAGCATTTGCATACAAAAACACCTACACATGTGTGTGTGTGTGTGTGTGTGTGTGTGTGTGTGTGTGTGTGTGTGTGTGTGTGTGGGTGCAGCAACCGCTGTCAGGCCACTGTGGATGTACTTTTTTGAACTGTGGAACGATGAATCAGCAGATTTACTTCTACAATTTTAAACCCACATGTCGTGATTTTGTCATGAACACAAAACTTCACACAAAAATTTCAGTGGTTCAATGACAAAATTAGAATGTGCCTTTAAGTATTAAAACTGTGTGAATCTTTAAAATTAAGCTAATTTTAGGTAAAATCACATTTATTTCTGTGGGGGCCTAGAAAGTTTAAAACCAGAATTCAGTTTGAGAAGAATGAGCACAACAACCAACAGCTGACTCACCAAAGCAAACAGCTAAAGAAGACAAAAAACTATTACATTTGATGAATGTTTAAGGGATTATGACTAAATGAAGTAATTTTTTTTATTAAAATACAACCATATCTAAAACATTCTAGGCTGCTCTAAGGAATTTGGCTGACATTTTATTGTAAATTTCTGTAATATTGATTAAATATTTTAATTTCTGGACCAATGCATCAACATGGAAACTGTTTATGCAAAGGTTTTGATATGCCTGGAAGTTCAATCCAGGTTTGTGGGTACTTTACTGCCTCTGTCAAAACAAATAATGTCTTTTTAATTGGACAAAATTAGGAAAGGAAAAAAGCAGGATAATAAGCATAAAGTCATTATTTATAAAATGGAGAACAAGTGGATGAATAACAACCAGGTGCTGCTAACAAATCCAGTTGCCTGATTATCAGTGGGTGTAATCACCTTTGTAAAGACACTGTATTTGTGAATCTGAAGTCTTCAGGTGATTGTGAACAAAATGCCAAAGAGAAGATAAACCAGTACAAATCTCAGAGAAGCTATTATTATTTATCAATCTGAGACGAGTTATGAGGTTATTTGCGAATCAGACGGAACAACTATAGTTTGTTTGAATTGTCACAAGAAAGCCTAGGATTTCAAATATCCTTTTCATTGGAACTACTTAATACATTAACTAGAATTAACAATTGTTTTTGCCTTGTGCAGTCAAAGTTTACTATTAAAGCATTCTGTTAATAAAAAACAGAATGAAATGACTGAACTCAAGACAGAAAGGATAGATGGCTTGATGATTTTCCCTTCTCCTGAATCCAACACAGCTTTTTAGATCCCTCCATCTACACACCCGTTCTACCCCTTATCCCTCAAAACACAAACCACTCAGACGACTTTTTCTAGTACAAATGTGAAGAACAGAGGCCAACGTGGTTCAGCAGTGCCGAACGGACAAGAATTCCTTGTTTGTACACAAAGAATTCAGCAGTGGGCTCACTCCAGTTCTCATGGTGCCTACAGTGTATTTACTGGGTTATTTTGGTCCAGGGGCTGGACCCCTGAAGGTCGTCAGCTTATTGGTTGGGTCATAGTGATATAATTATGGGGGAGGAAACCACTTTTCAATACACTCTTATACCCTTTAACAATGATCTGTCAAAGAAGCTGCACAAACACATACACACCTAATCACAAATCAATAAAATACTTTTCTTATCGTTTACTACTTTAGTTATACCATGGTTGCCATGAGCCTGTAAACAAACACTACAATTATAGATGAACACTGTATCTCTGCTGAGTGTTAAACAGCTGTGTTGATGGGTCTGAGTGGGGTCTGACTCGGCCATGCTAAAACAAGGCTGCCCACAATTAGTTAAGACAAGCAGTATTGTCACTATGGAAGACGATTTCTAATATTTGACCTGGGTGGAAAATTGCCTTCTGCTGTTTATACTAGATGAAATGTCTCAAAATGGGGGCTTTTGAAAAGTATAAATGGGAAGTGGTTCACCACGATGCAAAACACTACATGGAAAATAGTTACATTAGAATATAGGTTATCTCAATTTAAAAAATGTAATATATTAAAGCTTTTTATTTTTCCTTTTACAATGCCATAGTTTCCTATCAGAATCTGTGTTACCCAAGTGACCAAAGTATTAATAGTAATGACTACTTTTTAATGTATTTTTATTGTATTTCATTTTAAATGTATTTTTTTATATATTTAATGTATTTTTATGTGCATGTAAAGTACTTTAAACTGTCCAGCATATGAATGGTAACATACAAATAAACTTGCCTTGTTTAAATTAGACATGGATTTTTAAAGCCATAGTTTACATTTCTTGTAAGTATTGTTCTGAGAAAAGGTTGTCATTATTAACAACTAATAGTTTACTAGTTGTAAAAGGCTCTTAGGACATTCTTTGTTCAGAGAAATAGAGTTTATTCCTGAACAGACTGATGAGCTAATAGCAGGTCTAAGTGAGGCCAAGACCAGCATAGATAGCTGATGTCATTCTTGTGAATGTTCTTTTAAAAACCTTTACACTGTCATCAATTTATATTGCATGTTTGTTTTTGAACTTAGAAGTCTTTGGTTATTTGTAAGTGCAAATAGTAAGGCAGCTAGCTGTAGCACTCCAGGTGCAGCCTGGGAGAATAACGATGTAGGAGTTCACATAAACCACTATGACACTTTTTCTAAAGCTACGTTCAGACTGAACACATTTTGGGCATCAGAGGCGTTCGGGAAGAGCTTCTGGTTGTTTTTCTCTGTCGGTCTCTGTTTAATGGTGGATGAAATAAAGAAAGTGGCTTTGCTTTATTTACTGAGAGCCAGCAAACGTCGCGTTTACCAGATAATTAATTCACCAGATAATTCAAAGGTAAGTTTCACCATTTTGGATGCACCGCACACATGTCAAACCACACCTACTGCTTCAAGCCGCGCTGCACTAAACGTGCTAGACGCGCCACGAGGCCCTAGACACACATCCACTATAGACTTCGCATGTAAACCTGAATCCTGCTGCTCAAAACACATTTGGTGTGAACCCAGTTTAAGACTGTGAAAATCTACTTTGGTCCTGGCTCTACTTGGACTAGACATTATCTCATCAGTCCTGTCAGAATCATCATAACTATGTTGGAATTTGTAAATTTATGCATTTTATGGTCTTGTATAATTTTATGGACTGGTTTTTTTTTGCATTTGTTTGATGTATTGTGCTTTCTGATGTTGCTGAGTTTCTACCCTGCAGCTGTCAGACTGCTAAACTGAAACTGCTTAATTTCACTTTCAATTTTTTTTTTCACTTATTTATATTTCTTATATACTTTATTATTTATGTATTAGGCCTCCTAAACTGGGACCTGAGTCCAAATTTCGTGAGCTGGTATGTCAATAAAATCCTTGAATCTTCGAGGAGCTGTCTGCAACAGGTAAGATAATAACTGTTTATATATTTTCCACAGAATCCCCTCTTCAACATCTAAACTATCATAAGTCCTGAGGCAGGCCTCCATGTAAAACAGACACTTCTGTTATAAGAACAACATTGTGTAAACCGTTGTCAGTGATCACACTTCATTGTTTCACCTACAAATACAAGATAAATCTATTTTGAATAAACATTAAGCTTACATAAACAACAACCAGAAAGACTACTGACTGTACTGGGACACAGCTGATTTAAAACAGCCTGAAGTCAGATGAAAAATTGATCGATCACAATAAAACTAAAACAATTTCTAAAACCATGGGCTTTAAAACCTCTAAGCTGTAGCATCATCCTTTGTTTCGTTGTTCTTATTTAGGCTGAGGAGCATCCAGAACAAAACCTCCAGGTTGAGAAACAGCTTCTACCCTTCAGCCATCAGATTGCTCAACTAAAGCTGCACATAATTCAGCTCATCTCTACTTTTTAAATTTTTTACACATGTACATTATTATTTTATTATATTGCATTATTATTATTTTATTTTGTGGATTCTTAATCTGAGGCCCAAGTCCGAATTTCATACCACAAACCAAAGCTGGTATGATGATAAAAATCCTTGAATCCTTGAATATATATATATATATATAATCTTTTTTTGTTTGGTTTTTTGTTTTGTATTTTTTAAACAGTCTAAAAAATGCAAGCAAGAGAACTTCCAAAACCAAAAGGTTTTTTGAGTTACCAGTTTGCAGCAACGTGTGTAGTAATGTTCCAACCACAATGTTTTAGCCACTGGCTTGTGTTAAAAGAACATAAATCACCTATTATATGGATCAGTGGCAGTGTTTATGTGTGGTATCATGCTGTAACCAGCCACTCAACTTTTTGTTTTGTACCAGTGACAGCCTCAATATACAAAAGAAAATAATGAAAGGCATTTGAGAGATAAATTATAAGATAAAGCACAGAGAAAACTAATTTCACTATGGCTGTCACACTTCAAACACTGAATATTTAAAAAAAAAAAAAACATTCAACTTCTCATCTCACGCGTTTTTATTCTCTGCTTTTCTTTCAGTGTTTCTTTTTCTTCTCCAGAACTGGATCGTTTGAGGTCTTCAACCTTGTCTTATGTTTATAATTTTAATAATAATATTCAAGTTTATTTTCTGTATTTTCCTTGTTTTCTGTAGTTCCCCAGTGTTCATTTAGCATAAGTACTTTTCCTAATACTGTTGTTGGCTCATCAGTCTAGCCCTGCCCACTTACACCTGTTCCTTGTATTCATTGAGCTCAGCTATTACCACTCACCTCATCTTCCTCTGACTATTTATTTCTATCAGTCTTTACTTCTCATCATTCAGACATTATGGTATTAGGCCCTGTCTGGTTCTCTTCCATGTTCCATTTGTTATTTTGTTGCCATGCCTTTTATTTTTGTTCTTTTTTTTAACAAATCTTAAACTTGTCATTAGTTCCTCATGCCAGTCAGCATCTTTGGGTCCTACCAGAACTAAACCATGACACTAGTGTTAGAGAAAATACCAAACACTTTTTTTAAACAAAGTGTGACTCATCATGAGTAATCAATGGGTCATTAAACTCTGCCACACAAACTGTTACTTTTATTTTTTGAACAACATAAAATTTAGAGTTTGAGTTAGAAAATTTCATGAGCAATTGTGGCTTTTAGAAGATAATACGATAATTATCAGATGACACTTGCATGTAGCCATCGTTGTGGCCTTGGTTTGCCTTTTCTGTCTTTCCTCGTACTCCAGTTTATGTCTATATTTTTTTTAGGAGATTAAATAAATTTGTAGGCTTATGATTAGAATTAGTTGCTCTGTGCTGCCTTTCACCATTGGGCTCACATGTGTGCCTGAGGGTGTCACACATGTCATCACATGGCACTTTAGTAATTGCAAAGTGGTAAATATTAATTGTTGTTCTGATGATTAATTGCACATGATACAATTCTTCTTGACTGAGGAAAACCAAATAGGACTAATCCATAACACTGATGTATTATTAACACTTCTGGTGCCCCTTTGAATTTACATGTTCTTAAAAATGCCGTTGTTTTGAACTTTCGCAGAAGTAACTGATAAATATATTAGTAAGGAAACAAAATGTGAAGTTTGCTGTAGGCCTCTAAAAGTTAAAAAAATCAACTAACATCCGCAAACCACAAATGATGCCTGCAGGTCACATAAACAAGAAAATGTCTGAACATCAACAGCTGGGCAGCTACAGAGGACAGTTCAGAGATGCAACTAAAGCTCCATTCTTACACAGAAAACAAAACAGAGTGACTATCACTACTGTCTGTAGATTAAATGAGGATATGAAACTGAAATGAAAATGAGATGAGGAACTGGAGTCACATATTCAGCACATGCCCTAAAACGGCCCACGCACACTCACCTCTGATCGATCATGGGTCATGTTGTCATGCAGCACATGTCCTGCCATCATTCCTCCGGTTTTCACAAAAAAGTCCAAGCTTTGTTGAGAAAGTTCGACAGCAGCTTGTTCGGTCTATCCATTTAGCCTTTTTTAACTGTTCTCAAAGGAAATACAAAACATTACCAAGACAGTTCCTCTTACACCTTTTCTTAGTCTGAGACAAGTGTCTACGTCACGGAAGGTCTGTCCATATGGCAAACAGATGAGGCTGTGTTTACACACACCTGATGCTCTTTCACACTAGTGTTCATCCACTGAACCAAGCCTTTGTGCTTGTCTAAGTGTGTGTTTGTGTACATATGGGCACCTGACTCTGTTTACATGAAGAAAATTAATCCTATCACTGACACGTCTAACACAAGCTCAAGATGAAAAAAAAAACAGTGCTGAGCCACTGGACGTCTGTCAGCCATCATTACTGCTCTACATACTGACCGATGACCTTTGACCTTGCTGACAGCTATCTCACAGCCAAGTGTGTTTACCGAGTGTGGCTCTCATAAGGTCGTGTGCACTCTGTAACCTGACTATGTGGATTGGTCCCATTCTGAAATATGCACCTAACCTGTCCACACTCAAGAGCAGCTGAAAGTCAAACAGCTACTTTGCATTTTCACACATTGTTCTTTTTTTTTAATACTCACTTCGCTTATGCATCTAGTTGTTACTTCATATTTAGTCTCATAACAAAGTTGTAGCACCGCCCTGTCTAAAATTTTAAAACAGGGCGCAGTTATTCACTAGTTTTTAAAAATCAAATTTATATATTTTTTTTTAATTAGACAATGTATTGCAGACTAATCAGTCCTAACATTATGACAATTGCAAATAGGTAAAAGAGTAAAACTCATTGGACTGCAGGTGTGAAATCCACACATCAATTTGCTGTCAGTGACTTGACCTAAACTAAACTAAGAATCCGAGTTATGTGCAGGAAAATTCTTTACACAACAGTCTGACTCGCCAATTATCAGTCCAAGAATCTTGGTCAGTAAACACAGTAATTTCCAATGAAAAATACCTGTGACCTTGTGCAAATTCATCAAGCCAGAACCACAGCCTTTGTGTCTTGTGATCAAAGCTGAAAGTGGTCTAACAAGGTACGAAAGTGGTAGTGTCATCGTTGAGGTAGTATCGCACTGAGTTGTCAATAGTTGGCTAAAAGGGTTTTTGGATTGTATGGCTTGCCTTGCCACCCCCCCCCCACTCTGCCTGGCCTTACTCTACCCCAGCCCTTGCTGTGTTTGCATTAAGCAGTGTCACCTCGATGAGGGCAGGATCATAAAAACATGCAAATCTTCTTTTATTTTATTTGCAACACAACAATAATGGACTATATCAAACTCGAAGGAAAAGTACAGAAGGCTGTACCGGACCATCCAGAAGTATGACGCTTAAGACGGGAGAGCAGCTTTTTGTTGTTTGGTAGCTCGTTGTTTAGTTAAACTTGTGTGGAATAAAAAACATTAGTGGCTGCAAATGATTCACTTAAAGTTACTCTCATAGGTGTGACTTAACCTCAACATCTCAAACACATCTCAAGGGAGCGCCACTCTTGCAGAACACATCAGCACCAAATATTCAGGTCTAAAGACCACACCAGTGACAGATAATTATAACTAAACTGGACCAAAATGTTCTTTAGTAGATAAATCATAAACATAGGGGCAGCTGCTGAGGTGGGTACAAAGCAGGTTGAGGCAGGTTTGATGTGGGCAGAAGTCGTAATTTGTATGAAAGCATCAAAACAAATTTTTTAGACTGACAGCTTCATTGAACCACTTCATTTACAAACTCATCTGAGTCTATAACAGTGTACATAAATGAAAACATCTAACACTCCAATTTATCACATTTTTGTCTGGTTTATGTTAAATCCCACTTAAGATGAATTCATGTACCACAAAGTCAAGTGAGGTCCAAAGACCACAAAGATCTTTTGTAACTTCCTGTTAAAATTCATCTTAGAGGAAGTCATTTAAAATATTAATCTTGAAAAAAATGAAATACTTACTCATTTCTCATCAATTAGTTTTAAAAATCTGCTTATTAAGGCGGTTAACAATAAATTACATCTAAGTATTTTTAAGTTCAGCACTTTAAATTCACCGCTCAAAAAATGAGAGAACTAATTGTATGCTTTGTTTACTTAGATCGTTACGCTCCAGAGTTTCTATTTCTGGTTCTCACTGTTTAAGCTGCCATTAAAGTGTTTCATAAACACTACTGTTGTTGCCCCAGGTGATGTTGCAAGAGAAATTTCTTGGAAAATGAAAGAAGACAGATCAGGATGAACATGTACACAGATTTAAGGAACAAAAAAGTGCACTCGTGTACTCGTCATTTCCAAGTAGACTTGATCATTTGACCTTTGTTGTTCTCAAAGAAGAGTGGCGGGTCTGATGACAAAAGGTCAAGCAGCGAGGTCAGGGGTAATGGTCTAATGTCAAACACATTGCTTCTGCAATAAAAGGTGGTGTATATAGTTAAAGGAGACATGTTGGTCAGCTCACAGAGTTCAGTCCAACTATCAGTGAAGGAAGGTAGGACCAACTAGGTTCAATGAAAGAGGCAACAAGCAAATCCTGCCAGAAATAAACTTTTTAACTAAATATTGTTGCTTATTATAAATTATTAAATCAAATTATTAAATTTGTTTTGCTTCCATACAGATTTTTTTTTTTATAATAGATGTTTTATAGTAGTCTTTGTCCTTACATTACTTCTTGTGTTTTAATGTTTTCATGTAGTTTTAGTTTACCATCTAAGTTTTTCATAGCATTTCCAATTCAGTCCCAAACAGCTACATCTTCCAGCACCAGAACCCTGAAAACATAACTGAGTCGAGTGCATCACTCACAATAAGTAGCCTGAACAGCTAGAAAAAGTGAGCAGGTCTGTCAGATCTTAACCCCATGGGAAAACAATAATAATAATAATAATAATAATAATAATGAAAAAAAAAAAAACACCTACTGGCTGTGACTTCAAATAGGATTGGTTGGTCATAATCATTACACACACACACACACACACACACACACACACAACACAAAACTATTCCAACACAGTGTACTAATACAAAAAAAACTTAACAAGCTGAAGTTATAATGTTATATACTGATTCAAGTATTTTATTTCTTAGGTCCAGTCAGGGCTTCCTCTGAATACCTTGACGGCCCTGAGGTCACTGCAGCTGCAGCACATATATTAACATTGCATCACTGGATGGCAACAAGGATAACAAACTGTTCCATCTGCACACACACACACATACACACCTACATACACAACTATTTAACACATGAAAACTGAGCACACAAAGGAGTGTAAATGGTCAACAGTGCCTTCGTTATTCCTGTGTTGGCGCCATGCAGGTCCTTTAGGCAAAGTGCTGGAATAAGCAGCAGAGTATTACAGACTGTACAGTTTACAGTCACAGCTTATACATAGCAGCATACCCCGGGGCTGAGGTGTTGTTACTGATACCAGCCTGCCTGAAGCTTATAAATGGCAATAAGGGCAACTCCTTCCAGGCTGGCAGATGAAGGGAAACGTTGTGAGTTATGATTTAGCCACCATTCACATGGTTTGTAGCAAAAAGGCAAACAACGGAAGAGTTGACTATCTATATGCCACAAAAAAGTGGGCAATCATGTAACTGCATGTCTGTCTGCCTGTAAGCAAACTATCTCAATCTCAAACCACTGGATGTGCTTTACTGAAATTCCAATCATACTATGTACATCTACAACTTTTTTTAGAATAAACCTGATTTAAAACTTAAAACTCCATCAGTTTTAAAGATACAAGATCCGATATGTGGTGGTAGCAGAGAATCATCTCTAACTCATTCTCCAAGCCTTACCAGATCACACAAGATCTTTAAAACTTTCACATTTCATAATACTGCTTCCCTCAAGACAAGGTTTTTACTATATTTTAAATTTCTACACTAATGTGAAAAATGAATATCTAATGATCTGGGTTTGTGTGAGCCTATAAATATAAATACTTTCTGTCCAAACACTCTTTTCACACTCATGATTATTAAACACAATTCATTGATGCAATCTCAGCAATGTCCTTCACGGTGTTGTATGTTTTGTGATGCTTGGATATTGCTATTAATTCTTAAGCTGTACAGTAAGCATGTAGGCTACATGGCTTGACAACATGGTAAATTTGTATTTGTTTTCGTGATATACAAATACTACAAAAATAACTTAGAATTTAGATGATATGCATTGAACTGGGAACTTTTAATATAATTTATTAGGTCAATAAATAGAAAATAGTACATTAAAAGAAAGCGCGCTCTCGCGCTTGTTTCCGGAGATGTTTGAGCCCGAGCTTTAGTTATTTCAGTGGTGTTGGTGGTGAAATATAACTTACCCCGCTCTGAAGGTCAGACAGAAAGAGTTGGGCTGAGGTGAAGTGCGTACCCGCGTCTCTGAGCTCAGATACCGGACCCACTTCAAACTACTGCTGAACAGGGGAATATCACCGAGTGTCGAGGAAACACGCGCACACAAAAATAAAACAAAGTGATTAGAAGTTTCACTACATGTTCTCAGACAAACACGCGGCGCGTTAAACTTCATGCACGTCGGAGACTAATTTGTTTTCGTTTTTGACCGTCGAGATGTCACAACTCACAGCGTCTGCGGTCACCTGCGCCACCAATGGCAAGTCGCGAAATGGGTTGTGGGTAGTGTAGTTTATCTCGTTTTCAATGAAGCGTCGAATTTTAGTCAGTAACTTGCTGATTCTGCAAACACAAACTCAAGCACATTTACCCAAAGTAGTAAAGAGATAGTTTATTGTTTAATAGTATTATTACATATCATTTCACATTATTATTTAACCTCTACTGTTGTGCGTATTTCTGTGGTCTTTTGGGATTTGTGCGTTTTTTCCCCCATTAAAAGTCATAAGGCTGTATTTTTACCTGTTTGAAATAAATTACTTTAAAAATATTGTTTGACCAGCAATATTTGTGAGTTCTTGTTTTTGTCAGATACGAAATCCACACACACACAATTTTTTATCCATCTTCTGCAGCTTATCCATAGTCAGGTGGCAATAAAGCAATGGGTCCAGGAGAAAAATCCAGACATCCCTCTCTGGAGAGGGTATATAATCCTACCAGCAAGTTATGAGTCTGCTTTGGGTCTCCTCCCAATAGGACATGCCTGGATAACCACTAAAAGGTGTGCAGGAAGCAATCTAATCAGATGTTCAAACCACCTCAAACCCTTTCGTTGCCGAGGAGCAGGAGCTCTACACCAAGCTCTGGATGACGAAGCTCCTTACCCTATTTCAGACAGACCACATTTTCAACCCAGAGAGAACTATGGCTTTGGACAACATACTTGTCTGCAAACCCTAACAATGCATGCTGGTCATAGCCTGAATACACCAACAGAACCACATCACCTGCTAAAAGGAGAGACAAGACCCTGTAGTTTACAAATACCCTTCTCTCCGGGACTGTGCTTTGAGATACTGTCTGTGAACATCACAAACAGGATTGCAGACATGGGACAGCCAAGCGAAGTCCACCTTGTGCCAGGGATGCAGCTCCTGCTCTGCCTTTAAAAGCAACCCTGGCACTGCATACTCTCACAGCAACCCACAGAATGCCTTGGGGAACATGGTCCCGACAATGTGAACATTTTAAACTCTTGGTTAAATCTAAAATGATGCAGAAATCAAAAACCAGTGGATTTTTTAATTTGAGTTTATTGCAGGTGTATTATCAATGAAATTGTGACTTCGACAACTTTTTTTTTTCTTAGAGGCTCTACAAGTTATTGAAACATCAACCTGTCCATTGATTTTTGGTAATTAAATTGCATTATTGCAAGTGTATGTAGTTGTTCCAATAATTTTCTCCTTGAGGATTATCGTGCAAATCAAATAAAATATTGAAACAATTAACAGACAAATAAGCCAATGCACATTAGCCCTGTCCTTATCAAGTTTTCACCAGAAACATTCTTATATTTAATACCGATATTGACAGGATCCCTGTGGCAGTAAAGTATGAAGTTCAAACCATTTCTAAGTAAGCAATCAAATAATTAGCAAACACTAGAAAATCTGTCCAATAATGTGGAAAATCATCTACTTAGCCCCTTTAGTACAGAGAAACTCATAACTCACATCAGTTTAATTGGCTCAAATTAAATATGAATCAAGGACTGATTAAAAGAATAAAACAGAAACAACTTGTCACAATTTCAATCAATCCAAACTACACATATGATCATGAAACATACTTGAAGGAAAAAGAAAATGTAGTCTGGTAATCCATTCTTTCTTAAGTCTTTAAACCAATGGTTTATGGTAGGTTCAGACCGAACACATTTTGAGAATCAGGTTTACATGTACAGTCATGTACGGTCATGCACAGCTTGAAGCGATAGGTGTAGTTTGACATGCGTGTCTAAAGTAGCCGACGCTGGAGTTGGAAAATCTGAACTTTTGCGTCTCGACGCAGCGCGTCAACCAATCAGAGAGACTCCGCTTTGTGACGTAGTGGTGCAGTTTCCGACAGGACGGTCTCCTGAATGATACCCACTGACCTGAGACGAATGGACAGAAGCACTTTAGCTGACATTAAGTGTCTGTAGTCAGTGTCCCGACAGGAGATGTGGGCACCGGCTCATCATACTGGGCTGGGAACAAAAAATAGATCTGAAGGCGAGCCTCATCAGCGCGCAGCTCATGGAGTGGTGAAACTCACCAAACTCAGAACTCCTCTGAATTTTCTGGTAAATTAATTATGAATCGAGCGCTACGTGCACTTGCTCTTAGTAAATCATGTAAAGCCACTTAATTTCATCCACCACTGTACAGACACTAACCAAGAAAAACAACCAAGAGGCACTTCCCAACACGTGTGATGGGCGTCCAGAGCAAATGACAAGGGTCTGACCTCAAAGTGCACATGCGCCCAACCTGAGGCCTTGGACACGTTTGACGCTGAAAATGCGTTCAGTGTGAACGTAACATAAAATAAAATCAGCCAATTGGGCTGTTAAATTTTAGACATGTTGCTTTTTTTTTTTATTTCTGTCTGATTGTATCTGGAACATCCACATAAAATTTGTATTTAGTCAGTGCTTGCCTTTTTGAATAATTTACAAAGAAAATGTACATGTGCAAACAAAGTGTCTCTGAATGTGTTCAATTTATTTTCATGTGTTTTATGAGCGTTCATGAGCCTGGTTCTTCCTTTGCCATTAAAAAAAAACAGACATTCTTATGTGTTGGGTAAAGAGGGGTACTGGGGATGCCACCAGTCCATTAGCTTCACACTGTGAACAGGATCCAGCACAACCTGTGTCCCGCCTTGATCACCTCTCCTTTTCCTCTGCTGAAGTGGCGAGTCCTGAAACACGAGACGGACACGGTGGTGACGCATGTCTGTGCTCACATTGATTGTGAACTATAATAGACAGAGAAAAAAGGGTAGATTAGAGGAAGAAAAAGTTGTGGAATACAGGTCTTTTCTTTGGTAATATGAGATAAGAAAATACTTTCTTTAAAGCAATGACTCCTGAAAAAACAAATGTGAACTATCAGTAGATACAGAAATATCAGTTTAATTTACTTGAACAGTAAATGGGAAGTGGGAACAGTACTTCACTTAGATCAGCTATACTATAAAATTTACTCATTTAAAAGGACGTTTAGATTGTTAATAAACAAGCAGCTTGCCAGAGCCAGAGTCATGCCCATGACTACAGGGGTGAAGATGTAGTTGAGTGTGGTGACTTGAAGCACGTAGCAGTCAGAGTCTGGATTTATGTGAACATCTTCATACTGTTTGGGTGAACTCAAGGACTTGGCACAACCATTTTTATTGTGTCCCTGCTGCAATAAAGAAAAAACACAATCAACATGTGAACAACACAGCAGTTATGATTATATAAAACTGTGAGTTGATTTACATTTTAAAAAGAAGTTACCTGCTTTTTAAATTTAAAGTTGAACTCCCACAAGTTTTCTGGGCGAGTCCCTGACAGCTTTTTGATCCAGAACAGTAAACACTATAAAAAGAAATAAAAATGTAAACTCTTTTTTTTGTTGTTTTTACATTTAAATAAAAATAATACATTTGCATAAAACCTATATTCATATTTATTTAAGTCTCTTCTTTTATGAAAACTTTGGGGCCACACGGTTCCATGACTTTTACTTTGTAGGTCAAAAGCATAAAAAGTTGGGCAACCTTTGTATTAAAGTACCTTAGAGTTAAGCAAAGTGGTCGGTGTAGATTCTGGCAGTGCAGGAATTTTTGACACACGTAGGCTGAATGGCTCATACAGATGGAAGAGGGAGCGAATCACACAGGCCCGAAGGCAGTACATCCGATCTATACAGTCAGGCTGGAGACGAAAGGGTAGTTCAGCATCAGTCCGGTAGTGCCTTACCACAAAATAAAGAAAGCAGAAGGCAGGGTGAAAGAAATACATTATCCAATTTTTATTTTTAATTACAATTTTAGATATGAAATATATGTGTCTCAATAAATAGTTGTATGTACATATACTGTAGATAGGTAGTTTCAAATACTGAGCAAAGTAAAACACTACTCCATCACTACGTTTCCTAAATTTTACAAAACAAAAGGACTGATAAGAGCAAATAAATCCAACAAAACTCTGCAATACTGCAGAAGGTGAACAGATCCGTCTGTCAACCTCAAACTTCATCCTTCACTCACTCAAGAACAAAACCCTGAGATACTTGATCTCCTCCACTTCAGGCAGAACCTCACTCCCAATACAGAGAGGGCTATCTACCCTTTTCCAACTAAGGACCATGGCCTCAGATTTGGAGGTGCTGATCCTCATTCCAGCCACTTCCTTTGCCATTTCATTTCTTTAACACTGGAATATGAATGACATATTCTATGTTCAACTAATGTAAACACCATAATTATTAGAATGTTATTAAGCCAAAATCAATTAACAAAATATTGCTATTATGTCAATGAAGCTATTCACTGTAAACAACAGCAAAAATAAATTACCTTCTGTAGAGTCTGGTCCAAAATGCTGCAGTGCAAGTGACAGTCCAAGCGTTCCTGCAGATCAAAGAAAATCGACACACATCCTCTGGACGAATGTAAGAGGAAAGTAAAAGCCAAATGTCCACTGGGTAATCTTCTCCGTCACTGCACTCACTGCTTTCTAAAATGGTAAGCCACACATACAATAAACTTTTAAAAAATCGTAATGGTTAGTGTGACATACAATAAACCATTCATACAACTCAAAGATTATTGAAAAGGTACCCTTTCGTCTCTTGTTTTTCTTTTTGCGGGCCCCTTTAGTTTCATTTTCTTCATCTTCCTCCTCAGGGTCTATGTCATCACTGCTGCCCAAAGTGTCCTCTCTGACCCCTGCTACAGAAGATAGGACTTCTTCCACAGCACCCTGTGAGGCTTCCAGGCCGCAAAGTAATTTAACTAAAAAAATAAGCTTTGTTTAATAGGCAACTGAAACTTCCTCTTACACAGGAGACAGTTACTGTAAAACCAAGGTTTACCTTCTTTTTCAATCGCATTTGCAACAGCTTTTTTCACCCTGCCCGATTTCACAATGGCCGGGTCTGCATCAGCATAATCAGCAACAGTGACTAAAAATAAAAAAAAGGAAAATAAATGAGGAATCACAAACAAAATGCTTGGTTTGAAAACTGATTTAAAACTTTCTTGATATATATATTTTTGATGAAAGTGCAAACATTTAAATAACTGTTGAAGTACTGTTATCATATAAGTTTACTTAAATAAATAAAATCGGACAAATATATCAAGTTCAGGGTCACTGATAGTACAAAGTTAACAGAGTCCGTGCTAGCATCCCAAGCTAGCCTGTTAGCTAAGCTGCTACCTGATTCAGAACAAACGTCCCCGGCCTTAAACTTCAGCCGTTTTCTGTTCCCTTTCTTGGGCATGTCGAAACCAGTGATATGTAAACTCCTAACGGGGCTGTGAGTCCTGCCATGTCTCTATGGCAAGCTGAGGTAAAAAGAAAGATAGAAAAATGGGAGAGAAATTAAAAAATGTTCCGCCGGGGTCTTCAGCCATCATGGAATGACGTATTTTAAGCAAACATCGCGAGAGTATGGACAAATAACTTCTTCGACGGTTTAAGTACAACTTGAAATTAATTTATTGCAGTGCTGCCACCCTCTGGGTAAAGATGATACCCCGTAGGATTTATCCATTGGTCCAGTTTTATTCAAATTTACTTCAAGGACCTTTAACTATTTCAGTCATATGTTTTTTTTTTCCAAAGATGGAATTAAATGTGGTGAATGACCATAGCTGTAATACATTTTACAGGAACTTAAGCAGTGTTTATATTTGTGGTTCTTACTATTAATTGAGAAATATTGTAATTTAGAACCATGAGATATTATAGCAAAATCAGCAATTAAAAGAGCTCAAATTACTAAATTATAAAAAAAAATCTAATCTAATCTAATTTAATTTTTTGTTGTTATGTTGTATGATTATGCACAGTCTATGCTTCATTACATCATATGTTTGAAAAAGCTGATGAGTTGCACACAGAGTTATGTTGAACACATACAGTATATGTACTATTAAGTTGTGCCTTAATGAGGCTGTTTAACTTTATAAATGTCTCACAAAATACAATTCTGCTTATTTTAGAATTGTATCTGCTCCAACACACCTGATTTGAACAAATTGGTAATTACCAGGCTTCTGTTGAACTTGAAGAGTTGATTTAGTCACTGAACCAGTTTTGTTGAAGAAAAGAAACAAACATGGAGAATAGCAGACCAGGATTACATACCTCTGCATAATATGGACAACATTTTAAAAAAACTGCAGCAGGTGACTTATAGTGCTCCTTCATGCCTATATAGCAAGTTCCTTAAAAGTTCCCAAATTTCTTAAAATTCCTAATATACTTTTGTATTTTCATAAATTTTGCACAACAGTTATTACCATATAATCTACAGTGTAAGAGTTCACGGCAGAAGCAGCAGCTTGCTGCAGCCTGGGGCACATTCATCAAGAATAACTTTATAATTCTGCTGAAATAATCTCCAATGAAAACGTTTAATGAATAGTTTTGGCTATTGCTATTGAATTTTGAATAGTGAAGATGTGTCGCCGTGGCAACAACCACCAAACGCCAAAAAAAGCTACTTTCAAGGTCGTTCCTAACCTTTCCATATAATTCTTGTTTCAAAAATTCTGAACTAATCCAGATCATTTTAGAATCTGTGTTTATTGCCTCCAGCAGGGGGCGCTGCAGGCCATGAATACACCTGCTCATGAGCAGGCATCAAAATGGTCTATATCAACTGAACATATTTAAATCTTTTTAATGTTTAACTTAGGATCAACCTGTAATTTATTATGATTACAATTTCATAACTATGTTTTTTTCCTTTAGAAGACACGTTACCATCTATCGTGAATTTTGCAAGTGCACGCTTATAGGAGTTGCTTTATTTACAGAGCTTGTAGTGACAACTGCATATTCCCTTGTGTGGTGTGTGACACAGTATGTGTGTGTAAAAGTGTGCGTGTGTATGTGTGTGTGGGAGGAGGAGGAGTGAGTGTCAGGCTGCTATGAGGTGTGGAGGGATGGAAGCTGAGAAGGCGGATGCGGAGAAGATTCGCTCCCAGCATCAATAAGGAATATCTCTCGGATCATTTTTTATGCTTTTTATAATTATTATGAATAATACTTTCCCCTTCCTGCACATCTTCGAACCTGCTATGATATCCGTCGCGCTCGCGGGCACCACCCCTTCCATTACTCTGTGAGCTGTCAATCATTTTCACGCTGGGATTCGTCCATGTGAGTGCATGGCGCGCCGGGCAGGGCGGATCTGCTCACGGGTGTGGAAAACGCCGGCTGATATGGAGAAAAGGTCACCCATCGTTTCACCGCCTCGGTGCCTCTGAGAAGGAATGGGAGAACGCTTACGGACGCACATTTGATGCGTGAGAAATGTGCGGCGTTATGGGAAGGAGGTGCGCATCTTCGATTGGCTTTGGCGCTTTGGCTCAGAGGCGTTAATTAGGCCCCTCCAATCAATTCTTTTAGGCATATTTATCAGCCCCCCCTCCCTCCCCCTCCCCCCATCCTTCTGAACCACCACCCCCCACACGGTAAGCGACAG
>JARVJO010000365.1:22169577-22180530 GCA_031762555.1 Cynodonichthys magdalenae
GTCAGTGCTCAGATTAGTTCCAGTCCATTTTCTCCTCCTTTTGTTCCTGCAACACAATTATTACCATATTATATACATGCAATAAAAAGAAAAACATATTAAGTCATACCAATTCCGTATACCTGCAAAATGATGGAAAATTTGTGTAAATTACGAATAATCTGTACAACTTGACATGTACGAAAACAATTTGATATGATAATTACAACTTTCCCAATAGTAGCAACATGTTCCTGATCATTTTTCTCCATTGTCGTGTATCCCTGCGAGTTTGCGACTTTTACTTCCTGTTTATTACAGTCATGCGTAACGTTAACGTCTGACATAATTACTTTGTTCAGTCTGGTTGATTTGCTCCAAGCTAGTTAATGGAAACATGTCTGATTCGCATTTCTTCTTTTTTTCCTTTTTGCAACATTTTAAAAATTTGCTCAAAATTCAAATTACTATTGGATGGAAACACGGCTAAAATCTGACCCAGAACCAGAGTCTGACCCAAAACCAGAGGAGAATTAAGACGAGGAAATTATAGTTGGTAAGTTCAGACCTTATTTGGCAGTTTCATCGCAGATAATTTGACATAATAGACTCAGAAAATATCATAAAACATAGAGAAAACTGAAGGGAATAAAAAATCTGACCCAAACAGAATATAAAGATAACTTTGCAGCACCAGGAGAGACTAAATTAAACTTTTCTGCCTCCTAGAGACCCCAAGTCCACAACAAAATGTATTTAACAGTTAAAAAAGTAGATTTTGCATGATATGTCTCCTTTAAATCCCATTATTCCTGATTTGCGATTCATAATATTTGATTCTTTTTTCCATGTTTTGTTAACTCATCATTTTGTTGCTATCTAAAAGTCCCCTTTCCCAAACATGGCTTTGTTGTATCTGAACAAGGAAAAAGTTTGTTAAATAATGTTGAGGATGCAGTAAAGTCACATAGATAGTTTTAGAACAAGTTGTTTCTAAACAGAGGCTAACAGATGTAGATCAAAAGCTGTTTGATGAATTTCACCAGCTTATATTTAAATGTAGTCAAAAGTTTCATATAAAAGTAAAATAAATGCATTCATCAAAAATTATTTTTAATTCAGGCTAATTGTAGATCAATGTAGATTATATACTTATTATGTATTTTATGCTATAATTATATACTTGATCCATAGAATTATGAAACATCCCAAAAAAAATCAAATAATAACAGCTTCTTAACTGAGAACAATTTGCACAAAATCCTTGCTGTTTGTCCAATTTTAGTTTTGATTATACACTCATATGCAAAAGACCAATTACTGTAGGTGATTGTTAATTATAGGCAGCCCTCTGTGTTTTCTGTCGTGAGGAAAAGCTGTTTCAAACAAGTTGTTGGTGTCACCGTATGTCGCGAACATTGCAGCCAAAAC
Organism: Cynodonichthys magdalenae; assembly: GCA_031762555.1. Taxonomy (NCBI): domain Eukaryota; kingdom Metazoa; phylum Chordata; class Actinopteri; order Cyprinodontiformes; family Rivulidae; genus Cynodonichthys; species Cynodonichthys magdalenae. The sequence continues at coordinate 22,170,988 of JARVJO010000365.1, forward strand.
ATTCAGTGAGAAAAGCTAAAAGTAGCTAAAATTTGTCAAAACACCTCTGAATATTAATGCCTGATATAATAATTACCATGTTTGTCATCAGCAGCCGCATGTTTAGTGTCATCTTTTTAAAATTATTTTCTCTGCTTGATTGTTATTTTTCTTTTTACAAGAAGTGTTCAGATAAATCTGTTGTTTACATGTTTTATATCTGCAACTCATTAAAATGTTTACCTGATGTCACTTACAGGTATTTCCTTGATAAAACACAGCCGCGTTGAGCAACCAGCCTGGTTTTTAGTTCCTTCAATCTGCCACCTGAGCTACAGAGTCCTAAACTGAAAAAATAAAATGATCTTAGTCATCGGTGTTTGAAAGCTACCTTCATCGTTATGTTTACTAAAAGTTTTTACAATATTTTCAGTGCAAAAAAGAAGAAAATAAGCATGTCTGTGTGCTCAGAAAAAAAACTCAGCTTGTTTTGCTTCTATGGAAAGACAAAATTAAAAGTCTGTCCCCCTCATGACAACTAATGACAAAACTTAATTCACTTCATCTCCTGATACCCCCAACATCTCCAGCTGTTCTTTTTATTTAAAATCATTTATGATCTTAGTAAACAAGACTTCAAGCCGTGCTTATTTCCTGTGCCGTGCCTGTTTTTCTGACGGTGGCTGAGCACTTCCTGTAAACAATAAATGTGCTGAAGTTCATCCATATTTATAATTTGTCATTATAGATGATGATCAGAGAAGCAGCCTGGAGATTGTTAGTAACTTGGAATCTGCGAGTCCAGCCTGGCTGTGCTTCTTGGTGTTCTTTATTTAGGTTTCTCAGCAGGCAGAGTCTCAGACCACCAGCAGACCACCTCTGATCATGCTGTTGCATCTCTTAGTTGTCATTCAGCGAGCAGTGACACTTCAGCTCTCATGAGATGGTTGACGAATCTTGTGCACTTGTTTGTTGATGAACAAAATTAAAGTTGAGTATTAACTTTTGTTCGTTGTAAACAACAATAAAAAGTACAAACAGGCTGACACTAATCTCTTGCAACACCCGGAATCCAGTGTACATTTATTTTTGACATTTAAATCCTTCAAATTGGATCTATATAAAGTGGAACTGCAGTGCTTTGGTCTGAATTCCTCCTTATTGTAGCTCCACAAGCCCCGCCCCTTTTCTGTAGTGTGTCACAGATCAACTTGTTTTGTGGTTGTCTCTTTAAATCCAAATGAGGTGCTTCACACCTCGCCCCCTCCAGCTACCAGAGTGGTCCATTCTAGTTTGATAGAGAGGTTTATAACTATTTAGTGGTGCAAAACATTTTTTTACAAAGATGTCAACAACAAAAGACCTAATATATAATGATATAAAGATATCTAAGCAGCACCAAAAGAGACTGAATTCAAATTTTCTGCACTAGAGACTCCAAGTACACAACGAAATGCATTTAACAGCTAAAAATGTGGATTTTGCTTGATAAGACCCATTTAAGATTCGCTGTGGTTCTAGCTGAAACTGATTCGTAACTCATATTCTAAGAACTAGACCTTTTAGCTCTCTTGGTGTAAATACAATCATTACTGTTTATTTTATACAAAAGTTCCTTATTAAGGCTTGCCATATCAATTGAATAAGAGAGCAGAGGAAGGCATTGTGAAGCCTTTAAGCTAACTGCTAATGCTATTTAAAAAAATAAAAAAGCTCTAATTCAGCCCTTTTAAGGACTTACAGAGCTGAAGACTGGTATAGTAGTAGCTAAGAACAAGCTTTGCCAAATTCTGAACGCTAACTAAAGATTCAAGATGGCTGCCAGAGCTAGTTCAAAATTAGCCTGGCCCTTGCCTTCCTATGCAGTTCCGCTCAATTCTAGTTTCCCTTCACTGCTCCGTCTGGGATTTCTCCCATAGACTAGGATTTCTTCAGTAGAATTTTACCTGGGCCAATCAGCAAACAGAAGGATGAGTTTTGAACGACGACGTCGATTTTCCGCACAGTGTCTGCTTGTAGTTTAGCAGTGGCAGTGGAGGAAGTGAATGAAGCCAGTCTGTGTTGATAAGACTTCCAAATTAAATTAAATTTGTCTGACAAAGCCTGCAGCATCATCTACAACCGTCTCATTCAGCTCCGTATTTCTCTCCTCTCAGTAGGGTTGTTTACAGCGCACGGAATTTCCGGTTAGCTTCTTAGCTTAGCCTCTTTCAAAGAGGAGGTGGCGCAGGCGCACACATACGTCGCAGCCAACCGATCCAATTGTTTTAAACGTCAACAGAGGACACGCCTCCAGCAAGCAATCTCTTCTCAATAGCCGAGAGTCCAGACCCTCTGTACGAAGCAAAGTGAAGGACAAGGGGCTGGTTTTTACCAAGCTAACGCCACAGCAGTAGCTTGCGAAAGTCAGTGTTTCAGAAAAGTGTGCAGGAAAGTGTGACAATAGTTTGATAGAGTGTGTGTGGAACACCTGTTCCAGTCAGACACAACACCAGCTATTTTTGTCGACACACAAATGCACAGAGATGTGTGCGCACACACACACACACACACACTGTTATGCCCTTCCTTGTCCCTGTTTCAGTTTTCGTCCTCTATTTTCCTTGATGTACACCTACATACAGTTCCTGCTCATGTGTATTCAAGCTTCTGTAAATCGTATTGTCTTCTGACCTCACACATTCCTCTGACCTGTGGTTCGACCCCTAATGTTTGCTGCTCATTGTTGTGCAGACACACACAGTTAAACACACACATGGCTTTGTGTCTAAGGTTCGTGAACCTCAGCTGCACTTTCTCTGCATTTTAAATTTCAATCCACATTTTGTCCCCAGTTTATTGCCCGCCTCTGAGGGTGAATAATGTTTTGTCTGAGTGAGTTTGTTTATGCGTTGTGTTAGCAAAAAATCTTATTAACAGGGTTTTTATGAAGTTTTCACAAATTATGCACAGATTGAATTTATGATACACAACAAACTGATCTTGGGAAACACAAAAAATAGCTATAGTTTAATAGATATTAGACTGAAATTTGGTGTGGTAGTAGCTGAGCTTCATCCTTAACACATACTTTTATCTATGAATCTTTAATTTCACTCTTCCTCTATTTGACTCATTAACACAGCAGTCGATAATTTGTCCCCTCAGTCTTGTGATCATGTCATCGAAGAAGAACTGTGACTTAAACATGTCAAATGATAGAAATATTTCTTGAATCCATTAATAATTTATACTCTTTGGATTTTAAAGGCTTAATAATTATTTCAATCATTTATCTTTGACTGGGTGATCAATCAAAAACTTGTCTGACAAGTGACAGACTGATAATATGTAGAGCAATTATTTCTGCTGAACTTGAGCTTTAAATAAGTTGCTAAGTTCAGCTTGAAATGACAAGTTGGGAAGGTTTGAATGAATTATTGCAAGATCCATGCAGTGGGCTGCAGTAGCTCAGTCTTGTAATCCCGGGGCTGCAGGTTCGAGCCCAAACTGTGTCAGGAAAAGCATTTAGCTGAAAACACTTGCTAAACTTTTCATGGGAATTTGCTCACTGTGGCAACCCCTGCAGTGGGGTGCAGCTGAAAGAACAACACTCCAAGACCCATAAAGAGAGAGAGAAAAAAATAGATTATAATTCAGAACAATTGTAATGAGCAGTAACACAAATACGTGCATCACATTAGTTTGTCAAGGCTTGCAGAAATAAGCCTTGCAGACTTGGGACTCAGGTATCATGTAGTACTTACTGTAGCAGAGGTATGTTGTGCTAAAGTATAGTGTGACAGGAAACTAATGTCAAAGCTTATGTATGCTAAACTGCAGGGAAATGAGATAAAAGGTCTCTAAGTGCAAGACTTGGATGTAAATTTAGTTTATTATAACAAGGAAGGAGTCTTTATTAAGCAAACAGATTTTTTTTCTGTAAAAACACAGGATGAACACTGAGCTGAGTTCTGATTATCTGATGAAATTCGATGAAGAAGCTGAAATTGAACTGTCAAAACTACGATAAACATTAGCTAAAGGTTAAGAGGAGCAAAATGCAAAACACTAGCTAAATATAGCAAAAAAGGTATCTAAAATTTATAAGTAGTAAAAATGGTAGTCAGAAATTAACAATAACAAAACACTAACTAAAAGTAGCTACAGTTTAGCTAGAATTAAAAAAACCAAAATGCTAGCAAAAAGTAGTAATGGTCAATTTTAAAGCTAAAAACAACAAAAGACTCTTTATGATTAATATAGATATAAATGACTAAAGTAGCAAAAACATAATAACAGTTAAAATGTGCTCCATAACTCTGGGAAAATCTGCAAAATATTGTCAGCATTTGGGTGGATCCCTCTCTAACCTGAAACATGTTTTTAAATCTAAACAAATACAAATTGTTTCTGTTCATTTTTAACCAGTGAAAAAAAAGGTTTTGTCTAGTATAGTTTTATCTCCTAGCTTTTTCATGTTTTAACCCATGCATAATATTTTCTTTTAATTGTATAATATTTTATTTTTACTCAAGAAAGAAAGAAAGAAAGAAAGAAAGAAAGAAAGACAGAAAGAAAGAAAGAAAGAAAGAAAGAAAGAAAGAAGTAGCAGAAGTGTAGCTAATGTAATAATTTGTCACTTTATTTTAGACTCAAATAATTCAACATATTGAACATTATTTTGTGATTTACTGTGAAACATTGCACAACACTCTGATGAGTAAATGTGAAAATGATCATATCTGTAATAAAAAAATAATTGCTTGCAGCACAACAAACATGTTTTCTTTAGAACAACAACAAAAGGCTTTCTGCCTGTGTTTCCTGAAACGTCTACACATCATCCGGACTGTAAGTATTTGTAATGTGTGTAAGTGTGTGTGTGCCTACAGCTAGTGTTGCTTATGCATGGATGGCTGAAACAGCTTTGTGTGCCATGATAGGAGGACATTGAGGTGGGAGGGAGGCGGAATTACCATGTCTCATTGGCCTGTTACTGAAGCCTGAATCATATGCAGTTTATGTAAGCATCAAATAGTGGAGTTTGGCTTAATGTGAAGAAAAGTGGAGCATGAAGTGAGCAGCTGAACAAAGCTCTACAATGAAAGAGTAAAATGAAGTATCTAACATTCTTTGAAGAAATGATGAGAGATGATTGTCCACTACTACCATACCAAATTTATCTGTAACCTGCTTTTCATGAATTACTGACAATGAAGCAACCAGAGAACCAGACAACGTATACCACCTGTCCTTTACTTAACTTTTACAGAGTTTCCTTGAGGGTCTTTTACAGGGCTGGCCTGTGGCATAGGCAGAATAGGCAAATGCTAAGGGCACTGTCCATCCTGGGGGCACCACGAATGGTGGACTGAAAAAAAAACTAGAACTATTTATTAGAGTATAGTTGATTTAGTGCATAGAATAATCACTGGTAGGAATGTAGACTGTCTACGTTCCTACCCTCAATCACAAACTTTGGGTAGTGACTGAAAGAACAAGATCGCAGATACAAGCGATTGAAATGAGTTTTCTCCCCAGGGTAGCTGGACTCTCTTTTAGAGACAGGGTAACAAGTTCAGTTATCCGGGAGAGGCTCAGAGTACCTTTATCAAGAGGAGCCAGTTGAGGTGGTTTGGGCATCTGGTAAGGATGCCTCCTGGACGTCTCCCTAGGGAGGTGCTTCAGGCATGTCCAACTGGGAGGAGACCTAGAGGAAGACCCAGGACACGCTGGAGAGACTATGTCTCTCGGCTGGCCTGGGAACGCCTTGGAGTTCTCCCAGAAGAGCTGGAAGAGGTGGCTGGGAAAGAGAGTTCTGGGCCTCCCTGCTCAAGCTGCTGCCCCGCTACCTGACTTCGGATAAAGCAGAAGATAATGGATGGATGGATGAATAATCACTGGTTACTCATAGTTACGAGTAGATTATTTTCAGATTTTTCCAAGGGAATAAACCCCTGGACCCCCTAGAACTGCTTCACTCCACAGCGGCTTGTTAAGACGAACAGGTGTTCCTTGTTGTTGTCAACAGATGTTAGAAGGTACATGTATGATATAGACTTCCGGTATTCTGTCTCAAATGAATTATATTAACTATTTTAATTGGACAACTTAGTTTCTAAATATAAAAAAATATCAAAGACAAAATTATTTAATTTGGTATGGGAATGTATGTTAATTGGCATTGTGAAGTAATATTTAACTGAAAGTTATAGTCAGTACCTATCAGTTGTTGAGAGATTCACATGCATGTAAACAGAGCATTGCTACAGAGGCTATAAACACAGACAACAGCGAAGAATCGGATGTTTCATTCAATTATTTTCAGTCACTATCAGAGAGAAATGAAGAGGAGACAGTTTGTATGAACAAAGACCAGGGAGTTCCCCTTTGTTGTCACTTTCTTTTTCATGTTCAAAGTTCAAAAACCAAAATATGCCAGTTATATGACAACATGGGTAAAATCGTGTATATTATGCCAAACTCATTAAATATGAAGATGTTTTCTCCCTCTTTGGTGTGTCACAAGTCATTATTCCATCCAATCGAAATGCAAAATTTGAGCAAACATTTAAAATGTTGCAAAAAATGAAAGAAAAAACAAATTAGGCATGTTTTCATCTACTGATTAGGAGCAAATCAACTAGGCTACACGAAGTGGAATTTCATCAGACATTGACTTTACACATGGCTGTAATAAACAGAAAGTAAAGGTTGGGGACCACATGTCCGGAATGTGTTGCTGTTGGGCAAGTTGTTCTGATGTTACATCCTGTCTGTAGACATAACAGCGGGAACAGCTGATCAATGCTGTGAGCTAAATGTTCCCTACGTCAGAATGTATTCAGCAAATGTGTTTCAATCTCTTTGCGCATTAACTCTTTTTCAGAAAACCCAAAAACTGCCTCAAGTGAGTGTTAAAACTTTTTTGCAAAATTGATGAAGTTTTTTCTAAATTTGCTGTTTCCATCAACCTTTTCTAATGCAATCCTTCAAAATGTGCACAACAAAACATTGATGCAAACACAGCTACATGCACTTTAAACTTATCCTTATGTTGTGTGTCCAATCTTTCATACTGAATTTGGATAATAAAGATGGAGACCATGTTTTTATAAAACATGTATCCACATCACTGCAAGCGTCAATGAAGTTTATGGTCTTTTTATTGGAAAATGTGCTCATTAATAACAGGTTTGGAAGAGCAATCCATTTAAAAATGTTGATAACAGGTAGTTTGAGTAAATGCTTTACACAGTGTTTTTCTTCTTTCATCGTAGTGTAGCTAATTTGGGATTTTGCTGAAATTCTGTTCAATACCTTTCCCTGTTAGAATTCTGGCTTGTTTTTGTTTTTTTATAAAATTCCCAGATCTCCACAGTTAATTTAAATCAAAGTTTCATCTCTGAGTTTAAAAACTGAAATGAAACACAGAGATAAGATCCAGAGGGTTTAAATGTGACAGTTTTGGAGGAACAGTCTGAAACTTCAGCTCATTACTTTGCTCAGATCAATAATTAAGGGGGAGGAAAAAGACAAGAACAAGTTGTGAATTTACCCACATATCGTTCTGAAACACCCCTCTGCATCTTCACATCATCTGCCACACATAACCTTGAGCAGCACTTTGTCAAAAGCTTTGCCAGGCCCCTGAGCTCTAATAGATTATTTGTGGACAAAGTCAGCTCCCCTGCGCCACACTTCGCCTTAGACGCTCCGTAGTAGCCATCCTCCGCTCCGTCCATCTGGCTCTCAGCACTGCGCACATTTAGATCAGCTGGGTGCCAATTTGTCCCTGTGGCTGCATGGGATGGAGTAAAAAAAAAGAAAAGTAAGGGAAGAGAAGGAAAAAGAGGAAAGGTGAGAGATGGAAACAGATATCCACGACAGAGCAAGATTTAGCAGAGAGGCAGATGGAGCATAAGTCGGGAAAAAAAAAAAGAAGCTGAACACCATAGTCCCCGGAAGCAAGAGACGTGCTCTGGTAATGGGAAGAACAAAAAGCCACTGTGTGTGTGTTTGTGTGTGTGCTGTTTCTCTCCTGTAATAAGAACAGAGTTACAGGACCACCAAAGGGGAGGACGAGAGCAATGAAGGAAGGAGGCAGCAAAGGACAAAATGAGAAAGAGGAGGTGGAGGAGGAGGAGCAGATGAAGTTTTTCAGCCAGCAGTTAAGCCCACAGCGACCCTGCCATGTCTAACAACCACACAATTGGAACTCTGTCAGTTCGCCTTTACTCCCGCAACACCCTTAGAATAAAAGATAAGGCATCCAAAGGTGGGGAGGGGTTTAGAAGAAAGACAGGGGTTAGCAGAAGGATGACTGGGAGTATGCCCCCCTTTTTTTTCTTTCAATAAAAGGAGGGATCTATGAGCTCATGGTTGTTCACTTGGATAAATGTCATATATTTTATTCTGTTCCATGTTTGTAGTTTCATCTGCTTTCTATAGCTAAGGATGGGCATGGCTTATTAACTCAAACTATAAATGCTGTTTGTTCATACAACACTTGTCCCTGTACAAGTAATAAAAATAAAACCGCATGCATCAACAGAGACAGGAGAAAACAAACGCACACCCAACCCCCGTGCCTGTAGATAAAAAAAGGCTGCGGCGCCTCTCTACACTCCGGTTTCTCCCAGCAAAAGACTTAAGCTGCAGCAGAGGCAGTAGCGTCCGAAGCTAAGTCCCCAGCTGGACCCCTAAAGGGATTTAGAGAACTTCAAAATGCTTCCTTTGCGCCATGAAATAGAGCTTGTCAGTGTCTCACAACATAGCACACACTCCCCCACTGCTGACTGTCAATAACAGGCACACACACATAACGGCATACACTAAGATTTGAGAGCATGCTGCTGCAAGTAAAATGCAGGACTTGTGAAGAAGACAGTGGTAGGATGAAAAAAAAGAAAAAATGCATATAGTTAGGATTTGATGTGGTATCTCTGGCCCATTTTGTTTATCAGACAGATGCTGACAAAATGCATCAATACAAACATGTATACAAATATGCATATTATGCAGGCTGTTATTGTGATGACAATAAATTTCCGATATATTGTGCAGCCCTAATATGTATGTGTGTGTGTGAACAGACTTCAAGACACAAAACGCTTCTGTGCATATTTATTTAATTGTTTGTCAGTCATGTATCATAAAAGTGCATCATACGGGTGTTTATCCTTGAGAAAATTAATAAATTTGGTTCTTGTTCTCTGTGTCATCGAGCCTAAACATGCATACTGAAGGGAGCAACCATCTGAGTTCCAGGAGGTGTGTGGCAGATAATCTATAATTCCAATTAAACTCTGACAATGTAAAAAAAAATAATAGTGATAAAATAAAATAAATTAGGGTTACCCTGACTTATTTTTATGTGATGTATGCAGTAAAGCAGAACAGCTGATATGGATGTTTTAAAGGAAGTAATGTATGGTCAAATAGGTTAATGTCCAACATTCTTTTACAGCACGCACCTCATGAAGTGGAGATGAATTTTTTAGCAAACACTAGTCGCGTTTCCATTGACCATGAAAATGCGCAAATTAAAATTTCGAAAATAAATTTGCTTAATGGAAACAC
>JARVJO010000365.1:22196442-22213093 GCA_031762555.1 Cynodonichthys magdalenae
GCACATTTTCACACCAAGTTTGGATTTTATAAATCACAACCTTTGCGTGAAAAGTGGCGTACGCAAGTTTCTGGGCTCTTTATGTGCGTACGCAAGCTTTATAAATCAGACCCCTGCTGATTCTCCTACTGGTTAAAATGAATGATTGCAATTAATCACAAAGTATAAAATATAAAATTCAGTTAATCGGTCAGTAAATATCTTTCACTGGATTAAAAAAAAACAGGAAATGAGGAAAATACTACTTGAACAAAAAGCTGGAACATACTTGAAGACTTGTTATTTGCCATTTCACAGTAGTAACTTGGTTCATTAAGAAAAAAAAATTCCTCATTAATAGAATAGATTTTTTGTTTTAACATATGAAAAAGAACATATAATTTAAACCTCCCATAGACTACAGATGGAAAATTGCCTGAATACATAATCATGTTCAATAATGTATAGTACTTTATTTAAATTGTAACACTATGAACCATAACGTTTCAGACTCCTTCATAGAGTGGTGTTATAGAGTGTGGTTTTATACTGGACACCATATTTAATTACATCCACACAAAATGTTGTTTCAGCCATATTCATAAATAACTTAGGCTATTTTAAAAAGGACTGTAGTGTAATGGGAAGTACAGACTGAAAACAGGCTGTGTTAAGTAAATGACAAAATAAAATTTATCACATCCACAACGTAGTTTATAACCTTCTAATGCTGTTTCATGTATTAAGCTGTAGGTCAGTTAGTGTTTTATTTTATTTTTATTCAGTCCCAGAAACACATTTCCATGTATGAGGTGAGGACAGAAAGTGTGGAAGAGATGAAGGACATCAGTGGGATGCTCCACTTTCAGTCACCTTGAGAGATGCTTGTCATGCCTCTGTCATTCCACTTATTGTGAATTTACTGTAGGTGCACACACACACACACGCACGCACAAACACATCCTCTGTGGTGTTGAGTTACATCCTGCCACTGCAGTTTGTGCTCAGTGAAGGGCAAGAGAGCAGCACTCCTGACCTCCACAAACATGCAAAAATACACCCAGGCTACTCAATACTCAGCCTGGTTTGGCTACAGGAAGCCAGGATCTGAGGAACATAATAATATTGAAAATTATGTTGGATAAATGCACATTCGGAATAGCTTATTTACTCTGATAATGAAGATTAATATTAATACCATTAATAATGCATTTTCTACATTGCTCTAAAATCGTTTCATCTGCAAAATTGCATCATCTGGGACGAGCCAAGTGTGTGTTTGTCTTCTCTCGAAGATTATGTGTATGCTAGTTTGTTGTGTTTTTGAGACTGTTTAAAGGTAACGCGAAAGGATTTTTACTAAGGATTTTCTTCACATAAAGATACATTAATATTTGTTAAAATGCACACATTTTGATTTTTGTTGTTTTTTTCTGGTACAGATAAACCACAGCTGTTTGTGTGATTAAAGTGTGAAGGTATGCACAAATTGTATTGATTGTTTTCAATGATTGCATGAAGGCTAACCAGGAGCTTAAAGTGACAGTTCACAATTTCTGAAGCGAAGTTCTGTGGAAGGCTTCAGATAAATAATATACTACCTGTTGTAGATAGCCCTTGAATAACCTCAATTTGAAGAAACAGGGGGCAAACAGGCTTTCAGAGAACAATAGTCAGTGAGTGATTAAAAGAGGCGTGGACAAAAACATGACTGCTGTCACTCAAGCTGTTGCTGAGTCAGAACTCTTGCCCCTTATAATATTGCAGAGAACAAATCTGATCATGTACGTCTTTTAAAAGTTTCTAAATAATCTGAGTCTTGCAGCTGCATCCACATTGTTGGATAATTTTAGCTGGTATTTGTGCCAATAAAGTTTACTCCTCCTCTGCACAGATATAAAGTGAAGCTCACGGGGCTCGGGAAAAAAAAACAAAGTGAGATTTAAGAATCCTGCAGTTTACGGTTGTATCTCTAGTTGCTGCATAATTTTAGCCGATATTTGTGCCAATAAAGTTTATTTATTTCCTCCTCTACATGTATATGAAGTGGAACTTGCAGGGTTTGAAGAAAAAAACAAAAAAAATCACCAAAATCTGATGTTTGATTTAAGAAACCAGCAGCTTGTTGGTTCCCAAAGCTGTCAGTCAGAACTACGCTGGCCTACTATCTCAGGAGTCGGCTGTACCGTTTTTGTCACTACTGGATGTTGTGTGTGACTCCCCACTCTACTTCCGCAAGTCTCCTGAATGAGCCTAGAGTGGCATTTTGACTGGCTTCATAAGCTAACAGTTAGTTTGAGTGCTGCCATCTTTTTGTAAAACAAGTCTAAAATATTTCATAGTGGTTTTTGCAAATAAAAGCACATCTTGTGAAGCCTTGAGCAAATCCAGCAGTTACATGTTTATATTGCAGCCATAAACCCATGTAAGCAAATCCACTAGCAGATTGATGAAAGCAGGGATGGGCGGTCCTCGCCCCCACAATGACCCATTATTTTATTCATATATATATATATTAGTGTTAACAAAAAATTGTGGCCCCATTCATCATTTTAGTTCCCCATTCCAAAGATAGAGGCTAATCAATGCACTGTTTCTCTAAACTAAGGCTGCTTAAACAGCTATCTACAGCAGGTAACATATTAGCTGCTCATTACCACCAAACGCCACTGATCTGATCTATCCCTTTAAGGCAGGGTGAATTAAAGCTGTGCACTTCAACTGAATGATGGCGACAGCAGCAGAGAGACACAGGTGCGTCACACAGAGACTGAAGGGAGGACAGGACGGGACGTGCTGAAAGCCAAAAAACAAGGTTAGCAGGAGGAGCAGCGGAATGAGGCGATGAGGAAAATTGTGATGAAACAGAACAGATAATTTTTCACAGAGCGATGAGCAGGTCTGATATCTCCCAGGGTTTAGTTACAGTGGAGCGGGGATAAATATCTGCTCCTCACTGTCACGTTTTTACAGGTGCATATTATTGGTGCTGCTATTTCTTGAAACCATGTGTTACCTGGAAGGTTTAATTGGTTGTATTGGGTTTGTTCCCCATATTTTGCCTTTTCTGCTGTGCATTCAGACTTTTATCTACCTCATCTACTGATAATCCTTTACATATTTTTCCTAAACAGATTAGTTGTTTCATTTAGATCCTCCTGTTGGTTTTAGGGAAGCTGTCAAGTCAACAACTTGGTGAGTTTAGATATGGTTTCAGGAGAAACTACAAAAAAGAAAAAATATGTGAAATGTTTTCAAACAGTTGTGTTTGGGGTTCTGATGAGGTGGAGGTATGTGTGTGTAGTGGAGGTTTATTTCTCTGCAGAGACTGCCCACTCTGTTTGTGTTTCCCTCGTTTCTCTCCATTCTGCTGCGTTCAGGACTTTTTCGCCCTGCAACATTAAGACGGTGGGTCTGCATATATTAATGAATTACTGCGTGCACGTAGCCGAGCTGTACACACTGTTCACACTCCTTGACCTTCGCATTAACTCGTTCAGCCCTGTTGCAACATTGTTTCACTGAAATGCGCTATTTATCATTATTGATATGTGGATAAACAAATGCTCTGAGTCAGTAATAAAGTGTAAGAAAAACCTACGTTTTATATCTTTTAATAAAAGCTGAGAAATAAATTAATAGAAAAACACAATCTCCTTTCAGGCTTGTCTCAAGTTGTGAACATTTTTATTTGTGCTTTAAAGTACAAATAGAAATGTTCACAACTGGATAATTATTCGGTTTATTTTTAGGTTGTTTTTTTGTGAGATAGTTAAATAACCACTAAGTTCATCTTCAAAACTGCAGTATCAGCTGATTCTGTCTTATAATGGTGAAAAAACACAGAATTAATATCTTAACAAACCACATAATCTCATCTTTGTATATAAATATGAGTACTAATATCATTTTAGCTCTTTAGGGGTAGAACATAATTTGTTTAAAGGAAACATCTCGGACTTTTAAATCTTTCTTTTTACATTAAATCATTCAGTTGGGGTCTATATAAAGTTGAACAATGCTTTGGTCTGAAATCCTCCTCATTGTAACTCCACAAGCCCCGCTTTACCTAGGGTGACCAGATGTCCCGATTTGTGCGGGACTATCCCGCCGTCCCGCAAATTGAAATCATCTTGCATTTGACAGGGTCATTATGAAAAGTAATAAATAAATAAATAATAAAAATTTTCAACAGGCATTATCTACTGGCTGCAAAAGAGGCAGAGACGTCATCTGAGCATCATCAGGCAGGTCACATGTCAATCAAAATGAGCAGCAGCTTCTGCATTTCTCCTGCGCGTGGTGCTAAAGAGAAAATAGATTTGATATAAGTAAAAGAATGGTGCCTATGTCAAAAAAATGCAAATGTAGCTACAACAGTAAAACTTAAAATAGTTACTTAAAAATATGAAGTTAAATGTTCAATTACATTTTTCCCTGATAAACTTGAATTATTGCATTGTTGTGCGCTAATAGAGATCAATTATTGTAATGTGAAACCTGCAATAAATTAAAATTTATGATGACATCATAGTATTGGTGATGTGTCCCACGTTGTCTCTCGTAAACACCATTTTTGTCCCACATTTGGTTTCTTGGGATCTGGTGACCCTAGCTTTACCCCTTTTCTGATGTGTGTCAGATCAACTCATTTTGAGGCTGTCTCTTTAAATCCAAATGAGGTGCTTCACACCCCGCCCCCTTCCAGCTTCCAGAACGGTCCATTGTAGTTTGATAGAGAAGTTTGCGACTATATAGTGGCGCAGAAACTTTTTATTAACAAAGTGATTAAAAGATTTCAACAAGGAAAGACTTGTCCCTCCAGCCTTACATGTTGGAGCCAGAGTCTGACCCAGAACCAGAGGAGAATGAAGACGATGAAATTGTATTTGCTAAGTTCAGACCGTTGCAAATAATTTGACAAAAACATTGGATTTTGCATGATATGTCCACTTTAAATAAATGTTTTTCTATATAAGCTTTGGATAACAGCTGACAAATGCTAAAATACATAGTTTTCATATCGAATGTTAGATGGACTAAATGCTAATTTCATTTTCTTTAAAAATGAAAATAAAGCTGCTGCCAGTAGCTTGTCAGTGTGGACATATGGGAGGGAAGTCAGCTTGATTCTGTCCAACTCCAATAAGACTGGCCAACCAGCACATGTACATTTTACTACATAAATCCCACATAAACAGGCAGAACTGGCAGCTGAGTTCAACTCATCCACCATCAGAAAACTGACATTTAAAACATGATTAAACCTCTTGGGTTTTGTTGTTGGCCAAGTTAGTTGTTTCTTTATTTTCTGTACTTTAAGGCAAACCCGTTGGTGGCTTGCAGCATCAAATTAAAAGCTGTATTAATCAAACATTTTATACAAAATATAAAACTTTTTTTTTCAGTATTTAGTTTTAAAACTTATATTTCTTCACTTAGTATTTTCTGGTTGTCATTTTTATCATCCACAGCTGAAATGTAAAAGTAAACAATCATGTTTTTGCCCATCCGTCACAGTTTTTTTGTGATTTTGTGATTCTGGAGGTCTTTTAATGTTTTGCTTTGGACTTAAGAGAGAAAAAATTACATTGGGGAAGCAGGTAGGAGATGAATAGAAAAGTGTGTGAAAGAAGAAAGACAGTATAGGCACAGAAGAGGGGAAAAAAAGACAAAAATATTTGAGGTTCTGTCCTAAAAGATAGTTTTAAAGTTTTCCATTTTGTGAATTCTGCTATACAGAAAATACCTTTTCAAACATGTCAAGTTTCACAAGTTTCTGTCAGAGCAGCTGATGTGTGTGAGAGAGCTTTAGGTGTGTGTGCATTTGTGTGTTGACTTTCTCATTTCTGTGCTTCAGTATCTGACAGAAAACACGAGATTCTGCCAAATCTGCTTCTGACTGATGTGGAGGAGAAGTTGTCACCACACCTGACTTTTTACCTGCTTTGTTGTCAACGCTTGTTTACCTCCTTTTTCTCAGCTCTGAGCTCTTTTTTAATTTTTGCAAACCTCCAAAGCCGGTTATCTGGCCTCCACAAATGCTGATTTAGCCTGCTGTTGTGTGGGACAAATACTTGGTTTGCCTTCTGCCAGTAGAGGACTCTGTCTCTCCACCATCCGAGTCCCTCACAGAGACCACCAGCGTGTTTGGTTTCTCAAAAGGTCCAAACTTGCAAGGAGCTGCTTCCAGATAGTGGAGGAGGCCACTAAAAGTGTTAAAAGACATTTTGATGTGTGGAGATCTGTTCTTCCTCTCTGATTCATGTTCCTGTTTCTGTCAAACACTGTTTCCTTGACAACCAGGTGAAGATAGAAACCATTTTCTTGTATTTTTCCACATTCATGCAGCTGTTAATAATATTGGCCAAGAAGTTTAATACAGTAAAAAAAGTTTCAAATTATAACTAATTTGTTTATACTTTTTTCAATTGGACTTTCTGATTTTTTTATTTATTTTTTGACAATTTCATTTGAACTTTGGCTGCTTTTCCTTTCATTTTCTGCTAGGTTATTGAAAGTGATGGCTTTAAAAATGGCAAAAAATATTCTCAAAATCCTGAAAGATACATTTTTCTTCTGTTGAGCATCCACTGTGTGACAAGTTTTTAACTAATAGCTTTTTGAGAATCACCTGGTTGGTTGTAATTGATGTGTCAAACTGTGTAAACTTTAGTGTTTTTTTAATAAATTTAGCTTAGAAAATGTGAACAATTTGTATTTGTGGCAGAGCTGATATAGTGTTAAATGATACAAATACATTTTCTTTAATTGCTAAGTTGTTAGTTCTGTCTCAATGCAATGTTGAGTTTAGCAGCCTCTTCACTGCCTAAATGATTTATAGGTCAGGGTTAAAGTACCCAACATTGCTTTTGAAAATGAGATTTAAGATTTAATGAAAAGAAAGTCCAAAGAAAACATATTGAAAGACCTTCCGAAAGCCTGTAGCAATACTGAGACCACTTTAAAATATTACAACAATATATATCTTAGAAGTAAAATAGATGTATTTGTTGTAGATATATCTTTGATTGGTCTTCGTTAAGAGTAATTTAATTTAAATTTGACAGGATGAACAAAAAAATGGTCAGTTCAAGCAGGAAAGGGCAGCCAGTTTGCATCAATTCTAATTTTAAGAATTTCATGTTTCATAAAAAGGCTATTTTATATATCACAGGAGAAATATGACCAGAAGTGCTACAGCTAGCTGCTGCAGTAGCTCTTTACAGTAAATTGGCTGTTTTACAACAACCTCACCACATTTTGTTTCTCACCACACTCAGACTAGCCGTTAGCTCATCAATCTGGTCAAAATTCAGCTTTGTTTGTCCAAACTGAGGCTGCTAAGACAGCTATCTACAGCAGGTAAGATATGTATTACTCATAACTAAAAAAAAACCACTTTAAACTATCTGAACTAAGTGTTGTTTTTATTTAAAGACTCTTTCATCAAACGCTTCACAGTCTGGATCCACCTTCAGAACCTTAAGCCACTGGTCTGTAACACTTCCATGCATCAAGCCGGGAATCTGAGTATCCAGATATTACCGGTGAAGGATTGTCTCCAGCTTGAGCAGCTCTCCCCGCGTGTCCTTGCCTCGGTATTGATTTCAGAGCTGACGACTCTTTTCTGGGGCTGACAAATGCTCTTCTCTCCACCTCTTCCTTCCTTCTCTTCCTCTTTCCATCCCCACCGCTTTGCCTCAGTCAAGCTGAAACAAATGACTGATGCTTTGGAGCGATGCGAACAGCCTATCTCTTTAGAAATGTGAGCATGTTCCTAACAATAAGGCTTTTTTTCTCTGGATGATGTGGTTAGTTGCATGTTTTCATCTCCCATTGTTTGAGAAAATAACAGATTAACATCTGTCATGGTCTGAGCTGGATTGCTTTTGGAGTGTTCTTTTTTTTTTTACTGTGCTGCATGCTTGACTGAACGTATGGTTTATTACTGCACGTGTGAGAGACAGACTCCAGTGACGCACAGCAGAAACTCTTTTGTGTTTCTTCTTTCATCCGACAGAATCCCCCCTTTTCTCACCTTTCCTCTCTGTTTTATTCCATTTTTCTTCTATTGTTTTGCTTTAATAAAGAAAAAGCTAATACATACCATAAGTGAATGCTACTTTGGGTTTTAGGAACAAACAAATGGAGGCAAGTTGGATAACTTGCAGGGATTTGATACCTACCTGGTTCCCAAACCTTATGAAAAATAGATTGGAAAACAAAGAAACAGCTGATGTGTCAACTTTTATTTTGCTGCATAATAATCAATAAATGAGGTTATCAGATGACAATTTCTGTGCATGATTTTACAAATGCGGATGTTAGAACTCAAAAAGTCCCTTGAACTCTTTTAGATCCACATTTACCTTTAGGTTTAATACATCAGTTCCTGTTTATTACATTCTGAGTTGCATTTAGTCCAAAGCATATTTGCTGATTTTATTTTATTTTTTATTTTTTGCAGTGGAGCCATGTGCTCCTTGGACTAATTCTTATGTGCTTCACTTTAATTTATTCAAGGAATGGTGGAGAAAAAAAATATTGAGGAAGCTTTGGAGGCAACTGCAGGATTTAATTAGTGTAAAATTGGCTGTATAGAAAAAGCAGGTGTGTGTTCTAGTTTAGCAAACTATTACAAACAGATGGTGAAAAAGCTTTAGTTAAAATTTTGCTTATAAGTATCAGAGTTAACTGTCTGTTAGCAAAATATCTTATGAACCAACAAATAAATTTTAATTAAACTTACCGAAAGTAGTTATTGGATGCACATCTACAACTGATTAATTTTTGGAGCTGACCAAAATCAAGATGGCTGCCAAGGTGAATTGATCTTATAAAACACAGCCATGGTTGTGATTTGGTCAGTTTTACAGATATCAAGCTAAGATTTGGTTTTGTAGTAGCTGGGAGTCATCCCTCTCACATCTCACAGCTGATAGATGGTATGAGAACTTTATTTAAAATTGTGGCAATAACTGGAGGCGTTTACCTTGTTTCTCTGCATAATATCTAATAAACTACTGGGTGGATTTTTGTGAAACTTTCAGAAAGTAATCACAGAATGTACTCCCATTCCTGATTAACTTTTGGAGTCTGTTGATTAACAATACCTGCCACATTCAATGAATCATCTCTCAGTGCATATATTGAGTTAAAATATGATGTGGTTATAAAAGTGAGTCATCGCCAACACATACTTCAAGCACTAACAAATCATGCAAATCAGTGAGCCAAATGCATTTCTTCAAGAAAAGCTACTTTCATTTAAAATGGATAACTTATTTGTTCTCAAAGACATTTAAAAACACATCATCTTAAATCTGTGAAGTTTATGGTCGATTCTTTATTTTTAGTAAATCTGGATCGTGCAACTGCACACGTCACAACTGCAGTGGCACATACAGTATAAAAAAGTCCAGACAGAGTGAGAGAGTCATTCCTTTTAAGGTTGCATGTACAATTAAGTAGTATATTAAGTAGTATAGGCTAACAGTAAGATCAGAAAACATGAAAAAAGAATCCTACTTGAAGCAAAACGCCATCTTTCATGGCAGCAAAATCATCGATAATTCTGTCTTAAACTTTTACTCAACAGCACCGTCCAAAAATATTTGACTATCTTGACAAATCTGTTCCGTCCTTATGTGTTTCTCAAAAGTACTTATTATTGGCTGCTGGAGCACTGATGGCTCATTACACTATAGTCCAGATTCTGCCTTTTTTAGTTTTGGTGTTGGCCTACTGTTTAAAGTTCCTCTTCAAGACACTGATGTGGTGTTTATGTTGTATGAGTTTGGACAGGGGAATGCAGACTGAGCACAAGGAGTTTCAATAAAAATGAACAAAACTTAATTTAAACAAAAACAAAAGCTGTTGTGGCAGCAAGAACTTAGACACATGGAGGCCCAAGGAAACTTGACAAGGCCCAGGAAGAACCGGACAAGGTGCTTAGAACCCATATCGCTCCAATTAAAAGTGAATGAAGACTGAAAGGTTATAAGGACTGGGGGCTGTTGGGAGGAGTGGCAGCAGCTGTGGCAAATGTTTCATAGACATGAAAATAAACCCCAGAACAGAAACACTGACCATGATGTAGTGATTCAGCAAAGTTGTTAATTTCTAAAAGCTCAAATCAATTTTTTTTTCTAATGAAACCACTAAAATTATCTACTAGAAAACTTTTCCGTTGTCAATCCGTCGAGTGCTGAAGTCAGCTGTCTGTCTCCGTCATCAGAGTTGTCACTCTAAAAACACAAAACTTTGTGCAGCTTCATGTTTTCAGAGCACACCATCCAGGGATGCGCAACCGAGCACATCTGCATTCATCTGATGAAACCCTCGTGCAAAGTTTGCCGGGTTGCTTAAGACACTTTCCTAATAAGCCGTTGCTATGGCATCCAGAGCAGTGTGAGGGCCGTGGCGTCATGGCAACAGATTACTCACCACCCACTTAGGGGCCATCACCCAGGCAAGGTGTTGTGGTTGGTGCGTGTCGCGGCTTCCGCGCGTGTTGATTAAGGTTCGTCAGAGCAAGGTCGAGTCCACGTCCCTGCTGTTCGCCACCTCGCGCCTCTCCCTGCAGCGGTGAGGAGTCACAGAGATGTGCTGTCTGAACCTCTCAGCTTTTACTCCCTGACCCTCCGCTCAGCTTTGGTGCTTCTCACTGAAATACTGGGATTAATATAAAGTTAGAGGAGTTTAGCTGCTGTGTGTGAGCTCCGATGCAAAGCCTGTTCATCTCTTCTTAAAGAGCTGCCGTCATAAAAGGCGGGCTGTGGATCTAATTGTTGTGTGTCTGTATGCCTGGGTGTGAGTGTTTGTCAATCTTACGAATATTGCACCCAAATTTTGTTTAGTAGTAGCATCATCCCCAACATATATTTTAAACTTAACCTGTTATGTGTTGTATTCACCTAAAACGTGGACATTGCCTCTCAAAGTTAACGCTGCTTGTCTGTTAGCCAAATATCTCATAACCCCTTAGACGGATTTTAATGAAACTTTCAGTAATTATTCAATAGATATACATCTACTGATGATTAACTTTTAGAATCAACCCAAATCAAGATGACTGCAACAGCTAATCAGCCTTTGTAAACACTGAAATGACTCTAACTCAGCCAAATTTACAAATATTAAGATAAACTTTGGTGTGGTAGTAGTTGAGGGTCATCTTCAACATATATTTTAAGAGATTACATACTATGTTAATATAAAGTTTTGTTAATAAATCATTGAATCAATCCTCTATCTGTTAGCAAAATATCTCATGGAATACTGGATTTATATTAACAAAACTCTCAAAAAGTAAATACTGGATGCACATCTGTAACTGATTAATTTTTGAAGGTGACCCAATTTATGATATAGCTAAGCCACCTTGGCAAATACAAACATGGCAAGAACTCAGTCAATTTTAGATATATTGAGCTAAATCTCACTGTGATGATAGCTGATTGTCATCCCTAGCTCATATTCCAAGCAATACAAGATTTTGCAAGTTATTGTTTAAAACTTTTGCCTGCAAGGTAGCAGGAGACTTGCATTCCTTCAAGGAAATTGTTTAATTTTTACAGCAAACCTGTGAGTGGCTTAAACATTTTACATAGGAGAAATATTTTCTATGTTGATGATTAAAATCCATATCATTAAACATTTTTAACTATTTTAACTGAACTCACTGAGCTGATTTTTACATAAATATTCCGTAACATGAGACATAAAAACATCCAGTTGAAACAGATGGCAGGGACAGTAATAAGGTAGAATTTAGTAAAAGTCACATTTCTGTTTAATTAATCTGAAAATGTCCTAAAATATTGAATTTAGCACCTCTTATCCCCTCAAAGGAAGATACCACTGTCTTAAAAAGCTTTATAAATGTGGCATTTGATGCTCGGGATGTTTGTGTGTTTAGAAATGCAAAACGCTGTGTGACTGTTGTTAGCTGTAAGCATCTTCCAATTAGCATAAATAATCTCCCATATCACACACCCATGCCCTGTGGGAATCATTGGATGTGTGAATGAACAGCAACGTTCGCAGTTTTGCTCTCTGTCCTTTTCTTGCTTAGTCACATATATTCTTCTTCTCCTTTCCTCCCACCAGCTGACGCTAACGGAGGCACTCCCTGACCTCACGCTTCTCAGCCAAAAGCCAGGCAGCCATTTAGATTTCCTCACAAGTAGCACGTATTTAAGGTACCGGTTAGAGGCAGTTCCCCACCCCCACCTCTCACCCCTCCACTCGTCCTCCCTTTGTGAATATCTGCCTGAGTTAGTGAATTCAATTTTGCAAACAAGCTGCGGAAAAAGCGACAGGAGCTTATTCTGTTTGTGCAGACAAGGAGAGCTGCCGTCAGAGTACCTGAGAGGATGGGAGGGAGGTTTTTTTATGTGGAGAAAAAAATTCAGTTTGAAAAACAACAAGCAAGTCTGTCTGTTGTACTTGAGTCTATGACAATTTGGTGAAAGAAACTATTTAAAACATGCAAAGAAAACTTTTTTTGTGATGGTGTTTTGAATGTGGGTCTAGCATTTTAAATCATCACATCATCGACATTGTGTGAGATAATTAATAACAAATAATTTCCTTTTTAATTTGCTTAAAATTACTTATTTTTGTGGATGTAGCGACATGCTGGAGTTACATAGTAGACCATCAAACCCTGCAATATTTTTCATTTTACTTTTAATAGGATTTGAAGTGCTACAAGTTTGTTTTCAGTTGTAGATTAGCTCATTCTCGTTCCTTTTTTATTCATTTATGACTGAAAAGCAAAGTGGTCAAACAGGTCAAAACAGACACATTACATCAGAAAAGTGTTAAAAAATATATTGTTTTAATATTTGTTTTTGTTTGGTTTTTTAAAGCGACAAATTTGATATTTTGGAAAAAGTGTTTTGTGAGAAAAAATAGTAAACCTGATATAGCCTCTTAAATGACCCCAGTTTGGAGAAAATGTTTAGTTCTGAGCAGTTTGAGTGGACAGAAATAAACTCAATGTACAAAACCAACACAAACATCCTGATATCTTAATGGGTATTTACATTATGTATTTACATTATCAAAAAATACTAGAGACAGGAGGAAAAGGAAGAAGTTGAAGCCATCATAGATGAGCGCCCCAAGTGGCTGGCTGCAGTACAAGCTTCTGTTTTGTTATTTTTGCACTACTGACCTTTTTTAAACAATTGTGTGTACTTAGAAATCAATACGTAGAAGCCCCGTTGACTGTGTCGGTCCGCTGCTGTGATGTGCCTGTGTGTCCGCCAAATTGGAAGTGGCACCGCTGCTCTGTGAACTACTACAAATAAATGGACTTTATTTCAAAAAGCACATTTTAACAGAGATTTATGAGATTTAAGGGATAAAGTTGGTAAAAGTATCATAATATCTTTCTTACAATCTTAAAGTTTTAACAGACTGGAAATATTAACTCAGTTGTTAAAATAATAATATAATAAATTAATATTATAAATAATGATAATAATATTGTAGCATTCTGCTGTGTTTGGCTGTTTGTCATGTGGCTGCAGTGAAGGATTGTGGGTAGGATTCATGTTTGTTGTTGTTAAATCATTTTTAGGGAATTGCTAACATTGTTCTTTCAGTGATTAGTCTGTTGTGTTACTCTAATATGTGTGTTCATTATTTGTTAGTTTGTGTTAAACCATTCAGCAGAAATAACCATAAGTGAGAGTGGTAGTCATTAATAAGACGTGTGGGTTTCACTTTGTCTGCGCTGTTCTTAAAAAGGGCTCAATAAAGGTTCTTAAAAAATGTTATCTGGTGGTGAAGTCTTGAACTACATCAAGAGCTACTCTTTCTAATTCTGTAGCTGTGAGGTGCCTCACTACAATATTAATAATAATACTTTATTAATCCCCGAAGGGAAATTACATTTTCCAGTAGTACAGCCATCTATTATTATGAGAATTCCTACAAAAAGAAGTCTTGTGTTTATGTTAAAATGAGGAATGTTGTGAAGTTAACTGTTATAAAATGTTAAGAAATACATGATAAATAAGTTAGCTCATATGTTATTTATACGGGCAATAAAGAGTGGCTGCTGTTTGATAAGCTGCTCATAACAGATCTTGAAACAGATCTTGACTGTATTATTGTAATATTATGACTTAATTTTTTTAATTATTATGACTTTTATTCTAGTAAACCTTTATACATACACATATATATATAAGTGACTTTTAATCTAGTAATATCTTGACATTATTCTCGTAATTAAAAATATATGTATATATTTAAATATTTTTATTTTTTTAAATATATTTTTTTGTTTAATACCGTCTAAAGTGGTTTAAGTAACTGTATTAATGAATTCTGAGCGGGAAACAAGTTTACGCTTCCAAAACAATGTTATAATGGTGAAAATCGTGCAGACTATGGCTCAAATACAATCTAGAGAAAGTGTTATGCCTTACACGTGAAAGGTAATTTCTTCTAATTTTGTTTGGTGATCTAAACGGTTAGATGTCCAAGCCGCACAACTACAAGGCATTTTGCTTTCTCCTCTGCCACCTCCAATATGGCGCAGACATGGTCGTTCAGCTTCCAACAGGGCGTCTGTTGATGTCTATGGTTGTGTAGCGGACTCTGACTTCAAACATGGCAGCACCCAAAAAAAAAAACACATTTCGGCTTTAACTAAGAAAAAACATTGTGAGAAGTTTTTTTTTTTTTCCAAAGCTGTTTGTTGCCATGGAGATAAAGATAGACCTGATCATTGTTGGTGCTATGCTATGCTGAAGTGCAAAGATCTGTCATGCTCAGGTTCTCAGAACTCACAGCTGGTGAATAACAAAGAGGAAGAAATGAGAAAACTGAGAAAAATTGTTCTGATGACTGCTGTGAACTCTGCCTTCCTTGTTCTTGTGCATCAATAATGGGATAAAATGACATCATGTTGTATTTTAGGGTCCAGATTAAATGCAAAATGTGAACACTATGTTTAGATGGATGTTGACCTTTCCTAACCTTCATCATTCAGTGGATCAGTTACAGAGAAAATTAAGAAAAATGGCTTCAGACACAGATCAGCTACATTTTTTTATATGTTTCAAAGAGTTAAACCCACGGCCACAAATACAGCAGGATAACCACATTCCCAGTAAACCTCTATATTTTTGGGAATTGTGTGTTTGCTTTGAAGAAAGAATGGAAGTTAAAGTTCTCAGCCTTTTTGTATCTGACTGCACTCCAATCTCTTTCTCTCTCTTTTTTTCTTTCCACTGTTTCTCACACACACAGCCTTTTTTTTCATCCTTTAATCCCAAACTGCTTAAGGAAGGGAAAGGAAGAAATCCCTTTACAATGTCGAGGCTCAGCAGTGTTTGGTAACCCTCCTGCTATCTCCACACCAGAGGTAGCGGCGGTCTTGCAGACTCACAGAACCTTCTCTGTCTGATTATCTCCCTGACAGATGTCGAGGTTGTTGTCAGAAAGCCACGTCCGTGTCTGACTGTTGAAAATAAAAAAAAACCACCCTCCTGGGAGTTTTTGTAAGCTTTTGGGGGGTTGCCTTCTCTGTTCAGTGTCAGAAGAAAAGATGTGAAAAAGGCAGTGGATGCTGTCAGAAGAAAAGGCACCAAACAGGCCTTCATGAGACATAAAACCAATATTTTCTATTTTTCTTACTGGTTATTTTTATTTAGATTTATCCACTTTTTTTTTGTCTGAGCGAAGAGCTCTTAAAATGCAGAGGAATGAGGGGATGAATTAAAGGCGGCCTGTTGAGCCTTTTTGCCCTGATTGAAAAAGACAGTGAGCTCAAACATCTGTTGGTGGATTTTGGCCGAGCTCCTGTCTATTGGTGCACCCCGGTGGAATAAGGGAAAGTAAAATGAACAAGCTGACCTATTTTCCCCTTTCCTCAAGTTGCTCCTTTCCCCTTCTTTTCCCCCTTTTCTGGTCCAAGCTGTTGCTTTATACTTGAAATATTGGAGTCTGGGTATAGAAATGCAAAACTGATGAGTTACTGGATGTTTTGTGACTGTTTCTTATCTGAATTTTATTATTTGTGATATTATTTGCTCAGTGTATCCCTGTCCGATTTGAAGTGATTTTTTTCCTATGTCTGGTGAAGTATATAAATAGCGCAGACAAGGCTCACTAGGAGGTAATATTTCCTTGATTCAGATTAATGTTAAGATAAGAAGCAGGGCTTTTTCTTGTCTAGTTTACAAATATCACAGAAAACATCTTTTGCTGTTTTTATGCCAATAATTCAATTTGTTTTGCTGTAACTTGTTATATTGTATCAACCAGAATATACATTATTACCAGTGCATGAGGAGAAAGATGCTTGTGGTGTGTGTGTGTGTGTGTGTGTGTGTGTGGTGGGGATGATTTGATTTAACATTAAAGTTTCATAGCTGTGTGAGCTCATGATTTATATATATATATTTTCTAAGTACACTGGAAAAAACTCTCCATGTAATATTGTAGCATTTCAAAATAAAAGTCCCCTATTTCGTTTAGGTTTGTTTTCTCATGATAAATAGCAATATAAATATATTGCTATTTATATTTATATATATATGTATATATATATATATATATATATATATAAAAATTCCCTTCTCACCCACCGCGGGTGGTCTCTCTCAGCTCGGGTCCTCTACCAGAGGCCTGGGAGCTTGAGGGT
>JARVJO010000365.1:22213314-22241336 GCA_031762555.1 Cynodonichthys magdalenae
CTGAAGGCAAAAGGGGGTCCAACCCGTTACTAGCATGGTGTACCTAATAAAGTGGCCGGTGAGTGTATATATATATTGCTAATATATATATATATTAGGGGTGCAGCGATACAGAAAATTCACGATTCGGTTCGGTTCGATACTTTAGTCTCACGGTTCTATATTTTTTCGATGCAAAAAAGAGCAATTTCCATGCCCTTCTTAACTTGTAATTTATTGGAATTACTTTTGAACATTTGTTTAAACTCAAAAGTACAGTTTTTGAATGAAATGTTGCTGAAACAGCAAGTTTCTCAGTGGATCTGCACTCAAGAATGCAGCCTAGGTGGAGTAGTCGAACACAGATCCACTGATCCTACAGCATAGAGGATCTTCAGAAGACAAAGTGATAAAATAAATTAGAAAAATTTGTGTTGTTCGATACAAAGAGTGTATTGAACCTAAAGCACTGTATTGAACGATTCAATACAGATACATGTATCGTTGCACCCCTAATATATATATGTTATATATAAATACTCAATCAAATGAGTATATTGTGGTATTACTTATGGCTGTTATATTTTATGTGACAAAAGTTGTGTAAAATGTATCTCTTGTTTAGCTAACGATGTGTGTCAAATGGAAAATGATTTAAGTTTTTCTCAAACACATATGTCTCTATCAGAAGTAGATCAGGTGATTGGTCAACTGATTAATTTGGTCAATTACTCATATTCTTTAAATAATTTAATATCAGCTAGATCAGAGCATACTATAATGATTAATAAGCAGGCATATCTGTGGGCAGCAAAGTGTTGTTACACATGACGCTACAACCTTGTATCCGCCAAACTCTGTTTCCTGTGACAAGAATAGTTTTCATGCCCTTTTGACACAACACCGGCAGAAACCTCCAAAAATAGGCTTTGACTTTTGGCTTTTCACTAAAAGGCTCCACTATAGGGCTGCAAAGATGAGCCCTGCTTTAAGGGATGTTCATAAATCATCCTTCCAGCTGGCATGTGAAGTTCTCAGGTCACCTGCAGTTAAGATTATAAATTATAAAAAACAAATACAAACTATTAAAGTTAATGCAGCGATCTATTAAAATCCCCACAAGAGCATTAAATGTCCATCAAACTCAAAATATGTGGTTGTTTGTGGAGGTGTAAGAAGACAAACAGTTGTAATAATGTAGGGGTAGCTTTGACAAAGTAAAATACATACTCAGTAGTGATGGCTGCAGGAGAAATAAGTTTTTGCAGTTTAATAAAATTCCTCACATTTATGCTAAAACTAATTTTATTTGAAGAAACATATTTGACAAAATGAAGTCTAAGAACTGAGTGTCAATAAACCAAATAGTTCAAGAGACAAAAAAAAACTGACAAGAGTTTATCTTAGAGACAGACTGATTATTTGGATGAGCAATTTTAATTGGCCAACATTGGCCACTTTACATAATCAGCAATTATGTTTAAATTTAATAAATTACCAAGTAAGAAAGTGAACACAACCAGCTTACTGTAGTCCATAATTTAGATTTTTAAGTGAGAATACTCTTCTATATGTTTGTTTTATTGTGTACAATTCTTCTAATGGTTGTTAAATACATGTTTATTTAGAATGGACAATTATATGTTGTTAGATGACAAATGTTGGCCAGGCAATAAGAAAATCTGTGTTGCCATTGGTTGCCCTAATTTCTAATGCTTGCAGTATAATTCAAAACAACATTAAAGCATCTTGATTTAAATTTTGAGGTAAACAACTGTCCTCTGCTGAGTATCAAAACATCCTGGGCTTTGTGATTTATGAAGAAGAGCAAGTGTTTTAAAATTAAAACTAAGATATTGGCAACAAGTAAAAGATGATCAGTTCATTCAATATCAGCTCAAATGGACTCCAGCCCCTTTTGTACGTTAAAAAGAGAGTTCAGAGTTTTTTAGTCTTGTTTTTTTAAGTTATAAACAGTTAGTATCTTACCTGTTGTAGATATATATTTAAATAACCTCAATTTAGAGAAATAGAGGTTAATTCTGACCAGATTAATGAGCTACCGTGTAGTTTGAGTTGGCTATTGCATTTCCAGTTGAGCTGTCCAATTGTTTCTGTTGGAAATTTCACAGGCTGCAGCTAGCTTACTGCTGCTATTATAACCATTTAATGTGAAACTGATGGCAATATGATACAGGTGTATGAAATTACTTTTGCATGAAACAATATTGAAATTTTTAGAGTCTTGTTGTTTTAAGATAGCATAAATCCACTTTGGTCTCGGCCCTGCTCAGACTAGTCTTTAGCTCATCAGTCCAGTCAAAATCGAACTCTATTTCTCCAAACCAAGCTGGTTCAAAGAGCTTTCCTAGAAAAACAGTTTTTGTTTACAACATTTCTCCAGAGGCTGGAACGGACTGAGGTAGGACAGCTGCAGGGTCATTTTGTTCAATTCTCTGTCAAAAAACTTTTCTCCCCCTGAGCTTCCGTCTTATCTTGTCGCAAGTTCAGATAAAACAGCACTAAGACTAAATCACTCACACAAGACCGCTCCAGAGAGATCAGCCTGGCCTGTCCATAACTCAAGCTCACCCAAATGTCAGGCTGGCAAAGAAGTATTCTCCACTCTGTCACAAACCGTGTTCTCATAGCGGATTGATTTTTGCCAGCAGGGTGCTCGTGCCTCGGCCCACCAGATAAATTTGTTGGCTACATCCACACTCATTTCATCCCAAGTAGCACCAGTTGAAAAGACATGACGCAATATTAACCTCAGTGTTGTGTGTCTGTTTTGTTGTGTAGGAGTTTGCCACCCTGACAAAGGAGCTAAACATATGTCGGGAGCAGCTGCTGGAGAAAGAAGAGGAAATATCAGAGCTGAAAGCTGAAAGGAACAACACCCGGGTATGTGAGAACACATGAGGGTCACAGTGACAAAATAAAAACAAAAAACGAACAAACACTGTGTCTGAGCCTCAAATGAATATTCTCTTTGGTTGGGCGTGTATTTGTGTGTAGCTGCTGTTGGAGCACCTGGAGTGTCTGGTGTCCCGTCATGAGCGCAGTCTGAGGATGACGGTGGTGAAGAGGCAAGCACCGCCGCCATCTGGAGTCTCCAGCGAGGTGGAGGTCCTCAAAGCTCTGAAGTCGCTGTTTGAACACCACAAGGCTCTGGATGAAAAGGTGGACCCACATACACTCTGGGACTTTTTTCAGCTTTTCCACATAAGTGACGTGAAACTGGAGGGGTGGGAGAGAGACTGCCTCTTTAAATAGTTTCCCTGCTTAGTATTTCCGTCATGCACACCTTTTTGTGGCAGTACACTTCCTCTCAAACAGCATTGCTGTCCTGCACTGATTAATTCTGGTCTAGTTAATTTTCTTGTTTGTTTTCTTGCTGTTGAGTTGATAATGAGCCTCATTACTCTTTCACTGTCAGAGGAAAAGGTCTTCTTTGTAAATGAGACAACTGTAGCAGAAGAGCTTTTAAAGGGAAACAAAGAGGAGGTGGTCATGCTTCATGTACAAAGGCAACTGATATTGTCTTCCTATAGTAGATTAAATTTAGAAAACAGTGCTGTGTGTTATGAAATGTTTTTACTGGTAGGCTAAAATGGAGTTTGATAGATTTGTAAAGTTCCGTTTGTAACTTTGGTGTGACTGACAGGTGCGTGAGAGGCTTCGGGTGTCTCTGGAGAGGGTGGCAACCCTGGAGGGACAATTAGCATCAACGACACACGAGGTAAAGTGACCTGGATTATTATTTTGTTTTTAGACTTCATATTTGTTAGTTTAAAGTCAGTTTAAGGTGTTGTAGTGCATTACTGTGGAATGGTTATGAACAGTGAATATCTTACCTGTTGTAGATAACTCTGTGAACAATTTCTGGAGAAATACAGTGTAATTTTGACAAGATTACAAGGTTAACTGCTAGTCCTAGTGAAGCATATGATAAAATTTACTGTCTTAAAACAAGTTCTCCTATTTTTACCTTTTAGCTGTAGCACTTCCTGTGCAGCCGTTGGCACTTCCTGTGGAAATAACATAATATTTATCCTTCAATAACCATTTAGTGCAATATATAGAAATATATAAAAGTATAAATAAAATGAAAATTTATTTTTAGTACCTGCTATGTAACTGGTCACTGGACTTGGTCTTGGTCCCGCTCAGACAAGCCTTTAGCTCATAAATCTGGTCAGAATCAAACAGGATTTCTCCAAACTGAAGTCATACAAAACACTTTCTGCAAGGTAAGATTATTATTGTTCATAACTTTTCCACAGAACCATTTTTTTCAAACACCTGAACTTTCCCTTTATGTATATTGAAAACTAAGTTTTATATATAAAACAGAAACTCCTTACTAAGTAAATCTTCTTAGAGTGTAGTTTGTGATTTTAAGTTAGTAAAATATAAAGCTTAAAGCCATGCTTTTCTCTGAGATTATGATTTGTGTAAAGAGCCAGCTAAGAGAAAATTAAATTCTGTAAGTGTGTGATTTTATTTCATGTTCATTTTTTCCCCCTCCTTTTTAATCCATTTCGCAGTTGAACATGGTGAGGCAGAGGAAAGACGGTGATTCAGTGGAGCGAACAGATGGATCCAAACCTACGTGGAAGGTCTTTCTGGCTGGGGGATTGTTTTTCAGCACTGTGCTTTAGTTCATGTCTGCTCAGAACCCGTCTCTGTGGATGCCTGTTACTTTCAAATCTCCTTTTCTCATGTTCAGAATAAACATAAATCATCTACATGGAAATTACATAAAGAAGCTGCAGAAAACACCAAATTATAAAGTATAAAATGTGTGGAGCTATCTCTTGTCTGGTTTGAGAATTGAAAACAAACACGTAACTGGATAAATCTAACAGAACAAACCTTGTAATTAAACAGCAGGGTCTGTTTTAGTCTGGAGGAAAAATGTTATTTTTTATGCAACCTCTAAGTGCTGCATTTATATGGCTTTTTACGCAGACAAAAGAGAGAACTATCAGTGTGTTTTAATCAAAAGAACATAATCCATTAAGAATGTAGGAAAACAAAACAGTGGAATAAAAAAACAAAACAGGAAATTATCTTGGTTTTTGTCTGTTAGGTATAAAAAGTCTTGCTTTGTCATAAAATATGAACTTTGCCAGCATTCATTCACTTCTCTGCTGCTTGCTATCACTGCGCTAAGAAGGTTCAAACACCTTTAAACATATTTTAATTTTACCCAGGTTCCTTCTATTTACTGACTGACTTATTATTTCCACAATCACTAGATGCAAGTAATCTGTGTCACATTGCTAATCAGGCGTCATAAACAGCTGCATTTCTCAGCAGGACTGTTTTAAATACACTGTTTTACTCTTTATAACCACATTTCCCTCAGTATTAGTGCCCATGTTTATGATTTTGAATGATATTCATGAAAGAGAACATTTGGGAGCTCAGGGGGTCCTCCCAGTGTTGCTGCTGCCCACTGTGTTTCTAGTCAGAATATGTGTCCCTGAAGGTTTGTTTAATGAGGCCCCTGGAAATAATGACACTTTGAGCTGCGATGAGAAGAGAAACAACATCAAAACAACATGGAAGCCTAACTTTACATAACTCATACATAGTCACTTTCTTATGTAGGTCACCCCACAACTTCCTAACTTCTGTGACTCTCACCGCTTCAGTTTGTAGTGTGAGAAGTTACACCTCTGTAACTCAGAGTTCTGAGTCTGCTTCAGAGGTCAAACAGGTTGTACAGTGTCTTAGTCATGTCGTGCGTCCACCTTACAGAGGCTGCCCAACGGCTCTATAGACGCCAATGACGACGGCAGCCGGGCGTCCGAGCTTCAGGAGCTGCTGGACCGGACCAACAAGGAGCTGGCTCAGAGCCGCGAGCACTCGACCACACTCAACGCCCGCGTGGCCGAGCTGGAGGCGGAGCTCGCGAATACACGCCGAGAGCTGAGCCGCAGCGAGGAGCTGTCAATCAAACAGCAGAGGGAGCAGAGAGAGGTGGGAGGGAAAACATTTCCTAAAAATTCATTTGTGCATTTTTTACATAATTTCAGAGAACACAAAGTGGAATAAAAATAATATTTTGTTCTCTTATTGTAAGTGCTCACACGGAAATTCAAACATATATTAAACTAGCTTTTCTTGACAGACTGCATATTATCTGCTACTTTGCACGCTGAAGTTTTAAACAAAGATTTCATGTTTATCAGCCCTCAAAGTGTGTGTTATGAATGACTTTCAACTACTAAAACACCAAACTTGTCTTCCCTAAAATTGTTAGCTCAGCATCTTCAGTTGGGTTTACTCCAAAAATGAATCAGTTGTAGATGCACATTCAATCATTATTTTCTGATAGTTTTAATAGAATTCATCCACTGGTTCAAGAGCTATTTTGCTAACAGATGGGCAAACACGCAGATGCAGGCAAATACATGATTACCCACCTTTTGTGTACTTTATGGCTATTCTTTTTCCTTTTTTTCTAACTTGGTCCTGGTCCTGAAGAGAGAGGATCTGGAGGAGAGGATAACAACGTTAGAGAAACGGTACTTGGCTGCTCAGCGGGAGACCACACACATCCACGACCTCAATGACAAACTGGAGAATGAGCTGGCCACCAAAGATTCGCTGCACAGACAGGTAAGTATCTGTACTACTGTCAGAACGCTCAATAATCGAGAACTAAAGCCTGTTTTAAAACACTTTTTTTATAGATGATTGTGGTAAAAAATGAAGTGAATATTGGATAATGGCCACCACCATGTTTTCTTTGACATTTGAGTTCAGGAGCACCTTTGCAGGTTTACAAGGGGGTGTGGCTGTTGGATGTGTGATGATATATTCACACAAATCTGCAGTAGGTGTATATATCTAGTAAATATGAGATTTTACAGTAATGGTGGTTAGGTGTATAGGTACTAAGTATGATTACTTTGTTACAGTACTTAAATCATTTTTCTGAGGATTTGTAATTTTTCCCAGTAATTTTGTTTTAAGTGTAATTTTTACTTTATTTTGTTACATTCAAAATATAAAAAAAATAATCTTTACTTTAAAATAAACAACATAAAGTCAACATAAAGCAATTTACTCAACTTGGTTTAGTGGAACCGTTTTGGTTAAGTAAATTCAGCACTTCCTTTTGAGAGTGTGTGTAAAAGTCATTTTTACTTTCCTGATTTTTGGGAGCCTAAAGTACTTTAGTAATATTCTGTTAAAGTTTTTTAACTTTTACTTAGTTATTTCTTTAAGTAGCTCTGAGAATGATGTTATTGTTTTGTTTTAAATCTATTTAAATGTTCTTGAAGTATGAGACAAGCTTTGCAAGTAAATTTTGGGCTGATTGTTACATTAAGCAAACATACATTTAGTCAAACAATTTATAAAAACACATTGGAATAAATAAACTGAAAGTTCTGTATGGATGTGCTGGTTTTTAATCCTCACTGACATTTCAGAAGTGAATCTTTTTTCAGTTTTTTATTTGTTTTGCTTTTTTTTTACTTTTGCAATAATTTGATATTTATTGCCTCAACCATCTGCATCATTGCATCTAAGGCTATGAAAAGTCAGTAACTGAAAACTTTTTGCATAAAAGTCCAACTGAGTTTACCTCAGCAACTTAAATATCCCTGTTCGTGTGTTGTGTCTGGCTGCTGCCTGGCTACACTACAAAAATGGAGTTTGCAGAGTTGCGTTTGGAGTGATGTCCCTCGTTGGGATTTGAATCTGCTTGTGTGTGTTAGAGTGAGGAGAAGGTTCGCCAGCTGCAGGAGATGCTGGAGATGGCCGAGCAAAGGTTGGCTCAGACCATGAGGAAAGCTGAGACTCTGCCGGAGGTGGAAGCTGAACTGGCTCAAAGAGTTGCGGCGCTCTCCAAGGTAACACGCGCTAAACTCTCCCCCCTTTGACATTTTCTGCAGACACGGCCCTGACTTGCTGGGGCTGGCTACTGTACTTACAGTACATTCACGTGTCTCCCCCTGCAGGCGGAGGAGCGGCACGGCAACGTGGAGGAGCGGCTCAGGCAGCTGGAGTCGCAACTGGATGAGAAAAACCAAGAGCTTGCAAGAGTATGTGTGTGTGTGTTTGCATGTGCAGACCCCCTGCAGGGTTACGCTTACATCTGTGGGGCATTAATGCTCCACACTTGTCTCTGCATACAAACACACGGGAAACCCACATTCAAGAAGAATTTATTTCCCCAGCACATTGTTGCAGAATTTTTAACCAAATTCATCTGATCTTGCTGCCCCTTTCTCTTTTCCCCTCCCCCACTTTAAGACTGATTGGCTACTATCTTTAGACTCCGAATAATTCACGCACTGCTAATTTCTCTCACTCTCGCTCTCTCTCTCTCTACGATCTCATGACTATATTTAGCTGAAAGGAACTATCTGAGCATGCAGATGTGTGTTCGTGTTTGTGATACATCTACTTTTGTGAAATTACATCAGAAAACATATTAGGCACCTCCCACTTAAGGGAATCTGTTTAACCCCTGTTTCATTATCTCGTAAATGGTGGCAATTAAGCGATTCTGGCTGTGAGATCCATTGTTGGCCAAGAAGACCTATATCTGGCAGCTGGTGATCCAGAGCTAAATACTCTCTTTATCCTTTAATCCTGCACAGAAATGTTTTATTAACTGCAAAAAAAATTAAAAATCCACCCACATGGTGTTTGTATCTTAGAGAGAATGTGACGGTGTTGTTGTTGTTGTTTTTTCTCTCTTTTTTTTTTTTTTTTTTTTGTTGTTGTTGCCTCATCAGGCTCGTCAGAGGGAGAAAATGAACGAGGAGCACAACAAGCGTTTATCTGACACGGTGGATCGTCTTCTCACTGAGTCCAACGAGCGTCTGCAGCTCCATCTGAAGGAGCGCATGGCTGCCCTGGAGGACAAGGCAAGGCTCGTACACACAATCATCAAAGTAGCAACATATCTGAATAAGATCACAACTAAACTACTGCAAGTGATTTAATTTTTCTTTTTTAAATTTTTGGTCCAGAACTCCCTCATTCAGGACCTGGAGAATTACCAGAAACAGCTTGAAGAATTCCACCACACCAGGGTCAGTAAACAAACAAATTGCCACTTAAACCACTTTTTTTTTTCCAAGTCTTACAAATTTCATCAGCAGTGAAACATGAATGAATCCTTTCCCTAAGTGCAGTACTTACATGTAGCATTGTGGTACCTTCATCTTGTTCCACAATTCAGATCAAATAATGAGGTCCTTCTATGGATTTTACTATCAAAAAGCATTTCCCTTCAAACATAAACTGGCTCATTGCAGGTTAAAAGGGCATCTTAATTGGTCTGAAAGACTTGTTTTAAAGATGAATCTGTTTTGGGGTTTTTTGGGGTTTTTTTCAAATGTGAATTTACAGACAGGTTTACAGGTTTGGGATGAGGATGAGTCTTCATAATAAAGCAGCAGATGTAAAACTTTTCAGAAGGTCTTTACAAGCTGTTCAGATCTTTGAAGTGGGGTTCCATGGAACCATTATTAATTATTATCTCACCTGTTGCAGGTAGCTCTTTGAATTACCTCAATTTGGAAAAATTTATTCATTTATGACCAAACTAATGAATTCTTCCGAGACCGTCATTCTTAAAAACTTTAGTCTCAATCTGAATCTTTATATTTTAAGCAAATTTACATGGTTATTGCATTTCCAGTTCAACCTGGAGCAACCTTACATGAATAACCATATTATTTTTATCAGAATAGAGTATGCAAAAATGATGATGTATAAAGATTTATAAAGTAGTTTTGAACAACATACTAAGAAACTTTTGAGATTGAAGATATTTTAAAACATCAGAAATCCACTTTGGTTTGGGTTCCACTCAGACTAGTCATTAGCTCATTGATCTGGTTAGAATTCAACTCTGTTGCTCCAAACTGAGGCCTTTCTAGGAGCTATATACCAGCAGGTAAAATGCTATTTGTGCATAGCCTTTTCACAGAACTCCACCTCAGAACATCTGATCTGTCCCTTCAATAAAAAATTAACAAGTTTTCAACTTTAATCCAAACTGTTACATTATAATGTTTTTAAGGTGATACATCAATCTTGTTTAAAATCAATAGTTTTATCTATTTTTATTTATTTATGTTTTATTTTTTACTTGTGTAGCTTTTAAGTGAATTTTCAATGATTACTTTCAAGTATCTGTTGAACTGATCAATGCAACACAGAGTACACTTCGCTCGCAGCTAAGATGTCCTTTTTTATTACACTTTTTGTAATTTTAATATTGCGTAAAAGTGTTATCATTTATGAATGACCCTCTCGCTCTTTTAGGAACGCATGATTGGCGAGATCGATAAGCTGAGAAACGAGATTGACCACCTAAAGCGCCGCAGTGGAGCGTTTGGCGATGGGACTCATCCTCGGTACCTCTGAGCTTTCTCCTAACACCACATATATTTACACTGTTCAATGTACGACGCGCTCTTCCTTCGTGATCTCTCAGGTCTCACTTGGGAAGCGCCAGCGACCTGCGCTTCTCTGTGGTGGAGGGTCAGGATGGCCACTACAGCACAACGGTGATCAGGCGGGCGCAGAAGGGCAGACTGTCGGCACTAAGAGATGACCCCAATAAGGTGCTGACCGTGGTTCCTATGCAGCTGCTCGCGCACATTAAGCAGTACTTACAAAACCACACGTTAACCGCTCTTCTAACCACGCGCAGCTTTTCCTTAGCGCTTTACTTAGGTCCATGTCTGCTTTGTTAGTAAGTGTCAGCGCTTGGCTGTCTGTGTGTGATGATCCCCATGCCTTACTTCCCATTCTCTACTAACTCTCTGTATTCCTGTCTTTCTCACCTGCTGCTGGACATGATGTGTGATGTAAGTTCCTTGTTCATCCATTTCTTCTCCACAAGAGTCATATTACGTTTTTTTACATGTATGCTTTTAATCAAAATTAACACTGAGTTCATGTAAAAAATAAATAAAAAATAAAATAAAACAAATAAAAAAAAGGCGAGAAGTCCTTTTAATCACGTTTTGGCTTTGTTTGTGTTTGATCCCATACATGTTTAGGTGTGTGCCATGTTCGAACAGGACTACCCATCCCTGCGCAGCAGCGTCAGCCACCTCCTCGGCAGTGACGTCGAGGCCGAGTCGGACATGGAAGACGACGTCAGTTCGACTCTGCTCTCCCCCAGCGGCCAGTCGGATGCTCAGACTCTGGCGCTCATGCTGCAGGAGCAACTCGACGCTATCAACGAGGAGATAAGGTTGCATATTACAGGCACATTACCATACACGACTCCCAGGAGGGGAATTCAGACAAGCAAGGGGATATTATTTGATACATATTGAAGGAGAGCAATAAAACAGAAGTGATTACAGGAAAAAGTACAGATTAGTTTGAAAACTAAAGGTACTGCTGCCGTGTTTGCTTCCACACGAAAATGTTGATTTTATGTTGGACATATAGGTTAAAACTTGAGTTAGACAAGTGCTGTATCATTTCTTTTCTTGTTTCCATAGTTAATCAGAGCTTTTGTTCTAAGAACCAAGAACTGTAAAGTTTGATCATCTGCGTTCTACATGTGTGTTTGTGTTGTGCACACAGAATGATTCAGGTAGAGAGAGAGTCCGCAGACCTGCGCACCGACGAGCTCGAGTCCCGCGTGAACAGCGGCAGCATGGACGGCCTCAACGTGACGCTTCGACCCCGGGCCCTGCCCACCTCCGCCACCGCCCAGTCCCTGGCTTCATCCACCTCCCCGCCCACCAGCGGACACTCCACACCCAAACATCATGGACGCAACCCCAGCCACCATTTGGGAATCATGACTTTGGTCAGAGAAATTACACACACATCAGCAGCGTGCAGAGCTCAAACAATATTGCGTCTTTTATAATCGTCTCCTTTTGTTTATTGTTTGTTTGTTTGTTTCTGACAGCCGAGCGACTTGAGGAAACACAGAAGAAAAGTAGCTGTAAGTTTGCAAATACAGCTGAAGCAGCACAGCTCTTAGCTGTAACACGTCTTTCTGAAATAAGTTAAGGTGGGTTTTTCTGATTTTTTTAGTCTCCAGTCGAAATGGACAAAGCTACTATCAAGTGTGAGACATCACCGCCTTCCTCTCCGCGGAGCTTACGGCTGGAAACCAATTTTGCCCAATTCACAGGCAGCCTCGAGGATGGAAGAGGGTAATCTCACACACGCATAAAAGTGCACACCATCAAAAGCAATAATAATAACTGATAATATTAAAATTTTAAGCATTGAAGCATTTTAATATGCCTGTGACATACATTTTCTTTAAATAAAAAAAAATAATCAAAGAAAATATAATTATATTTAAGAAACTTGGCATGATACATACTATTTAACATATTTCCTTTTGAACCAGGCTCAGGCATATTGAAACAGGAAGTGACATCAAAAAGAACTCTTTAAGAAAGAAAACTTCCTGGTCTTTGTTTATTGAAACAATATTATTTGAACTCGGATTCTTCTTCATCTCTCTGATAGTCTCAAAATGATCTAAAGAAACACCAGATTCTTCTCTACATTTTGTGTTGTTGACCATTGTAGCAATGCTCTGTTCACATTCAGACATTCCCCTTTGACATCACTTCCTGTCACTTTTCATGCAAAAATCTCAACAACCGTTCATCTCAGCAGCGTGAAACTTTTGTTGCAATATGTTATTAAAGTTATCTTCCCAATAATGCATTCATATTTCTGAAAAAAATTTATGTCACAGACACTTTAAGGGTTTTGTAAAGGTTTCATTTACTCTATAAAACATTTTTGAGCCTATAAATCATTATTTTGAACATTTAATGAAATATCTATTCTGGAAAAGTGTATAATTAGCTAGATATACCTACCGGTAACTTACACATTTGTTGGGAACCTTTGTAGTAGTTATGTCCTTTTTTTACTGACTGCAGTAAGCAGAAAAAAGGAATCAAGTCATCTATCGGTCGATTGTTTGGGAAGAAGGAGAAGGGTCGAATGGATCAGACTGTTGGCAGGGATGGACAGTCTCTACCAGCCTTAACAGGTTCTCTGTAGACTTCACATGGCAGGGTTCCATATAATGAAAAGTAGATGAAAACTAACACGTTTTATTTTAGACTTTGAGATGAACATCGGTGACACGATGACCCTGGGAAAACTGGGCACGCAGGCTGAGAGGGACCGCAGGATGAAGAAAAAGTACAAAAAAACAAACACTTTGGTCGTTGCTCATTGTGTTTATTTCAATTCACCCTTCAGACATGAGCTTCTGGAGGACGCAAGGAAAAAAGGTCTCCCATTTGCGCAGTGGGACGGTCCTACTGTGGTCTCATGGCTGGAGGTATTTCATTTCTTTTCCAAACACACAGTCCCTAAAACCCAGTCTGCTCTCCCTCCCTTCCCTCTTCCTGCATTCATGGTGCTGACACTGAATGTCTTGATGGCTCTCACCAGCTGTGGGTGGGGATGCCAGCCTGGTATGTGGCAGCCTGTCGCGCCAACGTGAAGAGCGGAGCCATCATGTCGGCGCTGTCCGACACAGAGATCCAGAGAGAGATTGGCATCAGCAACCCTCTGCACCGCCTCAAACTGCGCCTGGCCATCCAGGAGATGGTCTCCCTCACCAGCCCCTCTGCACCACTCACTTCCAGAACGGTAAAATAAAAAATACAACCAATACAACTCTAATAGTACAACTATATTTTCATATTATAGGCAGTTAAATATATAGTAATAAAAATATGTAGTAAGTGTACTGTGTACAAGAACTGAAAGGAAATACTTCGAACAAAAACGTATTCGACACTAAACATCTGTTCCACTGCTACTTTGCATGCTTAAGGAATGCCTTTTGACACTTTTTAGACTTTTTTTTTTAGGTTTCATTCCGATTTTGGGTTAACCTACAACTCAACCTCTAAAAGGATAGTTTGGATTTTTTTGATGTTGGGATCTCTGGAAAGGTTATCTATCTATAGATAGCTCTTTGAACAACCTCACTTTGGAGGAAGGAGCTGATTGGAGATTGGAGTAGCTTTAAGACAAAAGCCATCAACTTTGATATTTACACCAGTTAGACTAGTCCAGTGGTTCTCAATTGTTTTCTGTAAAGGGAAACTTCCTGTCAATTTTTATTTACTCTAATTTCCCCCTAATTTTATTTTTCATTTATTACCATTTAAAACCACTGTATGAATTTCTATTACTATTATTCTCCTTATAATCACCTGATAATGGTAGGGGAAACACTGCATTATGTAAAAGAAGTATTATTCACCTTTACCTTTTTATTTTGTTTATTACTGTTTAATATTACTGCATTGAAGCATTTATTTAAAATTCAAAACTGATTTAACATCAATTTAAAAAACAAATTACTTCAAGATCCATAAGATATTTCAGTTTCTGTGGTGCTCCTTCAAGGAGGTCTTAAAAAAAAGAGAAAGATATTTGACAAATTCTTATTTCGTAAGAAATCATTGGCGCGCTCCTTGACACCTCACTGTGCCCCCCCCCCCCATGGGGCTGTGCCCCACTATTATAGAAGCACTGGATTAGTCTGTCAATCAGGACTGAATTAAGCTTCATTTTGCCAAAGTAAGGTCAATCAGTCAGCTATCTACCAGGGGTAAGATATTTACTCTTCATCACCTTTTCTCAGAATCCCCATTTAAAATATTCCAATTATCCCTTTAAATAGCATGAGTTATTGTTAGAAAATAACACACAAGTAGTGTCAGACACAACACAAGCTACCTGCCTGAAACATGCTCCCTTGCTTGGCACCTTGGCATCACTCAGCACAGCCTGTGTGTGTGTGTGTGGGTGTGTGTGTGTGTGTGTGTGTGTGTGTGTGTGTGTGTGTGTGTGTGTGTGTGTGTGTGTGTATGTGGACGGGTTTTTCCTACTACATGGGGAAAATTTCCCCAAAATAAACAGCCTCGTGGGGACTGAAGTGAATCGTGGGGACCAGGCTTAGGTCCCCACGGGTCCAAATGCAAGTTACAGGTGGGGGGTTATGTGAAGGACCAAGGTTTAGGTTAGTTTTAGTGTCAGGTAGGTTCCTGTGAGGTTAATTTTAGGGTATATGGTCAGGGTTAGGCTATAAAGTCTAACAAAAAATGAATGGAAGTCAATGCAAGGTCCCCACGGGGTTCAAAAACAAACATGTGTGTGTGTGTTGTGGGGTGAAGGTGAAAATGTACACATGAGTGAATTTTGTTGGGCGTGGGGGTTGTGTGGCCGTGCACGAATGCTCTCATACGTGCCTGTGTGTATCTCTGTGTGTTGTCGTCCTCCGAGCAGTCCTCCGGAAATGTGTGGGTGACTCATGAAGAGATGGAGAACCTGGCCTCCTCCACTAAAGCGGTCAGTACCAACACGTTTTTCACGCTCACATTGGCCCTACGGCAACACACATATTTGTCCAGTCCCAGAGAACCCCTCCCCCCACCTTAACACCCACAAATCACACACTAACATGTTGTTTGTGCCTCCGCTGTTATCCGATTACCTGGTACCGTGGTGACACATCCTGCGCTGTAATGCACGGTTCAATAATAAGATCCTATGAACGCATGTTAATTTGAGGCTCACTGTCGAGCGACGCAGGAGAAGAACTGGTGTGTGTTTCTGATTTTGTAACGTGTGTGTTTGATTACCCTCAGTTT
Source organism: Cynodonichthys magdalenae (assembly GCA_031762555.1). Taxonomy (NCBI): domain Eukaryota; kingdom Metazoa; phylum Chordata; class Actinopteri; order Cyprinodontiformes; family Rivulidae; genus Cynodonichthys; species Cynodonichthys magdalenae. The sequence continues at coordinate 22,228,953 of JARVJO010000365.1, forward strand.
TACTAATTTTGTATGTTGTCTTCACCATGCTGCTGCTCAGGAGAATGAGGAGGGCAGCTGGGCACAGGTGAGAACGTTCATCTTTATTCATACACAAGAACACATTTAAATAAAACCCACCTTACGTTTAAACTTTAAATTTTTTATACGGCCCATCTTAAAACCAGACCAGGAAATACTGTAACTTGGAGGGTCAGCTGGATTGTTTAAAGATTAACAAGATTACAAATATAAGAGTTATTGTCCCTCACCAATTGGTGCATACAAGTGTTTTGACATTGTATGATAAAATGTTGCACATGTTGACTCAACATTATTGGCATCTGCTAAATTTAGCAGCAATAGTAGTGTCACAAGTCTAAAGGGTATCTTGAAAACGGTAGTGGCTTTTTTGTACCTAAAATGGTTTGATTTTCACAAACTAGCTCCCCGTTTTTATGTAAAATTTACACAGTTGCTGATAGAAAGTGACAAAAAGAAAATATATTCTTGAGTCTTAAAGCGACACCTCAAAAGTATTTTTTGTAACAAATCCCAATGGAAAGTCAAGTTAAAAATGCACATTATTATACATCCACAAAAACCCAACTATATTTAATCGCAACAAACAGCTTGGTTTCTCGCTGAGTTTCCCATTTAGTTTTAAAGGAATAGACCCTGAGAGTCAAAACACCTCAAAGATTTGAATGAGTTATATCTGCATTAAATGTATTGTTGCGTTACAGAAGCAAATTGTAGCAAAAAAAGGCTAAAATCATATTAAGTTATGCCATGTAAAGTTTATATATTCGATATTTCATGTTCTTACATATATATTTTACATCCTGACAAAAGGTTTTCACTTATTACAAAATGCAGATTTGTCACATTAATATAAAAAGCCTTCATGTAAGAATGTAATTTATATTTTGTAAAAATGTAACATATTGTAACATAAAGTTATAAAATGATAAGGCCATAATGTAATAATGTAAAAAGATTTTACAATATTGTTAAAAACATTGTAAAAACAAAAAAAATGTTATGATGTGAAAAATACTGCTTGAACAAAAAAATATATCATGTTAAGGTTTTATCATATTTTTGCTGGGGTAGCAGTCATATACTGTATGTCTGTATGGAGTTGTTTCTATTATATTCTGCTTTTTAAACTTGTAGAATTCTTGAATATAAATAATTTATGTTTCTTTAATCCTACACATTGACAATAAAATCATTACCATTTAACTTACAAATACTTTTGACCACTTCAAACTTGTCTGACAGTTTTTTGTTGACTTTAATGTTTTTGACTCATTTATGTTTCCTTTAGACCTTGGCATATGGAGACATGAATCATGAGTGGATAGGGAATGAGTGGCTACCCAGTCTTGGCCTGCCTCAGTACCGCTCCTACTTCATGGAGTGTCTGGTTGACGCACGCATGCTGGACCACCTGACCAAGAAGGACCTAAGAAGCCACCTCAAGATGGTGGACAGCTTTCACAGGTCTGCAGCTTTCACAGCTCAGCTGGTCTTTGACGCATGAGCTCTGGCGAAAAGAGAACTTTTCGTGAATTTTTGCCTTTTTTGTGTGTGCTTGTGGTGTGTACCAGGGCTAGTCTGCAGTATGGGATTATGTGCTTGAAAAGACTCAATTATGACAGGAAAGAGTTGGATCGCAGGAGGGAAGACAGCCAACACAATATGAAAGGTACCTTTTTTACATATGGTGACACAACAGCAAATAAACACACATACATGTTGCTGTCCTATCTGTCTCATCAGACCAGAGTACCATCTAGTGGTTTTATGTGATACTGTCCATTTGTACTTGGCGCTGGAACACGTGCTTTTCTGACTGACAAAAAAACGTCTTATGATCTAAAACCCCTCTTGCATGCGGAGTGGTCCACACACGCTGCCACGCACGTTTAGATCCAGCCAAACCTCTCGCCCTTTTGACCTTGAGCTCAGCACATGAACTTGACTCAGCTGTCGTGTCAAATCAGGATCCTGGCCTGTTCACACACTCATAAACACACACGTACTGCACACACTCTGCCTGTTCCAACTTGGAAAGCTGGCTGACAGCTGTGCTTAAAATGAACAAAGGGAGTGTGCAGGAAAGTTGACACCATGTGGACATGCACATTACCTCTCTATCTATTCCTCATTGACTCACTTATTCTGTTTGTCGTTCATACTGTACAATGGGGTTGATTGTTTTTTAAAGCACTGAATCAATGAGTTATGAATCGAAAAAGTTATTCTTGGTTACTTCTTTTAGATGCTTTGGTGTGGACCAATGAGCAGGTGATCCACTGGGTCCAGTCCATTGGCCTGAGGGAGTACAGCGGCAACCTGTTAGAAAGTGGCGTCCACGGAGCGCTCGTCTCTTTGGATGAGACCTTCGACTACAGCAGCCTGGCACTCATCCTACAGATCCCCATGCAGAACACACAGGTAGTTATGGACTCACAGCTGTGGACACTCATCATCAAATGACTGAAGTGATTCAAGTTGCGGGCAGTTCAAGTTTCTCTGGTGCACGTCGCTTCAGCTTGTGTGACATTTAATGAGCTATTAAATATGAAATACGTATAGCCACAACTGAAAAAGCAAACTAAATAAAACCAATATGGTTCATTGGTAAATCTAGGATCAGTTCATATTCACTCAGTCTGCTTACATTTTAAATGAGTAGTTTACAAACTAACTGGCATTTCTTTATGTGTAATAAAATTAAAACTTTTACGTGTTCTCCTAACATGTGCTGTTTGTTTCATAGGCCCGGCAGGTTCTAGAGAGGGAGTTTAACAACCTGTTAGCCTTGGGAACAGACCGCCGACTGGAAGAGGTGACTGTTATTGTCAGTAGAAAATTATGCTTTAAATAAAAACAAAAAGAACAGCATGACAACATTTCCTTTTGGCTCCACAGAGTGGGGATGACAAGACATTTCGACGCTCTCCGTCGTGGCGCAAGAGGTTTCGGGCTCGTGAAGGAGGGTCGGGTTTAGGAATGATGGCAGGCTCCATGGAGACGCTCCCCGCTGGCTTCCGCATGCCGTCTATGTCCATGCCACCCTCTATGAATTTGGCCCCGAGGAAACAGCTCCAGCCTGAAGGTTTGTTACGGCACTCTAGTTTAAGCATGTATTTTTCTGTACGCAGTATTTTCAGGTCTTATTTACTAACTAACTGCATCCTCTCTGCTGTGGCACACCCTCTGAAGCTCCTCCCCCAGCGCCCCCGAGACTCGACCCCTCGGCTGTGCGGACCTATTCCTGCTAACTAGACACTACTTACTAACAGTAGCGCTAATGCTAACAGGTAAGCTAATAAACACTTCCTGAAAATGGCTGGATGCTGGGCTCTTCATTAGCAATGGCCAGCTGTGTGGCAGGAATGTGTCACTAACTTTACTATGACAAATGAATCAGGACCTCAGAGTGGAAATTTTTGGGAACCTACCCCCCACAGAGATCTGAAGCGATATGTGCACACTACCAACGGCTGCGGTCAATAGTTGTTCTGCACTTGCACAAGTAGAAGAACAACAGTAACAATGGTGGATAGCCGAGTGCTGCTTGTGCTGCTCAGCCTTTTCAACGTGTAGAAGCAACCCAACCTCCTCCTCAGTTCAAACAAACATTTATGTATTTACCATTCTGGATGCAACTATTTTCATGCGTCCCGTTTGAAGCCCAGCATCAGTGTTGCCAGATGTAAGATAAAGATAATACCTGTTTTTTCTCCCTCCAATAATTTATTGGCGTAATAGCTTGGCCACAATCAACCTTGATGTTTCAACAGATTGTTCCTGTTTAAACTGAGCCTCAACCTTATTGTTACTGTCTCACTGTTGTTGTTGGGTTTCTTTTCAGTGCATTCTCATTACCTGTATGGACACATGCTTGCGGCCTTTTGAGAGTGATATGCCAAATCTGGAGAGGAAGACCTGGGTACGCCAGTGGTGGAAGGGAGGAGGCCTCTCTCCTCTGCTGCCCAGCCTCACCATCCCTTTCATCTCTCTCCATTCCTTCGGACACGTGCAATACAGAGGGCAACTCTGACCTTTGAACTCTGAGAGTGCTCAGTAATTGGCAGCACTCGCTGCTGTAAAGGAGGTTCCTCCCAGATCTTGCCCCCTGTTTTTTTTTTTGTTTTGTTTTATTTTACCCCAGTGCTCCCAGTAGCCTTGTCTGTTGTGGTGTTGTGTTCCTGCTCTCCCTGTCTCAGCTGTGGGTTCTTGTCCTGGTTCTAAGAGACTCAGCGTGGAAAAGACCAATCAAATCTTCCTGTGTTAGCAGAAGAGTGTGAAACATGAAAAGATTTAAGAAGATGATGACGAGTTGTTAACTTCGGACCCGAAAATGCAGAAAACTTGTATAAATGGCAGATTCTTCTGCACATTACCATTCTACCGGTTATGCAAGGTATTACTCATCTATCGTCTTTGTACATAAAATGAATAACTTATGTTTTTTATAGAAATATTATATATATGATATATATATATTGGAAATATATATGGAAAATACTATGATATTGCTGTACTGAACCCAATGCCCTGTATTCGATAGTGACTGTTCTCTTTCTTTCTCTTTCTCTCTGTGTTGGACCTTTGCGTGACATTTTGCTGTGCGCCGTGTGTAACTTAGTGGTGGACAAGAAATGCTAAAGGAAGTGTGTGTCTCTACAAGGACTCTTCACAGGTTTATGGGTCCAAATCTCTCGTCGCCTCTTCTTCTCCTGTTCCCTCCTCCTCTAAAATCTTTTGACACGATGTAGCTGTTACTTCTCTTCCTCTTTCCGCCTCTATCGCCTTCTGTATGACACTATGTAGCCTAGAGAGAGAGAGAGATTTAGTGCGAGTGTGTGTGAGTGAAAAAGCCTATCTTCTGGAGACTTGTAGAGGGGTTGTGTGTGAACGGGTGACTCCGGCCATGTGACCATGACTTTGGGTGTGTGTGTTTGGGTGTGGATGGTAGTTTGAACACTGTAGCTCCTTCATGTTGATTTTAAACTTTCGATTCCAACGGTAAATTGCTGCTCATTGTCAGCCAACAACATGCACACACGATACTGCTCTTATTCGACAGACCACTCTGTCGCTTCCCATTTAGTTTCCATGGAGACGTGCCAGCGAGCAAGTACATGCTCTTGGCTGACAAAACTCCTCATCCAACAAAGCATATAAACTCGTGAACTTCTAGATGGCTGTACAATCTTGTTTTTTTAATTTATTTATTTATTTTCTATTTTTTTCCAAGGTGTCTAAAAGGTGTAATGTGCTATGTGGCAGCTATGAGTACTGTGTCTTTATTCCAGGTGTGAAACAATGCTGACAAATCAAGATTTTATTATTTGGCTATCCAAAAAAAAAAGAAAGAAAAAGAAAAATGTACTGTATTTATGACACTATGTAGACATAAGTAAAGCTGTTTTTTAAAGATTTTTGTGATGTTTGTGTTTTTTTAAATTGTACCCCTTTACAATATGGGTATAAATGTTTTATTAATGCTTTATAAATAGATTATTTATGACAATGTAAACACGTTTAAACGCGTTATAAATCATTGTTCATGAAGCGGACTCACTATTCGGCAAAATATTTATATTATGGATTGTGATTTTGTATTGTTTATTAAATGCTTACTGCTATTTATTATTACTTATTTATTATTTGTTTAAAAAGACACCCTTACTGTAAAGTGGTACTTTTTAAAAGATTTTTGGCTCCAGACTTCATCAGACAAAGTACTGAAAATGGTCTTTATTTGCAAGAATAAAACAGAAAATATCATCTCCAAATACACAACAATCTGAGATATAAAAGTCACAAAAATAAGTTAGCAAAGAATAAAAAATAAAATGGCAAAACCACTCTGTAGAAAAAGAGGGAACGTATTTACAACACTGGCACTCAGAACGTGTTTAAATTAAGCAGATCTTGGTCAAAACTGCCGTGGTACATATTGGCCCCACAAATAAACTCATGTTTATAATCATAAAAACTCACACAGAAAAAGAATGAAAGATCAGGGGAGTGTGTTTTTGGGGGGAATTAAAAGGAAACATTAAATTAAGTTAGAACCAGGGTGTGTCATTTGCCTCTGGTTCTACTGTTTGAGATTAAGAGAATCATTGCAGTATAGATGTTGGGTTCATGCAGCAAAGACTTTGAATCTAGAATAAGAGTCTCTGATAGAGAGGTCTGGATTGGATAAGGCAAATAAAAAAGGGAATAAGGCCTTAATGTGAAAGAAGGAATTCAGACCCCTATCAGTAGAGTTACATTACTAATCAACCACAAATATTTGGCATAAGATAAAAACACTCAAATCAGTAGATGCTTAAAGAAAAACTAAGTTACCCTTAAGGATTGTTTGTCAGCCTTCATTACAAATAGTCAGTTTGCCTTTTTGCTTGTAGCTTTCTGTGAACCTAAGTGGATGGTTCCTGTTCCGAGGGTTTATTTGGGAATGTCTACGGGAAAGGCCACGGGTCCGTCAGCTGCAGAAATGCTGTCCACTATGGAGGTCAAGGCGCGCATGTTCCCCTGGTCAGGAGACTCGGCAGCACTCAGGAGATCTGCAAAGAGAGAAAGAGAGGGTCACACAGTCAGTACCCTTGAAGCTGATCTAACCTACTGTCTGATAAGGAAAAGGACTCACCCTCACTGCTGTAGCTCTGTGGGCACTGCTCAGGAGTGCTGCTCCACTCCGGGCTGCTGCAGCAGGTGCTGCTCGAACTGGGCTCGCTTGAGGATGACACCTGTTACCATAGAGACACACATACAGAAGTTGCTGTCAGTCACTGTTATAGCACAACACAAATCCCCCAAAGTTACGCTGCACAGCACATCTCATAAATCTTATTAAAGAGATAAACTACAGTTCTGTCAGAAAAGCCACTTAGAAAAAGGTTTCATTTTTGTTTCTATTAGTGACAGTAATTTGCACATAGTATATATGACTATACATTAATACATTTGTTTACCAATCTAAAATCTGAAAATACATCATAATAAAGAAGCTTTTACATTGAGGTAAATTATCAAAGTTCAATATCTCAGTATTTTTAAAGCACTTTTTTTAGCATAATTTTAGTCTGTTGACATTTCTCTACCTAAAATCTCATCTTCCATCATCACTGTTCTGTCAGACTTACTCTGGGTTGGGTTGGACTGGGTCGGTAGAGCAGTCCCGGCTGTCCTGTCTCTGTGTCCTGCTGGTTGAGGGAGGACACCAGGGCTTGTAGTCTTTCTATATACTGTATGGCGCTCCGCAAAATCTCAACCTTGGGCAGCCTTTGGTTGGGGTTCATCAAGGTGCTCCTCTTCAGAGCATCGAAGGCCTCATTCACCTTCTTGAGACGTCTCTTCTCCCTCAGTGTGGCCGCTCTCCGACGGTCCATGGTCACGGTCTTCCTTTTACACAGCTTACAGGCCCAAGGTAGGCACTGACCCGGGCAGTGGGGCTCAGACTGAGGTGACAGGCTGGATGGAGAAGCTTTTTCCTCTGTACCTGCCACTCCGACACCAACACTGCCAGGCAGACCCCCACACAAGCCCATCATGGAGTTTCTGTCCTGGTAGCCACCTTGATCATATCCCCCAGGCAGGCGAGAGGGGAAGTAGCTGTCTCCTCCTTCAAAGAAGCGCTGGTCAGGGAAGAAGTAAGGGTTGGTCTCAAAGAGCTCCATATTGGACTGTATGTTGTGGTTGTATGGAGACGGCGGGAAATCCTTGCGTCGTTTGGAAATGCTCTTCTGAAGGCGGCTTTCAATTCTGTCTCTGAGGCGTATGTTAGAGTGCACGTTTGTGTGCCTGTCCTCCTCCTGGCCAGTTAGCAATGAGTGGAAGATGTGTGGAGAACAACTGGTGTGGAGCAACTGTAGGCTGGCATTTAAACCCCTCAGCCTTCTGCAGGATCACAGGGTTAAATTTAGCACGAGCCCTAAGAAACCTGACACGACGTTTAGCTGTTGCTGCACATCTACACTTCACATCTCTGTCGGGCCATGCTCTCTAGGGCTTTATGGCCCATTCATGTGTTTATGTGCCCTTCTGTGGGTTTGTGTGCTTGTGTCTGTCTTAAGAAGCCAGGACATGATCAGGTTGCTGCGGAATTGGAAGATATAACATCAGATCAAAGATGTCCATCCTAATGAGCTAATCCCTGGCTTGTGTACTCCTTCATGACACTGCACATACTCTGTCATGGGGGGTGGGGGAGGCAGTGTAGTGGTTTTGAGGCAGCTGTCACCTCTATTAGGAACCAATAATTTGTAGTGTCAATAAGATGTTTGAGTCCAGAGCTTGTGTACTTGTGTACTTAAAACTTAAAATGTCAGGTTCATAACAATTATCAGAATGAATGGAAAATCAAAGCGAACATCAACGCTGGTGCCTACGTTCTTGAGTATTGCATTCGTGTACCCTTACATTCCTTCCAACATGATTGCACCGTGTGATGCAAGTAGCCATCTGAGCCTCACCCCCTAGCTGCACCAGGCAGGCCTGTAGAGGCATGTTCAGCACCATGCCAAGTGGACACTGGCTTGCATTAGTCACAGAAATCAAGGAACAGCAACGACACAACTATCTAGGGGAATAGCTCCGACTGTTCTGTCCTCCTCCAGTCAGGCATACAGCTAGCTACCAGCGGGTGTTAATCCCTCCAGGACATGTCTTACCTCATAGCTCACCATGCTAATTCTAACTACCTTCTGCTAACATAAAAGTGTGGCTAAAACATACACTTCTGTCAACAGAGAAGTAGCATGGAACAATTGGCACGGTTTGAGATGTGTTCCACTATTTTGTGTCCTATATCACTGCACATCAATCACAGCCCTATAGAGGAAGTATTTGCTGGCAGAAGAATCTCTATCTTTTCAGGCCACACACAGTGTCTAAACTCTGTGTTGACTGGTGCATAAATCAAAGATATAAACACAAGTTAAGCCACATATCCTTTATTATAAAGTCTTTTAATTTCTAATAGACATAATGAGGTAAAAGTTAATCTATGAAACTGTTACAAAGTTGTTTTTTTACAATAGACAGAAAGATTAATTCAAGCTTCAAGATAAAAACTAACTAACTAATTTATAATAATATTTTTTTGTTATTGACTTTAATAAATCCAAACCCACTTTATCCTGCTCAGGGTCACAGTGGGGCCAGAGCCGGACTCAGTTGTCAGTGGGTTAGAGGTCAAGCAGACCCCAGACTGATTCTCAGTCTATTACTGGATCAACTCAGAGAGATGAGACAAACAACTATATCCTCACATCTAACATGCATGATTTTAGAGAGGAATAAAACAATACACAGGTGCGTTCTGGAGATGCAAACTTCACACAAGAGGCACTGAAACTGTTAGTCAAACTACCCTTTTGCCATGAGGGTCACTTTTTCTAAAAGTAATAAACTTTGAGTCTTTCTTACTAAAGTTCATACAGTTTGCAATCTGCACACATTTTGCAAGTTTTTAACAGTGAGTTAGGCTAAATATCACGTGTGACCAGAGTATTATTAATACTGAAAGATTTATACAGGGTTTGAAGAAGCAAGTATAGTTTTTGACATGACATTTCTAAAGGCAAACCTTGCTTATTTCAGCAAGTTAAGACCAAACAAAATTAGATAGAATGGTAATCAAACATAAGGCCTGCCTGCTGACCTGACCTTGAAAACATTTTACATATCATAAAACAAAACAGATCCCAAAGGACACCTTAAACTGGTGAGCAACTTAAATCCTTCATCAACAAAACATGAAAAAGTATTCTGCATTTAAAACTACAGTAAATTTGTCCTAGTCACATTCAGAAAAAGGTTGACATAAGAAAGGGACAAAAGTGCTCTTGTAATTGTAATTCTTTTGTTGCTGGAATAGCATTTTAAATGTGCATGTATTTTTTTTTTTAATCTTAGCATGTCCATTGAAACATGTTGCTTTCATAGATTAGAACAGAGCTCTTTAGTTGATTCCTATTTGATTCCTATTTTACACAATAATCCAACTTTATTTGAATAAAAACCGAGGTGGACCACACATCTTTTCATTCAAGTCTTTCTGCCTGACTGTCCTTGTTTGTTTGTTTCTAAGCTAAAGTTCAACCCCTTAGTTAGGAATGTTGTTCTTGATTGAATGATTTATTTAATTATTTGTTTTAAGAACAAAACTTAAATGCTTTCTAATATATATAAATATTTCAAGACCAATTTTCTAAAGTATTTGTAGTTTCAAAGCCATTGCTTATTAGGAAAGAAGTGATGATTTTACACTATTTTAGTGTTCTAGCTCCAGGGTCATTCAGGTTCAAGAGGTTTTTGGCACATCTAAATGGAACCTATCTATTAAATTCCTCTACTTAATCTTATTTAGTTTTTTTATTAATATTATTCAAATTAATTTGTAACAAATTACAAAAGGCGTTTGCAGTCCAGTCTTAAGGGTTTGGGCCTAGATTTGAAGCCAAGTGTGCAGTTGAAGTTTGGCACGGGGCGGCCGTGGGCTGTCAGGTTAATCTGTGATGGATCGTCACTGATGGTGGAGGGAGTACAAAGACCCCTGTGTTGGACTCAGGAGTACAGCAGGGAGGGGGGTCTGCAGTGTGTCAGAGTCACTCATAACCCTCCATCTTCTTAAGCCATTGTCAGCAGAACTGGAGAACTTGTGTGTGTGTGTGTGTGGGGGGGGGGGGGGTGTATGTGTGTGTGTGTGCAGCATCAGAGACACATTTGTTTAAGAAGTAGGTTCCTCTCAGCATTTTGAAGTGAGCACTTGAGCAGATAAGAAATCAAGTGGTAACTTATTGTTTACAGATATGATCTATATTTTCAGTCAAATTGAAATGAGAACAGATTGAGTTTTTTTCTCAGGTCACAAGTGAGACCATTAAAGTAATTTTATTAGGCTTTAGGTTCTAATAATTTCTCTCAACCTTTAAAGATAATTATCAAGTTCAAAACCAAAGAAGCCAAATTATTCAGATGTAAGTGTGTGTGTCTGTGCGTCTCCTCAGGGATTGTGCTGTCACTGGCAGCACTCCTCCACTTCTCCTCAGTGACAAGCAGCAGCACATTGCAGGACAGCTGAGCCTGGGGGGTAGAGGATGAGAGGGGAGGGGCCGGTCCTCCTCCCCCTTCAGGTTAGCTTCAAGATCATCCCTGACCTGAAGAACCGCCATCCGAGTGCTGTCGGAAAATCTCACATATGAAAGAGGAGAGTAACATAACAAAAGAGGAAGAGTGTTAATCAAATGTGGATGAAGTGGGACATCCGTCCAGCAGGATCATATAACAGAGAGAGAATACATAAACAGATGATCTGATCTCATTTTAACAGGGTTTGTTTCACATTTTTGGGGCCATTTAACTTCTTAGTTTTGAGAAATAAATTATGTAGCATGAAAATATTTTAAATAATTGTTTAAAGACAGTTACTTGAGTTTCTTTTTAGGAATGTATTCCTAAAAAATGTCCTTTTATAATAAAAATGTCTGGAAAAAGGGCATTTGGACCGTCTTTTGCTATTATTATTATATTTTGCACTTTTACATTGACAGATACATTTTAGGAATTCAGATAATGTGTAAAAATTGAGATTTTCAATAACCACAAATAAGGGACAAATTTTAAAAAACAGCTCTATCAAAAGGGACATTTTGAGTCCACTTGTTCTCCCAGAGTTCTCTCTGCCTTAGGGCCAAAAGAGGCCATTGAGTCATTTCATTCTAGCCCTCACCATCAACATACAAAAAAAATATAAATAAATAAATAAAAAGAAAATAAATTAATACAAGTAAAAATTTAGTAATGAATCTTTTGGAAAAGTGACTTTTAACACATCTGCTTGAAAGTATAGTCAGAAAAAAACATTCAACACCTAATAAAATTAAATAAATGTTGGCTTCATGTTGTCAACTAAAAAGAAGCAATTATTTTAATTAATATGATAGATGCAGGTAACGACATATGTTTAAATTCAGTTCACTACTAAAAGTCAAAATTGCTCTCTCAGAAGAAAGCTTTGCCTTCTTGTGTTGTAAAATGAATATTTATTATTAGTCTTTTTGAAAAAGTAACTTAACTTCACGATAAAACATGTTTAGTTTGGATTGAGCTCTATCAGCATGACTATTATGAATATAACATGAATCATATGAAACTGTTACAAAATGATGGTATCCCACTGCTAGGTGGAAGCGCACAGAGTTTAAAAGTATGGTAGCATAATTTGACATGTAAAATCTCAAATTCACTGTGTTTTCACCAGCTGCTTTTGCTGCAGCCCAGTTCTATTAATCGTCCATTTCCACTAGAGTGGGGGGGGGGGGGGGGGGGGGGGGGGGGGGGGGGGGGGGGGGGGGGGGGGGGGGGGGG
>JARVJO010000365.1:22249720-22265423 GCA_031762555.1 Cynodonichthys magdalenae
TTACTTTTATCAATAGAGCTCAAATAGAGAGGACTACAGAGTAGTGGAGGAACCACCATTCCAACAGAATACCATATCACAACTGTATAACTAAATTACAACTATATCTATATAATTATCATGTTATTACGTTTATGTTTTTTTACAATACAAAACGCATGAAGTACACTTGACTGTACAGATAATTATTTCTTTAAAAAATAAACAAAGAAAAAAAATTTTTTTCAAACCTTGACTTACATCCCTAAGGATGTATAAAAATACTTAGTAAAAAAATCCTGACTGATTTGATCATAATTCATGCATGAAAGGGCTAGTTTAGTCTCTACTCCTGTTTTATTCACTTTTATCTTATTTAACACCTCAAACTGTCCTAAAGGACAATAACTTACTTTAAGATCACCTTACATAATTGCTGAAAAATAACATTTATTAGTACTTTTAGTCAATCTTTTAAAACTATCTCAGCTTGAAATGAAAAACTGTCAGCACAATTCAGTTAAAAAAATGGCAATTTTTAGCAAAAAATAAGGCATTTTTTTCTCTTTATAATGCCAAAATATAATTATTTTGGACAGTTAAAACAAATAATGTAGTTTGATGTTTTTAAGAGACTTCCACCAAATCACACTCGCACCCCATGCCAAGTCCAGTACTCGCCAGCTTGTTTTAATTTATTCTTCAGCCTGCATAGATAGAAATAGTAGGGGGTCCTTGCTTCGTCAATATGGGGGTCTCATACTGAAAAACATTTAAGACCCCTTTTCCACAGTATTATAGGTCATTGGAGAAAGCTGATTCTGTTTTTCCCCCTACTATCACAATGGCGGTGCAGTTCCTGATGTAGGATGTGTGACGTCATGTGGGAACTGTCTATTGTGGATTTCTTCAAATCTAAGAAAATGTGCTTTCAGAGCACTTCTCCAATGCCAAACACTCACATTATCAACAAGTCACGTGGAGTGACTTGTTGATAAACTGGGGCAACACCTGAGGTGGCCAGTCAAGTTCCACAGGTGGTACAAGCCACGCTGGCCACCCACGACTGTACCTGAAAAAAACTATTTTGTCCCTTTTGAGTTTAGAGTTCTGTGTTTTTTTTACCTTAGAGTGTAGAGTATTTTCCCATTGTTCCAGATACGAAGCAGCTGATTGGGTGTCGTTATCCAGTGCGAGTCGGCGTTCTTGGAATTCCTAAAGATGGTGTCTGGAAGCCAAATCAGGCCGACCATATTGCTGGTTAAACAAGACAAAGATAGGAAAGAAAAAAGAGCACAAGGTGAAAAATCATCTCAGAAATGCATGAGTCTGTTCTCCTTCTCCCAGTAAGAGGATAATAAAACACCCAGAAGACTTGGGAGGAAAACAAAGCACATCAGTCAATTTGTTCCATTAATTACAATCCTCTTCTTCAGAGAGAGAGAAGAATATTTGTTCTCAAATGAGACACTCACTGGGAAAATGTTCAAAAACAAGAGTTGCTGCAGGGCAAAGGAAGAGTCATTGAATTTTAAGGTTCATTTAAAAACACTATAATCATCAATGGGTATTGATGATACCACAAAGCTTACACAGTTGGGTTGCAGATAAAAGCCCTGGGTACGTTTGCAGTAAACTCTGAGTGAATGCACTCTACCTATTGAGGGTTAGGATCCGCATGCTGCTGCTGTTGTAGCGCAGACGGGTGTCCACCCAAGTCTGGGCGAAGATGATGTCAATCTGGTACTCCTGTGAAGAGAAAAACAGAATCAATACACTGATCCGACATGGCTTTTTTTAGTGAGTTACACAGGCAGAAAAAGATTTTTGAGGGGAAGAGGGGGTGAAGTCGATGTTCTGAGTACTGTTGGTGCAAATGTGTCCACATCAAAGAAGAAGCTAAAGCAGCAGCAGCAGCAGCACTCACTGGAAGTACATCTGCTTTTGATATAAAATTAAATTACAGCATCTCCTGAACTTGTTTACTTCAGCACATTTCCCTCACCTCAGTAACAACCTTTGTTCTAATTATGAGATGTTTTTACTGTGAGAATGGTGAATCAAAGCTGCCTTATTTAGCAGACTGTCAATGATTTTGCTTCTGTATGCATGAAAGCGATGTTTTCACGAAGTGATTAAAATCCTTGAGAAAGTGAATTTAAATGCTGATTTTTTTTCTGAAGTACTAGATGTAAGAATACAATTCCCATAAGCTTTGATGCATTGAAGATATCTTTTCCTTGGGAATGTTTGACAGCATTTATACAAATATATATACACAGGAACAGATAGTTATTTTGTATTTACATAACTAGAGCAACCAAGGTTCATCCACGAAAAAAAAGCAAACTTTTAACTATGGTTGAAAGGTGCATTTACACAGTAAACAACCTGTTTACTGTACTTTACAACAACATGGTGCCCAATGATAAAAGTGGTCTTTTTGAACTTGGTTGAAGTGCAGTCAATAAATTGGCACATAGGAGTTTGAGACAAATAGCATGTCATTTTTTTGACAGATGTGTGATAGTGTAAACTCTCGTTCTGGTTTTGATGATCTCGTTTTTGAAAATGGCTTCAAAACAAGTCTGAAAAAGGATGGACTGTCCTCAAGTAGAAGAGTATAAGTACTTGAGAGTTTGAAGGAAGAATGGGGCGTGAAAGATGGTGGTTACGAGAGAGAGGTGAGCTTTAAGAGGATGTTTCTGCTCACCTGTTCGTCAACAGGTTTATAGTAGATCAGTAGTTCCCAACCTGGGGGGCGCTAGAGATCATGGGGGGGAGGGACGGGACACACATTGTGCTTGATCAGAGGTCAGGGGTCGACATAACCATTGTTTAGGTTGTCCGAGACAACCAATTTTTGTTTCGGACAACGAGATCTCGCCTCCTGGTTGTAAAGTTCTCCTCCACAACAGTTGCCGGTCATTTGTAAAAATGACAGGAGAAAAAAAAACGTCTAAATTTTAAGCAAACTGTTCTTTCACCCAATTTAAAAAAAAAAAAAAAAAAAAAAAAAAAAAACACAGTCAAAGTTTTACCCAATCAGATCAGAGTAGGGCGGGTCGTGCTGTCTGACTGACTGACAGCAGGTGCGTGCAGACTCGAGTCCCTCCACAATGGCTGCCCGTGCGGCGCACCATTCAGAAATTTTTGCGCTCTTATTTACAACATTTCATAAGTTAGAAAGTGTACTGCCGCATCTCCTTTTGGTGAAATCTATAACAACATAAGCACCTCTGGCGATGGTGCGTGCCCTGCGTGAGCACCCAAAGCTCGACTATAACCGAGCCTTCAGGACAGGTGCTCGCTCCCAGGAATACTGTCAGTGTTTCCCAGACGATTTTCTACCAAGGATTAGATATACATTTCTGAAAGCACCTTACAGTATTTCCACTGTAACACAGTGTGTTCACACGCACAACAAAACCGCGAGAAATCACTTGACTGTCATTTAGAAAGCAGAGGCTCAGAGGCAGCTGGACCTCGTCTCCACCTGCAGCACAGATCCGACCTGTGATAAATTTAAATCAGTAAATACGAATAATACATAGTATTAAATATCTACATGAACTGAAATCCTGAAAATATAATCCCTTCAAATTAAACAATCATTTAGGGAAGAAATCTGTTGGTTTTGTTAATATATTTGATATCTTGACAAAACTTTTTCTCAGCTGGCCTGGGAGCGCCTTGGGATTCCGCCACATGAGCTGGCCCAAGTGGCTGGGGAGAGGGAAGTCTGGGTCTCTCTGCTTAGGCTGCTGCCCCCGCGACCTGACCCCAGATAAGCGGAAGAAAACGGACGGACGGACGGATCTTGACAAAACTATAATTTTTATTTTTTTAAGATTGTCTTAAAGATTGCTAGTTTTTAAAGAAAAGTTAATTGAGTAATTCTCAAAACAATGTTCTTGTAGTTATTATTTCTGTTATTCAACGACCAGTTTATAGCTAAGTTTGCAACTATTTACTTCATTCTTTTAGCACTCTGATAAAGACAATAATCTGAAGGAGTCTTTGGGAGTGAAGAGTAGCAAGGAATGGTGTGTGTGCGTGTGTGTGTGTGTGTGTGTGTGTGGGGGGGGGGGCACTCAGATTGACTAGGAAGTAAGAATGGGGTACTTTCAGGAAAATAGGTTGGGAACCACTGCTGTAAAACATGTAACAGGTGAATTTATATAACTCTGTGACTGGCTTTATGAAAATAATATCTGATCAAATTTGGACAAATCAACTGGTATGTGCCATTTCATAGGTTATTACTGCTGCTCTTACTTGGTTTGTGTGGATGTCAGTGGAGCCATTGCTCCTTCGACTATAGTTGTTACGAAGATTACCCAGAAACCACCAAGGCAGACCGGAGAGGTCCCACTCGTCAAGGGTAACGTCCAGTTTGGGACGTTTGCAGGCAGAGCGCAGCAGGCCTTCAACAGACTCTAAAGAGGTTTTAAACAGTTAAAGTCTGCATCTTGTAACTTGAGTTGTTTGGAAAATGTGACAGAAGGACAACTCACCGTCATCTGGATCTCGAGGTCGTCTCTGGGAGGGGGTCTGCAGAAGAGGCCTGTCACTGTTGGCTGCCCCCACTGCTTTGACCACACCTCCAGATACCTGTAGAGACAAGTGAAATGAAGAAAATTAGGTCACAGAGCCTTGACTGGATACCTGGAGGACTCGCAGCTCCATTTCAGGCTGGCCTCTGGATTTGGGGAGGAGGTGAAGATTTAAATATGGGCTAGTGATAGATGGAGGAAAGTGAGGAGTATTATTCAGCATTGAAATAAAATTATAAAAGACAAAGCAGACAGACCAGTTCTGCGCAAATAAATGGAACTACCGGTATGTTCGACGTGTTTTGTTACGTAAAGCACTTCCAAAATTGTGGGATTTAATACATTTTTCAATCATTTAATCACACGGGGCACACAACAAACAAAAACATTAAATTCCTCTTGTAGTAAACGCATGAACATTAACAAAGAAGTCCTTCTGAATGATTCATAGGTAAAGAACTATTAAAACCCCAGCTTTTATAAATAAACTTTCCGAATACAAAAATGAAATTTGATTGTACTATGCAGTCAGCTAGAAATACAATCATCCCTTTGATTCATGAAATGATACAAAAATGTACTTAAATTTAGCTACATTGAGATAAAATATACTAATACATATAAAAAGTAGATTTTGGAAGGAATGGAAAGTATAGTTTAAAAGAAAATGTGGAGATGTATGAAGAAGTTTAGGGTTATTGGGCCTTTGCTGATCAGGAGCTGAGATCCTCCAATGTGAAGCAGAGAAGAGAACTCTGAGACAGACAGAGACAGGGACTCTGCCCCCCATCCACTGGGTGGAGCAGGTGGAGCACAAAACAAGGGCTGTAAATACCACCAGACCACACCAAGGATGGGGTTGTACAGAGACGGTGCCACTCTGTACAGACGTACATCAACGAAGACAGCAGCCCTGACCTCACTCCCCTCAATACACACAAGCAGAAACAAGGTCTAACTTTAATTAAACCTGTAGTGAAGTCATGGTAATCGTTACTTTGATGTTCCAGCTAGCCTGCGATTCATTGAGTCACACCCATGAGCGTTGTGTGAAGTGAGGTGAGTAAGGCCGGGAGTCTCTGTTTCTTCGGAGCACCATGCTTCGGTTTTACCTGACCACGATCGTCCACTCCTCCCTCTACACACTCACGGCCCACTGAAAGATTCTCTGCAGCGTCTGCATTTCAGATAAAACACAGTAACAGACAAAGGACATCCCCCCCTTTTAATCATGGTAGTACTGACTCTCTAAGGCCGTCAGATGATTGGAGTCTTTTCAATGGATTTGAAGAAGCTGAAAAGTTTTGTTCTTCTGGGGCTAAAAAAATAAATCATCCCTGCATCCCCAAGTGATGCAAAACCTTTCAGCAATGTATGTAGGAGGAAAGGTTATATAAAAGATCAAATACTTTTATTTTTTAGAATAAGATGTAAATGAAACATAGTGTGTTTTAATAATTATACAGCCTTTTCAAAAACCAATAAAACATAAAAAAAAAGTGTCAGAAATTAAGACGGCTTAATGAAGGAACTTACCAGAACAATTAAGAACAACTAAGTTTTTCTTGAGCATTTCATACACCGGGCTGCAAAATAAAGGATAGTTTACTGTCAAGTACTTTATTTTAAATGATTTAGTTCATACATAGTATAACTTGATATAAGCTGTTCTGGGTTGAAGACGAATACCTTGGGTTTTTCACAGAGAAGCTTTCAACTTCCAGCAGTTCTCCCAAAGGATCATCCTGGCAGTGGACTATGTGCTGCCTCTGTTTGTCGTAAAGTTGCTTCCCCATGATGTACTGACCCAAGTAGTGCATCACCTGTACAGGCAATGAATAGAACGCTCATTAAGATAAGTTACTTTTTTTTTTTTTAATGACATTTGATTTTATTGGCTGGTAAAAAATACATCAACTTGCTTCTTTGAGTGTGAAGACATCCTCCTGTGCTCCTGCTACTCGCAGAATCTGCAGCAGAGGGGCTTTTGGTTGCACCTGAGAAGATAGCGAACCAGTTTAGTAACTAAAATCTATTATATAAAAACTGCATAAGGGGATGATTTTATATTACCTGATTACCCTCGCCAGGTAGAGTCCTGCTCGACGAGCTGGAAGTTGAAGGGTGGGTCGACAAGGAGCTCATAGTAATTGAAATCTGAATAAAAAAATTTAAAAAAGTTGATTTCCCTAAAAATGAAATAAACTAAAAACGATAATAGATTATGAACAACGCGTCATTTTAATACCAGGACATGAATTTCTTGAAATACATGTTTTAGAATATTACAATATGTAATAATAAAAACCAAAATCATTCATGACTCAATCTGATTGAACTAGAAGGCCGCATGGAAGACGCCGTTGCACCACAGAGCCTGTAGTTAAGTTACCGTCCTGAAGAGGCTGGGCCAAAATAGCAGAGGTCACTTTACAAGACTAACACTGGAACATTAATGCACTATTACAGGTACAACTAATTACAAACAAGTGAACTCTAACATCCCGAAGCAGATTTAACAGGTGGCACATCTGCAGTCGACGTCGTATGCGCCAAATTAATGACAAAGCTAAGCTAACTGTAGCTACATCCTCAACAATACCTCCGTTAAGAGTCTAACATTACTTCACAGCTGCTACATGTTTTTACACTCACTGTAGTCTTAACGGGGAGCCCATATCGTAGAAAAATAGAGAAAAAGACCAAATGTCTCGTTTTAGACTCCAGGTTACGGTGAAGTAACAAAAGACAGAACTTCAAATTCAAAACGATGATTATGACTACTCTATTTCCGGAGACATAAGTGGAATGATGCGCCCTCTACTGTTCAGACAGTTACATTGCAGTGGTCACTTTGGATTCACCTACAGGAATAGTGTATAACTGCAGGCTATAAATAGGTCATTAAAAAAACACAAAACAGCTTTTTAAACGCGTGTTCTTTAGATATTTAATCAATCAACTAATTGTTGCTGTGCTAACTCCAAAAAAAAAATTATGAAGCATCGTCAAGTCACTTTTGTGGAATCCAGTCTAAAATCTGGTTATAAATAATAATTCACATATACAATTGACATCACATAAAAAAAGGTCCAGAAAACCAGGAGTTTATTGATGAAGTCCTATGGTTTATTAGAAATAGGAATCATAGTAGTTTTAGATGTACAAAGGAACATATTTGTTCACATGCCTTTTTTCATTGTAGTTGTTGAGAGTCCTTTCTTTCTTTTTCCAAAGTGGACCTATCACTAAACTGTTGGTTTTGAGCCCAGTGTTGAGAAAGAATGGTGATTTTTTTTATTGTCTTTAATTTAAGGATTGTTGGTAGAATAGTTTCACTCACTTTATTTGACTTCCCTGATGTGCTACTCACTTGCTGATTAATCCACCTAATACCTGTAGTTCCTGGATGGGTGGGTGGGACATCAGTGGGTGTAGGGATTGTTAACAAGTACCAGGAGCTGAAAGGAGCCACAGGTAAAGAATCTGCAAGAGAGCATGGCTGCAAGACTGCTGATCGTGATGGTCTTGGTTACCGACATCTGTGGAGCAGGTAAGATGGTTTTATAAAACTCCAAATGATTGAGTTTTTCCTAGAAGAAATGTAACTTCCTGGGCTAAATGAATGAATTTATCTGGTAGTACTGCTGGAAAAATCGACAGCGTCTGACTTCCTGCAGAAAATAAGAGAAAAACGTGGATTGGAGTGTTTGCCAGGGGGGTGCAGTACGGACGTCGGTGAGGCTGAAGAGCAGATGGAGGTGAATATCCAATATGTAAGTGAGCACCTGATTTTACAGCTGTTGCTAAAACAAATATCCTCTTAGACCAGTTGTTTTTGTGTATGTGCTGCTTTGATTATGGAAGTAGAGCTTATTTGGTATTATTAAACTGAAAAACTGTTTTATTGGTTATAAAGACAAAGTTAATATCAGAAATTTTTATTTACACCTAAGTTATAAATGTACATTTGAGTAAAATATACATTCAGGTTACATAAGACCATCTAATTTTAAACTGAAAATGCAAAATACAAAACTTCCTATTCCTATAGACAAATGTTTCAGAAGGTACTCAAAGTGCACCACTAAATTCTTCTCTTCAAGGTCTCTATTTTTTTTTACTCACGTTCAAATGTCCAGCTACTATACAGTGTTAACAGTGGCGGTTCAGTAGAAAAGTGGTCTGTGTCTCTGTTTCAGCAGCTGGATTTCTGCATCCAGTGAGATTTTAGCCACATGAAACCAAACATCTCAAACAAAGACCACATCCAGAGAGTGAGCTTAAGAGCTGAGAGGCACAGCTCTGTTTAATGGGATAAGATGTAACTTAGTCAAGCATGGCAGTCAGACGTTTTACTGTGTCCCCTTTATACCAGGCCCACAAAGTCATTAACGTACTTTGCGACTTAGTGCACCTGCTGCTTGGATCAGATGTACATCAGGAGAGCTAGGAAAGGGAGAGATAATGTGTTTATTGATAGTTTACATTTACTGTAAGTATATGGATTTCAGCAAAGTTATTAGACTTTAGAGGGTATTGCTACTGAAGTTGATGAGTGAGTAAAAATGTACATGGTTTGTTTACAGGAAGAGAGTTCCAGCTTGATGTACAACAATGCTGCTGTCAAGAAAGAAATAAGTGATGTATGTCAAAATATTCTGACTTTGAATTTTAACTTTTATGCAAAAATAGAAGGTCATTAAACAAAACTCTGTTAAACATTTTTTCTGTCTTTTGGCAGAAACCCGAGAATCCTGCAAGGGAAACTATGTTGGATGAAGGATCTGGAATGTGACCAAGGCGGAGAGTAAAAGATGACATTGTTGGGTTTCTCAAAAAAGAATCCTTGTCCTGAGTACAACTTCTGTCTCATTTCAGACCCCCCCCCCCCCCACACACACACACACACACACACAATATTACAAATAGAGTTGTATTGTAGTTTACAAATATAATTATTTGTAAAATAGGGTGTTTGGGTCCCACCTCAAAAGAAAAGAAATTTGTATTATTTTTCGTGAATATTGAAATACTCATTATGATTTTTTTTTGTACTTTGTTTTAATGTTGCAGAAATGAAAGTGCAAAACATACATACTCATCTTTGATTAAAAAACTACAATCAGAACCTTTTGTTAACCTCCTTTATTATCTAACAAGAGAAATATATTTTAATTGACAGCACTTAATTATTGTTTTTCTTTCTTTTTAGTATATTACCCTACATTAGAGAATATATATTGTGGTGTTTATGCTTGGTTAAGCCGAATCTAACCAACAATAAGTATTTTATGAATATTTTTATAACGGTGTATTGATTTTTCATAAACTAGCTTATTTTGGTGCAGTTTTTAACTAAACAAATGTACTGTTTGTGACTCAGTTAATTATGGTTTTAAACTCATGTGATCTTGGTTTTAATATTTTCCTGACTTTATTTCAGTTCATGTCTGTTTATCCACAGATTTCTGACTTTTGTTCTTTCTTTTACTGTGAACAGCTGCAATTAAAACTGGGGTAAAACAGTTATGTTAAGCTTCTTTTCTCCATAACGATGTCATTAAGTGCACAAAAGTAAAACTCGGTCTGGACTAAAACGAAGACTGCAGTTAAGCAGCAGACACAATCTGGAAACAGTAATCTGAAAAAAGTTTGAAAGCTGTTTTGTTTGTAATAGTCACATGCTGATCACGGGTTTAAGGCTGTTTTTCTCCACATTTCCACTGTACATAAACAATGCAGTGAATGAGGACAGAAAATACAAACGTTAAAGGCAATAGAATTCCTTGCTTTATGCTTACATTGTGCTACCTTTAAGGTCACATTTTTGACTGCGTATATCTGAAGGTGGAGAAATAGGAAAATGCATACTCTATCTTAACTGTAAACGAAAAATACATTATGAGGAAACGTATAGAAACTGTGCTCAAAATTATTGTGCATATCACATATAAGAAAGACAATGTCTTCTCTCAATATTGTTTAAGGACAAAGATGTGAAGTTTTGTCAGTTTTTTTTTATCACGCTTTCAAATTTGCGCTTGCGCCGTCCCTGGTTCATGTCTATTTCCCATTTCCGACAGCCCTGAAGGTAGCATATCAAACGACAGCACTAGCTGTTACGGCTAAACACTTTTCAAACTAAAAACAGCGACGGTGTTGTTTAAACAAAGTACTTTCATAATGTGAGTATTTAATGTTTCTGTCTTAATGTTTTAGTAAACAACTTTAAAGTAAACTGTCTGTCGTGTTTTAGGAAAAAACGTGGTCACATAAAAACAACGCCCAAAACTTTGTTGGCCTGCAACAAGTGTTAGCACCACTTCAGTTTAGCTAGGTTTTCTAACCAGCTAAGCTAATTTAGCTTTAGAGTTACTTCCCTAAAATATTTTTAGCGTCGTTGAACACCACTTATATTATATGTTTTCTGTTGGTCAAGTCGAAAACTAGCGAAAAATACACGTTCATAATGCTAATAGTCCACAGCTGCTTATATGTATATTGCTCATTGAACAATGCCAAGTTTTCATTTCCTCCCGGATCAAATATTTCCATTTGGCTTCTTGGCCTTGACTCTTTCAGTGTAGCGTCTTACATTCAATAGATTCTGAAAAACATGGTGATTTAAAAATCTTCCATTTTAAAAAATTGTTTTAGGTTGTGCATGTACTGGTGACAACTTGTAGGAAACATGGTAAACAATATTGTTCAGATGAGTTCAAGTTTTGTGTAATTAGCTGGGAGATTTAGATTTATGGTTTATTAACTTTGTTTTTCTTTACAATTATATTAACACGAAAACAGAGAACGAGTCAGATCCTAAAACTAATAATTCAATATTTTATTGTTTATTTTCACAATAAAACATAGAAGAAATAAGAATTAAAAAAAGTATATATTTCACAATTATTATATTTCGTAAAAACAATGTGATTGAGGATTGCCAAAAACCCCTCAAGGAGCTTAATAAGTGGCAATCTCCATAGAAACAATTATATTTAACAATTTAAAAACATTTCTATATTATATAAAAACACATTTCTGTATATAAATTATAAAACTAAAATTACATTTAATACTCAAACCCATATGGAAAATTCAAATACCTTAAGAGCAATAATTTGACCCTCGGTTTAAACTGTTCTTTAGAAACCTCTATGAGGGATGTAGGAAAACTGTGTTTGACCAGAGTAAGGAGGTCTAATATGATAACTACTACGAGTCGAATACTGGTGAGATTCATTTATAAAAGTAAAATATTACAAAAATGCTGGGGAAGTAACTTTTTTATAGAACTATAAACAAATAAATAATTTGAAGTTGAATCCCGTAAACGGTAAGAATACTTGCCTGAGCAAACAGTGACTGGGAGGGGTGTCTATGATTTACACAAAATATTATTCTTTAAGCCCGCTTCTGAAGTCGAAAAATAGATACGGATTTGGATAGGTGCTAGCTCAAGCAACATTATAGTCATTGATTTATGGATAAAACATTGAATAATATAACATAGTTGCAATTTTCTGGTTAAACAAGTGCCACATTTTACCTAGTATACCAACCACTTTGGCTATTTTTGTACTTGCAGCACTAATTTGAGGTTTCCAGGATAAAGAATCATCTATTATAGCACCAAGGAAACGAGTGGATTTAACATTAATAATGAAAATATTATCAATTTAAAATATATCAGGCTCTATACCAAAAATAAATATAACTTGTTTTTTATGTTAAGTGACAATTTATTGGACTTAAACCAAGTGGGTAACTTGTCAAGTAATTGCTTAATCATCTTCACAGTTCCAAATAAAATGTTTTTGTGTTCCAGATTGTACAATTCTGATCATATGTAGCTTTTGCAAACTACTTCTGGTGATAGTAACCTTTATTGCGTATATAACAGAGCTGACACCAGTTTAACTTGGTTTCATAGATATGTGTGCACTCCTGAGAGTATATACAGATTTTACCTGGGAATATTCAGTAATTTAAAGGCTTAAATTGTGCCAAAAAAGGTTATCAGATTATTTTTTTCACTTATCTCTAGATAATGTTTACTGGTTTGGAAAAGCAGCTGTTTTAGTTAATATAAATCTCTCTGTGTAGATGGTTCTATAATACTTATGAGTATAGTTGTAGCATTAGGAGCTTTATGGTTTTATTTAAGTATCAAGGAGTTATCCTGTGACTATTCTCTTTTCAGCTGTGATCCTGTGATTTTAAATATGTTTAAACTGGAGCTGTTATATGAATAAACAAGGCTTGTGCAATTTGTTGCTATATACTTGTATACATTATTTAATTGTGATTTCTACTTCTCTTTATTTGGTTTAAAATCTTAGTTACATTTAGAGTCCTAATGTTGACAGTTTTCAGCATGACATTTATACTAATTTTTTTGGATCATTCTGTCAATAAAGCAGTGCAAAATGTTATGAGAAGAGCAGAGGGAAAACTCCCAGATGTGCTGTATACAGAGCAGTTCTGTCTCAAGTCAAAGGGTGGCAGTGAAGGACTGCTGTAAATGTTTGCAAGAACAACAAGCCTTAAATGAAGTAATTTATTTACAGAAAGTACGATGAAATCTAGAAAACAGGCTGTCTGTTTTAATTTTTGTTATTTAACAAATTTCCAAAACTGATAAACATACTAAAAAAATTGAAACAATTTGTAGTTTAATTAAGCACGGTGTAACCATAAAAGCACACCTTTTTTTCTCCAGTGTCCTGTTATCAAGAATAATCTGTGTAAAATCTTAGTAATCTTGCATCATTTAGTTTTCCACGTTTTCTTAAATTGCATCAAGTTCTAGTGTCTTCTCATAAAAAAATGTCATCTATTTTCACTTCTCTTGTCACTTTAGTTTATAATGCTTGTTCAACCAACCAAACAATATATATTGCATTAAGAGTAAAACTGCCCTATCGGTTTTTGCAAGTACAGTAATTGGTAGATAGAGCAAATAAAGCACAAGTTTATTAACTTGTTGTTTTTATTATCTCTACAAAAAGTGCAAAACTTTGATTTTCTTCAAGTTTATATTAATTTTATTCTATATTATTATTGTTGCTTATTTTTACCAACATATGTACAATTTTGTGACCATTTTTGAGTCATTCTGGTACATTTACAAAATTATGTTTGAGCTCACAGTGACTGTAGTACTACACATGTTGATCTGAAGCTCCCTCAAATTTGGAATTGATTATACTGTACAGGCCTAGTCCAAACAAAATACCAAACACATTTATTTAAGTTATCTGACAGTAGAACAGGGTTTAATAAACTTGTATTAGAAGCTGCACAAAAAAACATGTACCACATTGCATGTAATGTGAAATCTGAGATCCCCTAAAATAACTAGTAATTACCAACAATAGTTCAACATCCTGATAGTTATCTGCATTACTGAACAGCAGGAGGAACAGTGAAATGAATAGAAGAAGATGATCTGAGGGTACAGGCAGGTGTAGCAATGGGAAGGTGGTCCGAAAGATATGGAGGGGTGAGGTACTTTGTAGTTGATGCAATATGGAATGGGATACCAATGAAGCTATTGTAGAACAGGTGTGATGTGATGGATTGAGGGGGTCCATGTAATGATATGGGCCATTGAATTTTGAACCAGTTGTAGTTTATGGAGGGTTTTCTCTGGAAGGTCAAAGAGAAGAGAATTAACATAATCTAAACAGGAGGTGACCAGACAGTGGACCAGAACAGCAGTGGAGTGAGAGAAAAGCTGAGACAATAAATATTTTGAAGATGGATATCGGCTGACTGAGTGATATTAGTGACGTGAGGCGAAGGAGAGAGCGCTATAGAGGATGACACCCAGACTCTTGATCTGAGGAGAGGGAAAGATGGAGGAGTTGTCAGTCGGAATGGAGAAGTTATGAATTTTACTTAGTGTTGTTTTTGTGCCAATTCAAAGAAGTTCTGTTTTATTGTAATTTAATTTAAGAAAGTTTAGGTAAACCAGTGCTGTATTTCAAGAAGACAATCAGTAGCTAGCTACGTTTACATGGACATAAGTAATCGGATTAAACGGCCATTCGGAATAAAAATGCGTCATGTAAACACCTTTCGGAATAATCTGATCCGATTCAGCTCGATCCGAATGAATTTTTAATCAGAATGAGAGGGGTGGTTTATGCCAATTGATAATCCGAACAGCGTGCATCTAAACACTTAATCCCATCATTTTATTCAGATTGTAGAAAACTGACCTGACTGCGCATGTCTTCGGACTTTCATCAATTGGTTTCTCCATTTTTGTGGAGGGAGGAGCAGCCGCGCTAGTTTCCTGCAGCACAGAACATTTCCTCCCGTTCTCTCATTCAGTAAAGAAGGACGACAAACGCCATGGGTTGCTACAACAGTTGTTTTTTGTTTTTGCTCAAACACATTGTTTAGGTGTAAAAACAAAGCCCTGATATTCCACAACTGTTTACAAGATACAGTGGTTTTGGGTCAAACATGTTTTATTCAAGCCAGAGAAATGCAGGGAATTGTTGAGAGTAAAACGTGCTGGACTTTAATTTTTATGTTTTTGTAAACAAACTATGCTGCAGGTAGAAGTTGGAGTGTTTTATATAATTAAAGTTCCACTGATTTCTATGGCTATTTTATTTTTAACAATGATTGCCTGTACCTACTAATAAAGCTACAGTCTGACTTTACAAATGCTAAAAAATTTACATTTTTGTTCAAATGTTTAAAAATATAGCTATAAAATATATCATATCATATATCATGTCCTGTCCATGTCCCCTCGTCATGTTTACGTTGGTGAAAACTGATTTCCTTTGATTTCTGTGGCTGTTTTCTTATATTCCTGATAAAATCACTTTTCCTCCTGCTTCGTTCGCCTGCTGCGTTTCCTACCCTGATCTTACATGAGTCTCAGTTGCGGTCCCATAGGTCCGGCTTCAGACCGATTTCGGTCTAGAGCTTGCTGAAGCATGTGCAGGAAATGCAAGATCACGCAATAAATCCAGTGATAAATGTTGAAGTCAGGACAAACTTAATTCATTCTGTGGTAGACGGAGTAAACCCAGTTGAAACCGCATCGACGTTGTGTTTTTGAAGCTTTTGATTTCAAAATAAAATCCACGTGTATCATGTGATCATTCATATGTTGTGCTGCATGTTTCCATCAGCTTTCC
>JARVJO010000365.1:22265523-22275800 GCA_031762555.1 Cynodonichthys magdalenae
GTTTAATAAACTTCTTTATTTTATATATCTCATCCTCCGTCTGGACATTGGGTTCATCTCCTCGTCACAACCTGACAACAACACAGACAAAGGTTTTTTTTTGTTTTGTTTTTGTCACCATATACAGTGTCATTTTATGTTCTGAAAACTGCATGATGCTTTTTCCCTTTTGGTTATGGAGTAGACCTAACACTAAATCAGAAAAAGTAAAACATCCCTCTAAATTCACTGTTGGTGATTATCAATATTTGTTCTTGTTTATTGGGTAAAGTTATTAATATTAGTTTTAAACATTCAGTTGAGGGTCATCATTATTAGGCACAATGACGTGTTACAATTAAATCAAGAATAAACAAAATAAATGCAAACAGCACCCCTAAAGTATATGAATATGATAAATTCAGTCACATCAATTAACCTTGACTTAGCCATAGCAATGAGTTTAAAAACCGGATGATGAAACTTGGTCTCTGAAATATTATTAAATCAAGTAGTAATTTAGGTAGGTAAAAGTATGTTTAAGGACCTGTTAAAATACAGCACAATGCAGGAAATGGCATCTATTTCATTTGAAATCTTCAGGGGGACCCCTGCCACCATCAGTCCCCCCCCTCACTTTTAAAGTGGTTCTGATTGCTATGAGTTGGACAGTGTCAGTGGAGATGAATACAAGACACATGTTCTTGAGATTTGGCCAAAAATATTGTAAACAAAAGAACTTAGTTACAAAAATATAAAACAAAACAAGGGAGCAAGGGGGGGTTGAACAAATATAGGCTGCATAAAAGTACATAGAGTATTAATATAAAATAAAATAAAATAAGTCAAAATAAAATCAGGAATTCCAAAATGAGAACGTATTCATGGTTTCTGTGCCTTTGGATCATTAAAGAAATAAATTGAGTGCATTTAATGTGTGAACTCTATCAGCTGATAAAACAGTTTTTTTATATATAAATCCTATATGTGAAACTTGACCTGGATGATTAGCAAATGAATTAAAAATATATTTAAAATAATTTTTATGCATTGCTAAAAATAAAATTAAAAAAACATGTTTCCAGTTTAACTGAATATCAGGAGATATTTTTTGTTTTATCACTTAGTTACAACCTTAATGGAGTGACAGAGCCAGACCAGATGAGTGACAGGTTCTGCAGAGAGATCACAGAAATCTGTCAGATTTAAACCTTCAAAAGTTTTTTTCCAAGGTAAATCCTCTACATCAGACAATCTGCAGGTCATAGAGGAGCAACAGAGTCACAGAACATCAGACACAATCATCTCATGGGCATTATGTTAGGACTGATTTATTATTTGCTTCTGCCTTTACCAGAAGATGTATGTGAATGGATACAACTTATTTAAACTATTGTTTGGCTGAATGTTTAGGATATTGAGCTTTTGAAGTTGAATGAAAGATCATATCAATCTTATAACAGGATTTCATGTCATTTATGACTTGTGTTTTTTTAAATAGATTTTCTTTTTTATGTTTGAATGAATGAACAAATAAAGACATAATTTATTTAATAAACAGTAGAAATAGCCAATACAAATATTATATATGGCCATTTAAAGAACAAATTTACAAATGGATTAAGAGTTAATAGATATTTATTTAGAGAAAATGTATATTCTCTAATGTATATACATTTTAATTTAAAAAATGTTTTGTACCCTCTCTCCCCCCCCAAAAAAAAAACAAAAAAAAAAAAGCAAAGAAAACAACCATGTCCCAATTCTTTTGGAAGAGACTGTGTGTTTCACTTGTTTGTCGACTGCCAATATGCTTCCACACCTTGCCAGTTTTTTTAAAATATATATATTCCTTGGGTTTTCATTTGTTGTTATGCATTTTTGCTGCTACATCTTTCTGATTTTCGATGTTACTTTTATAAAACTGAGCTCCTTGTGTTGGTTTACATTCTTGAGTCTGATCTCAACAAAACCTGACAATGAGAGGGACAAACGCAAAAGCAAACTTAGTGTGTTTCAAAGCATAAGAATTCCCAACTATAAATAGTTTAATTGATCTTGTCTACCCATCCTACAAAACATATGTATTTTTAATAAGTTTCAGTACTGGTATTATAAATTTTAAACATAAAAATTTATGCAGACCCAATAAAACAAAAGATACAACATTTTGTCTCAGTTTTCATTTTAATTTAATAATAACAACATGAAGACTATGTCACTAATTTGAGTGTCATTGTTTAATAATATATATATATATATAAACTTTAACCACTATCAGAAACTTGGATTTCAACTAAAAAATTCAAAGACAAAATTGTGTCATTGTATCAACAGGAATTCAGAGTTTACAGATTAAAGATGGAATGACAGTTGCTGTAAAAATTAGATGAAAATCATCGCAAATACAATAAAGAAAACAAAAAAAAATACATTTGTTTACTTTTTCTTGACAAACAGCCTTTTGAGGTGTTTATAAATTTTGGTCATTTTTAGTCCATATATGATTGGATTACAAAGAGGATTATATGTTATCATTTGCAGCATAATTACAAAACGTGCAATAATGGAAATATCCGATTCCAGTCTAACTATGATGGTCTCAAATGTAACCAAACAAGAATAATTAATTAAAACCAGCAGATGAGGTAAACAGGTCTGTGCAGCTTTTTTCCTGACTTCTCTGCAACTTCTGTAAGTTATTATAAGAATGACTGTATAAGTGAACAGTATAAACAACATAGGAAGAAGAAAAACATTGACTAGAATAAATAAACCAAACAGCAACAGTGCTCTTGAAGTCATACAAAAAGTATTGTTTAGTAAATTGTTGCAAAAAATTCCTTTCAAGGTAAAGTTGCAGAGTTTTTGATTAGCATTCCCTATGACTGGCACAGCAAGATGAAAAAATGGTATAAGCCATGATAAAACAAGGAAAACACTTACAGTTGTTTTTCTCATGATAGTGTGATATTGCAAAGGTTTACATATAGACACATATCTGTCAAAGGCCATGGCTGCCAGCAGTAAAAATTCTGACCCACTCAAAGAGTAGAAAACAAAAACCTGGAAGAGACAAGCTGGATACGATATCACCTGTTTTTCAGATAAAATGTCAATCAGAAGTTTTGGATAGATTCCTGTGCTGAAAAGAACAGTGTTAAATAACAACGCAGCAATAAATATGTACATGGGCTCATGGAGGTTTTTATGAATCACAATAAGACACACAATTGTAGAATTACTGAAAATTATCAAAATATATCCTATGAGCATGATGACAAAATAAACAAACCTATATTTTTCAAGCGCCACATAACCATCAAGAGTAATGTCTGTGACATTCATTTCAGCAATTAGGATATTTTCAAATGTCTTGAATTGATGGAACAAAGTGTTTAAAAGCAGCAAACAGGTTTAAAATATTCCTCTAAATGAATATGTTTGACTTGATTTACAGATATCCACGTGGCGTGTGTGGTGTGTTCATCTTTAGAAAACAGAGTCAGAACAACTCTTTAAAAAGACTTCTTTATTCACTGTGGATCTCATTATCTACAGTATTCCATGAAGAGCTGTTGACAAACAACTTCATCAAATGAATTTGTTAGAGAGTAGAGTCCTAAAACAACCTACTTATGGACAAAACAGTCACTGATAAAATATTACATAAGTAAAAATGTTCAGTGTAATTATCTACATAAGTAAAGGTGAAGTCTAAGCTGGCATACTGGTGTTATGCCTCGGGTTTGGACTGATGCCTCCTTAGGACCTTTGCCTAAACCAGGTTAAATGAATGGACTCTCAAAGGCTACTGTACTGATGTAATGCAGAATGGTAATGTGGTCTATACGCATTGAATAGATTGGGTGCTTACTGACCAGGCAGGAAAACCTGAATCTGTGCAGCATCAGTAATCCAGGGTCAGAGCGCCAACCTGCTACTGCCCATAGCAGGTTGGATTGCTTTCTTCAGGTTGTGGGTGAAGTTTTGCTTCAAATAGAATAGTTCTTAATAAAAGAAATGTGAGAAAAATACATGAATTATTTCTAAAATAGAACTTTTTAACCATGTCCCCCAGTTTTGTTCAAAAGTGTAACAGCATACCAATTCCCCCCCTTTAAAAAAGAATGGTTTAGTTCAACGTCCTGAGCACCCAGGAAGTGATGTCCCTCAAGTGTTTTCCTGCTCACACGAGATAGGTATTACTATACTTTCTTACATACATTTCATTGTTTTTATCCACAAATTGACGTTGTCAAGCTCAACCTTTCAACACTGTTACATGCATAAATTATATTTACTATTGTTTGGGGAAAGCAAAGAATTGTCTTGGAAAAATATATTAATTTCTTGTTTTCATCATGCCATATGTTGCTCCATATCCTAGCTAATGTGGACTTATGGCTACTTTTAGCTGAAATCTTCAACTCCATAACGTTCAATCACATAACTAAAACCACTGTTATGGGTTGAATCATTGTTACAAGGTTGAAGGTTGGTCTGTTCTTAAGCCAGCCAGCTCCTTTTCTCTAAATGTTATTTCATGATCATTATTTTCAGATGGAGAGAGAAGAAATGCAGATTCACAGAGAAGGAAAAAATACCTCAGGAAAGAGTGTGAGGGATGAAACAGAGATAAAGAATCAGGGAAAAAGAAATCGATCAATGACCTGAGTAAGACAGCTCAAAGACAAAAGTGCAAAGAGTGTCAGAATGCTAAAGAAAAACAGAAAAGAAAAGCTGTAGAGATGTGACGTTCATGAATGATCTGAATCTTTTGAACAGCTCCTTACAATGAACAATAGGAGCCGAGTCGCAGGCAGTAAAGAGCCGTATGTAGTTTTAGTTTTTCATGTCTCGTATAATCTTTATTTTCTCATTCTTAAACACAGACAAAATTGCTCCTGGTTTGCTTTTGAATAAAAAAACAGGCAGAGCGGTGGAATATAGCAGCTATGGTGGAGGGAGGTTCTGCTTGACAAAACACATAGTTTCATCCACACACCATGAGGACATCATTATGTACTCCGTATGTGATTTTGTAACTTGTTCAAAATTGAGTGGCTCTTTTTAACATCTCTATGAAACAAACAGCTCCTCCAGATTTGGAACCCTTCAGAGCCATTTATCCCATCTCTAGAAAGCTGAGATAAAAAGATGTGGGCCTACTGCTCTAAGCACAATTTACACTCCGGTCTGACCTAAATACGCAACCATCATAATCAACAAGAGCATTGTTGTCACTGGCTCCACACGGCGATATGCCAAAATTAGAGTCAATCCTTTATTTGCCAGACACTGGAGCTGCTCCGGTCAATCTACAAAGATCCTGTCGTTCCAACTGGAAAAGGAACAAGCACAATATATGTATCTTCAATTCTAGCTTTATTAATAAATAAATGGATATATTTATACACAAATACTGTCAAAATGTATCGTTCTGTTTGGGAAACAGATGGCAACATGTAGCATGCAGCACACTTACACATTCATTTTATCGCACAATCTCACAATTCCTGCTCATACTTCTCAGAGCTCCACTGTGCATCTCACTAGAGTGGAGTGAATGCAGTGTGAATTGGAGTGGAAATGAATGACAGTGAACTAAGCAATGCAGCAGAGCCGAATCACCTGTAGTGCAAATTTGGGTTAACTTCTCCACATAAAATCTGGGTAATTTACAGACAATCTACAACTTGACATGTCTGCAGCATTATGGTGACTGCAGTAATATACAGAAAGTTTTTTTCCCCTTTCAGAGTTTTTCACCAAATGTTGCAGCCTGCATTGCAATAATTGTATGCTGACAAAATTCATAGTTAATATGATTGTGTTTTTTTATAGCAAGACAATGGAACTGAGAGCTTATCTCTCTATCAGTTACCTCTGCTCACCTGAGCACTGGAGAGCTGCAGCAGGTGGTGTGTCAGAAGATCTGTGAGCTGTGATGCATGATTTTGGTAGAAAAATTATTAAAACCTATTTGAAGTCAAAGTTAAAGAATCACAATGACATTCAAGATAACTGCAATAAAAATGGTAATAAAACATTAAATTAAACAAGTAGACTACTTTTTAAAATTTGTCAAGGCTAGAAAGAGTCATGTGGCTCTGGGTTTGCCGACCCTTGTTCTATTTAAAAAAACCTCCTTATAACTCTGAATTTTGTTGTGTTGCTTTGCCTCCATCAGTGACGCAAAATCCTCATTTGAATAGGGCGGTCCTCATCACCGCTGCACCTATTAATCTTTGGGCACGCAGTCTTAGTAACTTGCATGCCCACTTTTAACACAGAGTATTTTTAAATTTGTGCAGGTATTTAGTATTGTTTTTTTTTGGTCTTAATAAATCTACACTTAATGTGATGCTATTTTTAAACTACTTTAAATATTGTATTTCTAATGTTTCTTTCCTCGTGTTTTTTTTAATGAATTAAAGTCAAATTTAACTTAGTAAAATTGAGGTTGTAATTCATTCAACCCTCTTACAGTGTGTTCAACCCTGTAACTTGATACATTGTTATACATTTTTGGAAAATAAAAAGAAATATTAGACTAATGTTTGTTGAACTGTATGCAAAGTTTAGAGGAAGAGTAGAAAACGTAAAAGTGCCTGATCTAATGTGTATATTAAAGTGTATTTTAATGATTTATAAAGACCACTTGTATATTAAGTGGCCATATTCTACTTGACTGTCAACTTATTATAATATAGAATCAAATAAAATATCCTCACAATAAGTTTTTTTACCTAAGGGACAGCTGATTACAAAGATAGTGAAAGAAAATTTTTTATCATGTTTTAGAGTTATACATATACAGGAATCAAATCGCCCTGTTACGGGGTTGAATTTAAAACAACCAAAGTAAAAAAGAAATGCCTAATAATGTTTGGGATTTCATGCAGAAGGTGGAAAAACATATTTTCTCAAAAGTTCAAATAGTTTTTCAGCTGCTACAATGTTCAGAAACACAATTTTTTGTGGTATATTTTTCATTAACCTGAGAACCCAAAAGGCACCAGGGAACACCCAGGACCAACTGGAGAGACTATGTTTCTCGGCTGGCCTACAAACACCTGGGAGTCCTCCCAGAAAAACTGGAAGAAGTGGCTGTGGAAAGAGAGGTCTGGACCTCCATGTGAAAGATGCTGCGTCTTTGACCCGACTCCAGAACAAGCAGAAGATAATGGATAGATAAAATACAACATCAGTGGCAGCATTGGTGTGGCAAA
This sequence comes from Cynodonichthys magdalenae, assembly GCA_031762555.1. Taxonomy (NCBI): domain Eukaryota; kingdom Metazoa; phylum Chordata; class Actinopteri; order Cyprinodontiformes; family Rivulidae; genus Cynodonichthys; species Cynodonichthys magdalenae. The sequence continues at coordinate 22,272,738 of JARVJO010000365.1, forward strand.
GATTTGAGGACAAGGAAAATACACTCCTTGACCATGAGAATGCCTACAATGCTGTGCATCTACCACTACTGGCTGATAGCATGTTGCATCTGGGGATATGTGATGTGTTAAGGCTGTGTCACACTGCAAATTTTAAAACAATCAGCCAATTTTCAAAGACTGAGAGACTGCACAAGTGAGGATAAAGAATCATGGATATACCAGGTTTGGTCCTACAGTGTGGTGTACAGCCACACGGCCAGAGACAACACATCACATATGAAAAGATATTTCATTCATGAACATTCAGATGTCAGATGTGAAATCACACAAAACTTCTTGAAATCTGACGTGACCTCCAGAGAGACGTGACTTCAAAAATAAATAAACATTTACGACTAGGAAAAAACAATATTGATCGTTTGTGAAATCTTTTTACCAGAGGAAAAACCATTCCAGCGGACTTTTAACATCCAGTGGACTTTCTGGTGAGTCATGACAGTTTTATGTCTGCTGTGATTCTCCTCCGTGTTTACATCACCTCGCTTTCTGATTGGCTGCACGTCTATTCAACAGGCTGCAACTCGTTTGTTTTTGGGTGAACACTACACACACTGTGATATCGGGCCAAAAAATCAAACATGTTTAATATCCCCGATTTGAGGTCAGAGCGTTCCCGATGTCCTTCCGAGCCGATTAGATCACTCTTAACTCACCACCCACAGCAGGAATATCTGCTCAGATTATCATGGAGTTCAGTTTGATAATCTGAACATCCTTAAGATTGTCGAAAAGGCCAGAATTCAGCTCAATTATCCTGCCGTGTGATGCAGCCCTTAGATGCGCAATGACTACACTGAGCTTGTCAAGATGGGGAGGCTATGATGAACCCAAATAGCAGGCAGACAAGGAGTTGATGGTAAGAAAAACAAAAACTGGTTTATTAAATAAACAAAAGAAAAAGGCTGATGTGGCAGCAAAAACAATGATATAACAATGACGAGGACAAGGCTTGGAACATGAAAAAGGGCAATGATCCGATGGGGAAATGGAGACAGAAGACCGGTTAAATACGACTGAAGATGATTGGGGAGTGGAAGAACCTGGGTGATAACAAACTATGGACAGGTGAGTGTGACAGGCTGGAAAAACACCAAGAAGCTGACTGAGGGGAACAAGGCACAGGAAATGAGGCACACTGACAGGAAATAAGAAAATAAGACAAACAATAAAAAACATTCCAAAACAATACTATTAAAAAGAACCAAAATACCACAATCATAACAGAGCTTAAGAAGATATAAGCTGAAGTACTCCACTTGGTTGTCAACACTCGTTGACTTCTCAAATAATGACATTTTAGGTTTGCTTAAAAAGCACAAGCAAGCAGGGTTGTGCTTTCTCTGCATTAATACAAGCAGAACTAAATTAATCAAACCTGCAGTGTCAAGATTGTCTGCTTGATTTGTGCATATTGACGAATATTAGTTATATAGTTTTAGTAGTTTTGTAATATTTATGACTATGAAATAAAGCACAGCTTAAGCGTGTCCAGAATCACAAGATCCATCCATCCATTATCTATACCCGCTTCTTCCTTTCAGGGTCACAGGGGTAACTGGTGCCCATATCCAGCAATCACAGTGCGAGGGGTGGGGTACACTCTGGACAGGTCGCAAGTCCATCACAGGGATACACGAGACAGACAACCTTTCACTCACATCTAGAGACAATTTAGAGTTACCAATTAACCTAACAGTCAAGTTTTTGGTCTGTGGGAGGAAGACAGAGTACCTGGAGAGAACCCACACATGCATGGAGAAAACATGCAAACTCTACCCAGAAATGTCTCCGGGCCAGGATTTGATCCGGCAACCTTTTTGCTGAGAGGCATCAGCTCTACCAACTGAGCTTCACAAAAACGAAATGGTAAATGTAGTGAGGTGGAAAGAGTTTTTATTCTATTAACCCCCCCTCCAAAGAAAAAGGTAAATGTTTGGTTCAAAATTACATTTTTTTTAAAGCAAAGGCTTTAAAAAATAGTAAAATTTGAAAACCACCTTTTTTAAATATGTACAAATATTTTAATACAGTACTTTTATTGATGCAGGTATTGCAAACAAAACTTTCAAACATTACATTTTAAAAACCATTTTAGGCAATTATAGTACTTTATTTAAAATTTTCTTCCTCTTTTCATTTGAATATAAACATCTGGTGTTGCAAGAAACATCAAATTTTGTTTTATGCTGAAGAATAATTTTAGTCAGTTGGTGTAAATTTACTTTGCAAAAAAAGGAGAAATACAAAGAGATGACAAATAAATTTATAGAACATTTAAATATCGATCCTATTGTTTTAGGGTCTTTTTGTTAAAAAAAAGTTAATATATTATAGGTAAAGAATGTAGTGTTTTCATTATTACTTTTTGTACCAAAACATGAACAATTTACAAACTCCTTGTTTAAATATTGTTAAACTTATAACTTAATAAAATTAACAAGTTGTTGGACGAAATATTTTCTTAAGGTGTTTTGAAATTTCATTTAATTTTAGTCCATATATGATTGGATTCAACAGAGGATGATACAACACAGTTTGTAAAGTCATCACTAAACGAACTGTTTTTGAAATATCAGTTTCTAATCTAGGCGAAGAAACATCATAAGCAGTAAAAAATGAAAAGTTGAGTAAAACCAAAAAATGAGGTAAACAGGTCTGTGCAGCTTTTGTCCTGACAGTTTTACTACTATAACAGGATATTATAAGTATTCTTGCATAGGTGAAAATTATATAAATCATGGGCAAAAACACAACACCAAGTACAACGATCACTCCGTATACAGATATAGTTGTTGATGCCACACAGTGAAGTTTGTAAACTGAGTTATTGCAAAAAATTCCATTTAAAGTAAAGTTGCAAACTTTCTGCTTAGCAGACAGAATAGTTGATCCAGCAACCAGACAGAAAGGCACAAGCCAAGCCATAATCAACACAACACAGACTGTAGTTTTCCTCATCACACTGTGATATTGCAGAGGTTTAAATATTGACACATATCTATCATAAGCCATGGCTGCCAA